>JARQOC010000003.1:316554271-316980099 GCA_033576535.1 Allobates femoralis
TGAGCCATCTGGCTGCACACCGGACCGGAGGGCATAATTGGCCCTCCGGTTCTGTGTCTAGATCTGGTCCGGGGCTGTCAGGTTTACCCCTGACAGCCCCGAATCGGATCTGGTCGTGGTGTGAAGTCGGCCTAAGTCAGTAACAATTTCAGTGGTGACCAGTGTTGATGGAGCACCACAGCAGCACACAGTCAGCATTGCTGGGTGCATGGTATCTTAGGCTGGTCTCACACTGCAGTTGTTTCCCTGATCAGGTTCCATCCAGTTTGTGTGTCAAAACCAGGACTGTCTCCAAAACCCAGAACAGGTGTCAATCTTTCAATTATACTTTTTCTCTGCAAGTTCCTCTCCTGGTTTTGGCACACGAAACCGGATGGAACCTGATCAGGAAAAAAACTGCAGTGTGAAACCAGCCTTAGAGCACAATAAGGTGTGGCAGATTTTTGGTATCCATTCTGCATTGAAAATGTGTTCTAAATAGAGATGAGCAAATTTATTTGAGTGAATTTTACAAAAATCATTTTCTCCTTCGCCTCATTGGGGGACACAGGACCATGGGTGTTATGCTGCTGTCCACTAGGAGACACTATGCAGAATCTGTACAAGAGTTAAAAGGCTCCTCCTCTGCAGTATACACCTCTGGAGCAGGAAGTGCTTTACCAGTTTTTGCTTAATGTCGTTAGGAGGAACACTAAATTTTATGTCTCTTGAAAATGTTTTTGTTTTTTGGATTTTTTTTTTTTAAAGAGACTCCCGCCATGCTCCTTCCTCGGCCCCCCACTTTTGGGGGGCGCCTGGTTGAAGTTGAGAGGTCAATCCACATGCCTCTCCCTCCTTGGCATCCCACAGTTGGGGTGCTGGGTTAAGTTTGAGATGATGGTCTTCCTTCCCCGGGTCCCCACTTTTGGGGTCTCAGGGTTAAGGTCAAGGACAAGCAAGGGCCCTCTGACGGTGGACGGTAGCATCCCTCCCTTATCACCCCGCATGGGGTTCTTAGGGCCACTTTACACACACCAACTTATCTGTCCAACTTCTGACCAACTTGCTGGTTGCAGTGAAATCATGGACACATAGCTCCATTTGTACACAGCCATAAAATGGAGCAATGTGTCCATGATTTCACTGCAACCAGCAAGTTGGTCAGAAGTTGGACAGATAAGTTGGTGTGTGTAAAGTGGCTCTTAGGTTGAGACACCGCAGGTAGGACACAAACAGGCTGCACGGACACAGTAGCACAAGACAGGAGCCTCAGCTTTGCTGAGTGCTTCTACAGGATACATCCCACAGCAAGCTGCAAGGCTGCAGCTCCAGGAATCCCAACTCTGCTGGGTGCTCCCAAAGGGGCAAGGGGCTGCCTAGCCTCATATGGGCTGCAGGGATAGATTCCCTCCTTGCAATTGATCCTGTGTTAGCCGTCCATCCCCCCTCCTCATATCTCAGCACATATCTCAGCATAGATGCCGGCTAAGCTGTGTGCAGACAAACAAGGCACGCCCTGCACAGTTTATAGTGCTACAGTAGCCAAACATGTATCTTCACTACACATGTCAGTGCTGCCAGGTGTGCAGGTGCACACATCCTAATACATGTAGGACGGCTGGCCAATGTGTGGACAGACACTGGCCCATGCCCCTGTGGGCATGGGGGAACATATATAGAGGACAACCAACAGAGGGTACAATAACACGGATACCCTCTCAAACACTGGGAGCCCAACTGTTCTTCTTCCCTGCCTGGTCATCAAGCACACACTAGTGTAACGAGTAACTGGCTTTAGCAGTCCTACAGTGCATGTCCCCGCATTATCTCCCGCCAGCACGGAGCAGCAGATGGACATACAGCACAGCCTGCCTGGCCCTATAGGCACGTCCGCTCTGCAATGCCCCCCATTATTCTCTGGCTTCTCTAATAGGCACTACTAACGTTTTAATAGGATGTATCACAGCATCCGCTGTGCGGGTGTACAATAAACACAGCAATATCTCTTAAGCCACACACCCAGGGGCTTTAGGAAGTACAATACGCAAAGCGTCACTGAGCGACAGGCTACCATTGGAAATGTCAAGATGACTAACAGTGATATACCATGGTTTACCTGGTCTCCCGTATGTACACTGTGTAACGAGCATCATACTGCTACGAATAGCAGTGGAGGGTCCTAAGGCTGGGTACCGTTTTCTACAGTAGTAAGCACATCCTTGATGCCCGAACTGGGACAGGATAAAGTTCGCTGTCCAGCACACGGCCTACTGTAAGTATTAGGTATGTCCTACAACCGTACCTATTGCAGCTACCTGTTGGTGCACATATCCAACCTTATGGCTTTACCATAGACCTAGATGCACAGTTTTCCCTGACTAAAGTTAGCAATGTCTATACTGCATTCCAGTAGTCGTCCATGGCTGGACGACTTATTCACCAACGCATGACTTTCAAAGACTGCAAACACAGTGTCGCTTTCACGGTTGACGTTAAGAACACTCAGTTGGCGAAGCAACCTACACAAGTTTACCACAATTCCAAGGCACATGCGGCAACACAGCACACACATTCTAGCATGCTGCACCATCACCTATGGTGTATCAGCCATATTGGGCACAAAGCATCTGATACACACAGCTGCCTTTAGCTGCAACACATACACAGCTCGAGTCAAAGCCCCAGACAAGGCACGGATTCTTAGTCATGAAATCCCCAATATCCGTCAGCGGTATCCTCAATCAGTCACAATTGCCATGGAAGTCCTAGACAGGATAGTGGCAGTATGGGAGGCAGTTGCATTGGCATCTCCTACACCTCCGCCCTTTTTTTTTTTTTAAATGCTCCATGCTAGGTATGGCACGACAACAGGAGGTAGACAGAGGTACCCCCATCACAATGCACATGGCAGTAGTTGCGTCCATGCCCAAATATTACCCTCAATCTATGAAGCTTCAGGCAGTATTTCTGGAACTGAAATCATTCGGTCACCCTCTGGCACTCGTACATGTCAGAACACAGTCAGACAAGGTTACAACCATGGCAGATGTCAACCAGCAGATTGGAACGAGCAGTATCCAAGCGGTAACAGACCTTTGCCACATCCTGCACTACGTTGAATCCGCAAACACTGTACTGTGACCTGTTCTCATGCCTTGTGTAAGCATCTAGAAGTGTACACATCTAGAAAGCGGATGTTCTAACCCGCCAAGGAATAGACTCAGCCTTCATTCAGATGTCCTCTGTCAAAGCTGTCAGCGACAGAAAACCACAGAGGTAGACCTGACTGATCACGCCTCAATGCCAATATTCCAACCGTCCTGCCCAGGTCCCAGGACCCACAATCAGTATGACAGACGCAATATAGTCGAAGACTGGACCTGTATCTGTCGCCTGTATATTCCTTCACCACTGCCAAGGTAGTGCTGAATATCAAACAAGAATGTCGCCGTATCATCCTTGTGGTGGCATCACAATGGCCCAGATGCACTTAGTACGCAGATTGCGTCCAACACATAGCAGCTGTACCAGGACGACTAACATACAGTCCAGCCCCGTTTTCTCAAGGCCGGTTCGCCCTCAGAATTCCTCAACCATGAAATTAATAACATAGCTATTAAGACCTTGGACTTAAACCAAGGGTTTTTTTCCAGGATGTTGTAGCGACCATAGTCACAGCAAGGAAACCATCCTTATCAATGATATAACAGAAGTCATGCCCCTTGGCCCTATTTCATACCAAGATCTGTCCGTTTCTTTCACGCAGACCTAGACTCCAGTTTAGCCTCAGAGTCGCTCACTGCAGGTTTCAGCCGGTGAAATCCGTCCTTCGAAGAGTATGCCATTTAAGGTCTCCATACACCTAGACTACACGTGGGACATGAACTTTGTCCTCAATGCCCCACAGGAACCACCTTTTGAGCCTATATAGCATATTGCCCGTAGCATTCTCACCCAAACAATGGTATGTGTCGGTGGCAAATATCTTTCTTGGAAACGGTATCTGTACTGGTGGCGATCTCCTGTAAACCATCTTTTCTGATCTTCCACAAAGACAAGATTACCCTGTGGCTGGTTCCATCCGTCTTCTACAGGCAATATACTCCTTTCACCTAAATCAAGATATCTCTCAGCCGTCGTTGCACCTGACTTCAGTCTGTCACGTCGCGATGGACCTACATATGTAGGACCTTAGCAGGTCCATATGCAGCTAAGTGTCCAAGACAGTTCCCTTCAAAGACGTCGGATTTCAGAAGGCAGAAATAAATTCAAGTCAGCTTCTGAGGCTCCTCTAAACAGATGGATTCGTCTAACCATCTAAACAGACTATACCATCTAAAGCTCACCACTTCCAGCAGTGTCACAGCACTTTATACTACGGCACTGGAGACCTTCTAGGCCGTTCGGCAACAGTGGTCAGAGCAACAAGTGTGTAAGGCAGCCAAACAGTTAACCCACACACATGCTCAAGCCAATGCAGTATTTACACTCAGTTCTTGGCAAACGCAGGTATAAATAGATGTGGCCTCCAGGCTCCAGCGGCCTGCCTGTCAGCACATAGTTCTTCACTGAACATGCTCAGTGTTACTAGTTCCATGCCGTTTTCCCACCCAGGGACTGCTTTAGGACGTCCCATGGTCCTGTGTCCCCCAATGAGGCAAAGGATAAAAGGAGAATTTGCTTGCTAATAGTCACATATGTGCAACTATGTTAACCATGTAACCGCTGACAAGCCATGTGAGAACTGTAGCAAGGGACCCCCCAGGGCAATAGGGCAGGTGCTGTGTCCCCCTATTAGAGGCT
Organism: Allobates femoralis; assembly: GCA_033576535.1. Lineage (NCBI taxonomy): Eukaryota > Metazoa > Chordata > Amphibia > Anura > Aromobatidae > Allobates > Allobates femoralis. The sequence continues at coordinate 316,559,054 of JARQOC010000003.1, forward strand.
AAGAGAAAAGGAATTTACAGTGAGTACACAAAATTCTCCTTTTTTCCAGTATATGGATTTTACAGTTCGCTTTTAGCTAGGTCCACACAAAGATTGCAAAAAATAATATTTAACCGTTAAAATGTCTTGGTGTCTAGTCCGCTTCACCTTTATTATTATTATTATTATTATTACCTCTTCTTTTCCCCTTCTCCTGTTAGGCTTTGTTTGCCAAAATCCGGCAGATTTACCGCATCTGCTGCCTAACGGCTGCACTTGCGGCAAGCCCCATGCGTTGCCTATGAGGCTTTCGGTAAGGTGCGGCAAGTGCAGTTGTGGCCGCAAAAAAAAAAGGCTGCTGACCGCGTTTTTTTTCCGTGGCTGCAACTCCCACAACCGCACTTGCCGCACCTTACCGCAAGCCCCATAGAAAATGCATGGGGCTTGCCGCAATTGCGGCAGTTATTAGGCGGCACTTGTGGCAGATGTGTTTTTTTGTCCAGATTCGGGCAAAAACGTCTATATGAAAGGGGCCTTACACATATTTTCTTCGGCCTCTACTGGCAGGTAGCGGCTTGCAAAAGTCACTACATATCGTGTTGTTGCACATCACAATAGATGACGTTGTGATACGTACAACCCAAGTGATGACACAGTGCATGTCCGATGTCTAGTCAAGGCCTAAATTAAGGAGTCCAAAGCCCATGTGACGGGAATGAGAAAAGAGATGGAGAGATACCCTAGCTATAAGAACAGTGGGGCAGGAAAGAGTTGAGGTGACTATTCATTATTTTATTTTATAAACCGACTATGCTTATTGGGTGCAGGGTGGAGGAACATTCAATTGAGAACATTCAATTTGCAGAGAATAAATGCTGCAAATCGAAATTCCCTCTGAAGTCTATACATTTGGAAAGTTGTTTTGTATCCTGCAGAAAAATAGTAGCAGATTTTAGCGCATGTTGCAATTTTCAAATCTACAGCATTTTTGTGGATATTCATCTTTACATTTTGTTGTTAAAGCTCTTATTGACATGTTCCAAACAGGTTAAAACAAGTGCATAGTAATCTGATAACATTGCATGAACGAAATCTTCACTGTAGACGTTGACATTGGCGTTTTGCGGGTACTATTTAATGAAGCTGCCAGTTGAGGAGCTGTGAGATATCGATTTCTCAAACTAGAGACTCTAATGTTCTTGTCTTGTTGCTCAGTTGTGCAGCAGAGCCTCCCACTTCTCTTTCTACTCTGGTTAGAGCCTGTTTGTGCTCTCTTCTGCAGGGAGTAGGACACACTATTGTAGGAAATCTTCAGTTTCTTGGCAATTTCTCACATGGACTACCCTTCTTTTCTAAGGACAAGAATAGACTGTTGAGTTTCACATGAAAATTCTCTTTTTCTGGCCATTTTGAGAGTTTCATAGAACAAACAAATATAATACTCCAGATTCTTAACTAGCTCAAAGGAAAGTCAATTTTATAGCTTCTCTAATCAGCCAAACAATTTTCAGCTGTGCTAACGTACTTGTACAAGGGTTTTCTAGGGTTTCCTACACATCCATTAGCCTTCTTACACAGTTAACAAACACAATCTACCATTAATACATAGGAGTACTGGTTTTTGGAAATGGGCTACACTTATGTAGATATTGCATTAAAACCAGACATTTGCAGCAAGAATAGTCATTTACCCCATTAACAATTAATGTATTTCTGATTCATTTAATGTTAGCTTCACTGAAAAAAAATGTGCTTTTCTTTCAAATATAAGGACATTTCTAAAGGTAGAGAATATTTATACTGTGTTAGCCAGAAGATAGAAAAATATATTGCAATCTGAGAGTCCTCAGTGGTTGATACCTTTTAATGGCTAACTGAAAAGATGGTAAGCATAGCAAGCTTTTGGAACACTATGGCCCCTTCGTCAGGCTTATAAGGACACAGATTCTGAAGAGACATACATATATACTATACTTAAACAGGATGAGATGGCGCAGTAAATTTGACAGGTGATCTAAAGCAGAGTCAGGCTGGGAGGAAGGGAGGAGCTGGGAAACTGAAACCAAAATTGTAAGGAAAGAGGAAGAAGTGTCAAAAGTTCATAGTCCTCTAACTTGAGTCTGTTGCAAGATGTGATATCCCCAAATGCCCTTTCATTTTACATAAAAAGCCATGAATCCATGTGAAACATTTAAAACCTGTTTTCAATGTGTCAAAGGTCACATGGATTCATGGGTTTTTATATAAAATGAAAGGGCATTTGGGGATATCACATATTGCAACAGACTCATGTTAAAGGACTATGAACTTTTAGTAACATAGTTTTTACATAGTTTTTAAGGTTGAAGGAAGACTTTTAGTCCATCTAGTTCAACCCATAGCCTAACATGTTGATCCAGAGGAAGGCAAACAAAACCCATGTGGCAACACTAACTCCACATTGGGGGAAAAAAATTCCTTCCTGACTCCAGATATGGCAATCAGACTAATTCCCTGGATCAACGCCCTATCAAAGGATCTAGTATATATAACTAGTAATATTATAGTTTTCAAGAAAGGCATCCAGGCCCTTCTTAAATGTTAGTAGTGAGTCACTCATTACAACATCATGTGGCAGAGTTCCATAGTCTCACTGCTCTTACAGTAAAGAATCCGCGTCTGTGATTATGATTAAACCTTCTTTCCTCCAGACGTAGAGGATGCCCCCTTGTCCCTGTCTCAGGCCTAAGCGTAAAGAGATCATTAGAAAGTTCTCTGTACTGTCCCCTCATATATTTATACATTACTATAAGATCACCCTTAAGCCTTCGTTTTTCCAAGCTAAATAACTCCAAGTTTAATAACCTGTCTTGGTATTGCAGACCCCTTTGTCCTCTAATAACCTTGGTTGCTCTTCTCTGGACCCGCTCTAGTTCAGCTATGTCATTTTGACACTTCTTCCTCTTTCCTTATAATTTTGGTTTCAGTTTCCCAGCTCCTTTCCCCCTCCCCCCAGCCTGACTCTGCTTTATGTCGCCTGTTGTACCTACTGCACCATCTCATCCTGTTTAAGTATAGTATATATGTATGTTTCTTCAGAATCTGTGTCATTATCAGCCCGACAAATGGGCCATAGTGTCCTGAAAGCTTGCTATGCTTACCATCTTTTCAGTTAGCCATTAAAAGGTATCAACCACTGAGGACTCTCAGATTGCAATATATTTTGGAAATTTCTAAGTGACCCCAAACTTTTGAACGGTAGTGTATATGACCTTTATCCTTGTATATATGGCCACCATCCTGGGATATACAGTTGTGGCCAAAAGTATTGACACCCCTGCAATTCTGTCAGATAATACTCAGTTTCTTCCTGAAAATGATTGCAATCACAAATTCTTTGGTATTATTATCTTCATTTAATTTGTCTTCAATGAAAAAACACAAAAGTGAATGAAGCAAAAAGCTAAACATTGATCATTTCACACAAAACTCCAAAAATAGGCCGGACAAAAGTATTGGCACCCTCAGCTAATACTTGGTTGCACAACCTTTAGCCAAAATAACTGCTATCAACCGCTTCCGGTAACCATCAATGAGTTTTTTACAATGCTCTGCTGGAATTTTAGACCATTCTTCTTTGGCAAACTGCTCCAGATCCCTGATATTTGAAGGGTGACTTCTCCAAACAGCCATTTTTAGATCTCTCCACAGGTGTTCTATGGGATTCAGGTCTGGACTCATTGCTGGCCACCTTAGAAGTGTCCAGTGCTTTCTCTCAAACCATTTTCTAGTGCTTTTTGAAGTGTGTTTTGGGTCACTGCCCTGGTTGAAGACCCATGACCTCTGAGGGAGACCCAGCTTTCTCACATTGGGCCCTACATTATGCTGCAAAATTTGTTGGTAGTCTTCAGACTTCATAATGCCATGCACACGGTCAAGCAGTCCAGTGCCAGAGGCAGCAAAGCAACCTCAAAACATTAGGCAACCTCCGCCATATTCTTTTCTTTGAATGCCTCTTTTTTTCTCCTGTAAACTCTATGTTGATGCCTTTGCCCAAAAAGCTCTACTTTTGTCTCATCTGACCAGAGAACATTCTTCCAAAACGTTTTAGGCTTTCTCAGGTAAGTTTTGGCAAACTCCAGCCTGGCTTTTTTATGTCTCGGGGTAAGAAGTGGGGTCTTCCTGGGTATCCTACCATACAGTCCCTTTTCATTCAGACGCCGACGGATAGTACGGATTGACACTGTTGTACCCTCGGACTGCAGGGCAGCTTGAACTTATTTGGATGTTAGTCAAGGTTCTTTATCCACTATCCGCACAATCTTGTGTTGAAATCTCTCGTCAATTTTTCTTTTCCGGCCACATCTAGGGAGGTTAGCCACAGTGCCATGGGCTTTAAACTTCTTGATGACACTGCCCACGATAGACACAGGAACATTCAGGTCTTTGGAGATGGACTTGTAGCCTTGAGATTGTTCATGCTTCCTCACAATTTGGTTTCTCAAGTCCTCAGACAGTTCTTTGGTCTTCTTTCTTTTCTCCAAGCTGAATGTGGTACACACAAGGACACAGGACAGAGGGTGAGTCAACTTTAATCCATGTCAACTGGCTGCAAGTGTGATTTAGTTATTGCCAACACCTTTTTGTGATTGCAATCATTTTCAGGAAGAAACTGAGTATTATCTGACAGAATTGCAGGGGTGTCAATACTTTTGGCCACAACTGTATGCTCCCCATCCTGGTATATATTTATCCCATCATGGGCCCATCTTGGTATATATGCCTTCCATTGTGCCATTTTTTTTAATACAAAAAAAATTGTTGATTCTACTCACCTAAAGTGTAAAACCTTCAAATATGACTAAAAAAGGAATAAGATGGTAAATTTTACTAATAAATATAAATAAATTGAGAATAAAAAAAGAAATGACAGTGGAAAAACAGTGTGACAGCAATGCGGAAACTCAGTAAGTATAATTGTTCTGCTTGATACCACCATTTTATAGCACTAAACTTCAAGTCCTCCCAGACTTATATAGGGTTAGGGGTCTGGACGCAAGTTCTGGTCCCAAACCGGATTTTTTTTAACCGCTTCACAAGCCGGGCGATTTTCTGGTTTTTCTTTTTTTTCCTCTCCTTCTTCTAAAAGATATAACTTTTTCATTTTTCTCTCAATATAGACATATGATGACTTGTTATTTGTGGGACAAGTTGTACTTTTGAGTGACATAATTTATTTTACCATATAGTGTACATACTGGAAAACAGGAAAAAATTCCAAGTGAAGTTGCAAAAAAAAGTGCAACTATACAATGGTTTGTGGGTTTTTTCATTCATTATGTTTACTACATATTAAAACTGTCAGTATGATGCTTTAGGTTGATATGAGTTTGTGAATACCAAATATGTATACTTTTAATGTTATCTAAGGGGTGAAAAAAATTCTGAAGTTTTTAAAGAAAAAGAATTGAATTTTTGGCACCATGTTCTCATTTGTTGGGATCTAGGTCATTGTGACACCTTATTTTTTGCGGTTTGAGCTGACATTTCTTATTATACCATTTTTTGTTGGAAGCGCTGTTTTGATCGCCCATTATTGTATTTTATTGCAATGTTGCGGTGACCACAAAAACATTATTTTTGTGTTTGGACTTTTTTTCCGTTACGCAGTTTACAGATCTGATTACCGTATTTTTTGCTTTATGAGACGCACTTGATTATAAAACGCACCCCCAAATTTTGTGAAGGAAAAGAGTTAAATGGGGTCTATCTTATAATGCCAGTATCCGTCTTACAAACCACTATATATGTCCCTCATCCTGGTACATAAACCCCCCATCCTGGTATCCCGGTATATATGTCTCCCCCATTCTGGTATATATATCGCTCATCCTGGTATACATGTCCCCCATCCTGGTATATATATCCCTCATCATGGTATACATGTCCCCATGCTGTAAATATGGCCCCCCATCCTGTATACAGTTAGGGCCAGAAATATTTGGACAGTGACACAATTTTCGCGAGTTGGGCTCTGTGTGCCACCACATTGGATTTGAAATGAAACCTCTACAACAGAATTCAAGTGCAGATTGTAACGTTTAATTTGAAGGGTTGAACAAAAATATCTGATAGAAAATGTAGGAATTGTACACATTTCTTTACAAACACTCCACATTTTAGGAGGTCAAAAGTAATTGGACAAATAAACATAACCCAAACAAAATATTTTTATTTTCAATATTTTGTTGCGAATCATTTGGAGGCAATCACTGCCTTAAGTCTGGAACCCATGGACATCACCAAACGCTGTGTTTCCTCCTTCTTAATGCTTTGCCAGGCCTTTACAGCCGCAGCCTTCAGGTCTTGCTTGTTTGTGGGTCTTTCCGTCTTAAGTCTGGATTTCAGCAAGTGAAATGCATGCTCAATTGGGTTAAGATCTGGTGATTGACTTGGCCATTGCAGAATGTTCCACTTTTTTGCACTCATGAACTCCTGGGTAGCTTTGGCTGTATGCTTGGGGTCATTGTCCATCTGTACTATGAAGCGCCGTCCAATCAACTTTGCAGCATTTGGCTGAATCTGGGCTGAAAATATATCCCGGTACACTTCAGAATTCATCCGGCTACCCTTGTCTGCTGTTATGTCATCAATAAACACAAGTGACCCAGTGCCATTGAAAGCCATGCATGCCCATGCCATCACGTTGCCTCCACCATGTTTTACAGAGGATGTGGTGTGCCTTGGATCATGTGCCGTTCCCTTTCTTCTCCAAACTTTTTTCTTCCCATCATTCTGGTACAGGTTGATCTTTGTCTCATCTGTCCATAGAATACTTTTCCAGAACTGAGCTGGCTTCTTGAGGTGTTTTTCAGCAAATTTAACTCTGGCCTGTCTATTTTTGGAATTGATGAATGGTTTGCATCTAGATGTGAACCCTTTGTATTTACTGTCATGGAGTCTTCTCTTTATTGTTGACTTAGAGACAGATACACCTACTTCACTGAGAGTGTTCTGGACTTCAGTTGATGTTGTGAACGGGTTCCTCTTCACCAAATAAAGTATGCGGCGATCATCCACCACTGTTGTCATCTGTGGACGCCCAGGCCTTTTAGAGTTCCCAAGCTCACCAGTCAATTCCTTTTTTCTCAGAATGTACCCAACTGTTGATTTTGCTACTCCAAGCATGTCTGCTATCTCTCTGATGGATTTTTTCTTTTTTTTCAGCCTCAGGATGTTCTGCTTCACCTCAATTGAGAGTTCCTTTGACCGCATGTTGTCTGGTCACAGCAACAGCTTCCAAATGCAAAACCACACACCTGGAATCCACCCATGATCTTTTAACTACTTCATTGATTACAGGTTAACGAGGGAGACGCCTTCAGAGTTAATTGCAGCCCTTAGAGTCCATTGTCCGATTACTTTTGGTCCCTTGAAAAAGAGGAGGCTATACATTACAGAGCTATGATTCCTAAACCCTTTCTCCGATTTGGATGTGGAAACTCTCATATTGCAGCTGGAAGTGTGCACTTTCAGCCCATATTATATATATAATTGTATTTCTGAACATGTTTTTGTAAACAGCTAAAATAACAAAACTTGTGTCACTGTCCAAATATTTCTGGCCCTAACTGTATATACCCCATCCTGGCATATGCATTCCCCCATCTTATCTATATGTTCCCCATCCTGTATATATACCACCCATCCTGTGTATATGCCCCATCCTGAAATTATGTCCCCCCATCCTGTATATATGCCCCCATCCTGAAACTATGTCCCCCCATCCTGTATATATGCCCCCATCCTGTTGATTTCCCTCTTTGTGTATATGCCTCTTTCTCATCTTCCCGCCCCCGCACCCCATGGCTTACCCGACATGTGGCTGCTCAGCGGGGGTGCCCGATGCAGGTTCAGGAGGGTGAAAGGCACAGGTGCCGGACCGACTCTGCGGGGGAACACGGGTGCAGGAACGGAGTAACAGTGGATGAGAGATGGCAGCGAGCAGTGGGCGCCTCCATGTTTCTTGTGGCCGGCTGCATTTACTATTACTTGTACACATGTGAGGGATTGGGGAGAGGAACCGCCGCTCACCTATATCAAATACATCCTTGGATTCCCAGGCTCCTGAAAGTGGCTGGTCTCCACCATAGACATCAAAGGAAGAAGGATTCAGGGCCACTCATTCGTAGAAGTAGGATATTCTTTATCCACACTGTGGATGCTTTTAATGTATATATGTGAATAAAGAATATACTACTTCTATGGACGAATGGCCATGAATCCTTCTTCCTTTTATTCACTACCAGCTGTACTACCCGGCTACGCCCGGGTTAATAAATAACTGCTGTTAGCTATAACAAAATAGAATTTGAATATGTCATATTAATGACCTGTAGGAAAATAGAAGCTGAGCTGTGATTGGTTGCTATAGGCAGCCTAATAAATCTCCAGCCAACAGTAAACCCTCCCCCCCTGCCAGGCAGTATATATTACCTCACACATACACATAAAAGACAGCTCATGTGACTGACATCTGCCTTAATTCCCTATATGGCACATGTGTTGCACATTGGCTGTTTTTAATCAGATGTTTATTTTTGGAAATTAAAGATACCAAACGTATGAGGCGAGTTATGTGAGGCGATTTGTGCACATCTGTGTCTGTGTGGTGTGTGTGTCCCTGGGGTGTGTGTGTGTCCCAGTGGTGTGTGTGTGTCCCTGTGGGGGGGTCCCTGTGGTGTGTGTCCTTTTGGGGGGGAGGGGTGTCCCTGTGGTGTGTGTCCTTGTGGGGGAAGGGGTGTCTCTGTGGTGTGTGTCCATCCCTATGGGGTCTGTGTGTTCCTGTGGGGTGTGTGTGTGTGTCTCTGTGGGGTGTGTATGTGTGTATGTCCCTGTGGTGTGTGTGTCCCTATGTGGTGAGTGCATGAGTCCCTATAGGGTGTGTATGTGTGTGTCCCTGTGGGGGGTTGTCTGTGTGGTGTGTGTCTCTGTGTTGTGTGTGTCTCTTTGTGGTGTGTGTGTTTGTGTTCGGGTGCGTGGTGAGTATTCAATGTTGGGGCTCCACCTTAGCTGTTACTTTTTGTGTGCATGTGGTGTGTATACATGTCCCTGATATGGTTAATATTTCATAATAATATTAACAAGTTGCTGCTTCTGTCCTAATTTATATAGACCAAGCACCGGCGTGAAAAGTAGACACCAGACACAGAGTCAGTTGTACACCCTTCCTTGGTCAGACCCAAGCTCCAAGTGTCTGTTTATTATCATAGACCGGACATTTGTTCAATAAGGGGCTCGGCCAGCCCTACTCAGATGTATTCATTGGTCAGTGGGTTAGTCCATGGGAGGATCCATGAGGTCATCAGGGGGTGTGGTCTTGATCGAGTATGTCCAGGTGATATGGCATTCTGTGATTGGTCAGTCTTCCCTGACCTCCAGCTTCGGTGATTGGTCAGTCTTCTTTGGACTCCATCTTGCTCTCAGCATGGTGTTATGTGGCAGGAAATGGCAGCCATGTTTAAATCACAACTTATACAATGTAAAATATTACACTCTATAGATCATTTTTTCCATGCCCTTAGGTTAATTAAGTATTTGATCCTATGGCTCTCCTCAACATCCCCGTGCGTGGTAAATATTCCATGTCAGGGCCCCACCTTAGTGACTATATGCTGGTATATGCTGTTAGTCTTTGGTGCTGACATTAAGCCCCTCTCATTCACAACTGTCAACTGGTAACTGTCACTTTCTCTCCATTATGTAGATAGGGCCAAAATTGTTTGGTGAATTGGAACGCGCAGGGTTAAAATTTCACCTCACGACATAGCCTATGACGCTCTCGGGGTCCAGATGTGTGACTGTGCAAACTTTTGTGGCTGTAGTTGTGACAGTGTAGATGCCAATCCCGGATATATACACACACACACACACACACACACACACACACACACACACATTCAGCTTTATATATTAGATTACTAACTGTGTAGCCATTCGGGAAAGACTTCAACAAAATGGCCACGGCCATAACTGAGACCCGTGGCCATTCTGAAGTCTCTACCTCTACCGGCTGGTTGCATACTGCTCAGTGAACACAGCCAGGCAGATAGAAGATGGCGGCGCCCACCATTCGCTACTGCCGGTCATCACCCGCAGCTCTGGTAGTGCAGCTGTTCCCCTCACCCTATGGAACCTGCCCCCGTCACCCCCGCTCAGCGGCCGCACCCCCGGTAACATTTAGTTTTTTATTTTTATTGGTTATTTTTTTGCTTTTTAAGGCGCACCCCCATTTACCTCCCCCCAGTTTGGGGGAAGCAAAAGTGCGTCTTAAAAAGCGAAAAATATGGTAATTGATTTTATATTTTGATAGACCGGGCATTTCTGAACATGGCGACACCAAAGGTGTGTATTTTTGTTTTTTAATAGTTTTATTTTCAATGGGGCAAAAGAAAGATGACTTGAACTTTTATTTTCCTATTTTTTTCATATTTTTATAAACTTTTTTAAGTTTTTCTTTATTTTACATGGCCCCTAAGGGCGCCTCATCACTGTACAGTCCAATCACCTGTGTTAGGCCAGACACACTCTGAGCGAGACACATGAGGGATACTCGCATGAGTCTTGCATGCCTCACCCAGCATGGCTGCCAGCTCTCTAGACAGGAGCACCTCTACTGCATAGAAACATATGCAGCTGACTCGTTCCTGTCCAGAGAGTCGGTGGCTGTGTCGGGTGAGGCATGCAAGACTCGTGCGAGTATCTCGCATGTATCGTTCAGTGAGTTTCTGGCCTTATGCAGAGATGCTTCAGCATCCCTCTGCATAGCACAAATGATCATATTCTGCTGGCAATGTCACTTGGGCATCGGCAGGAAATGAGTCAAGACAGCATCTGCAGTCAACAACTGACAGCGCATCGAGGCTCCGTGATCACATCACGATACCAATGGAAAACAGCACGATCCCCTCCGTGGTGCTTTGGATCAGTGATTGACAGCTTGATCCAAAGGGTTAACAGTGCTGATCGGATCACTGATCTGATTGGTGCTGTAAGCTACACATGTCAGCTGATCAGATCAGCGTGTGAGCTCTCATCAAAGGGATGGAACATAGTCAAGGCCATCCTTGGTTGTGAAGGAGTTAAGTCTGGCAGTACCCAGCGAACCTGAACTTCTGCAGGTTCCCCCATCTCTAGTGATCTGCAATGATCAGACATGCTTAGAATTTTTTTTTTCAGTGGTTGCAAGGTTTTATGTGACTTTTTGTCTTAGGCCATGTTTATACACAGCAGCTGTACAGCGGACACAGTCTTGGCGAAAACCATAGCAGCTACTAAATGTGAACGCAGTCCAACAAAGAGTAATGGAAGCTACAAGCAGCTAAGGCTTTTGTTTAGTTACGTCTTGGGTGGAAAGACAGATGTGATGATTAATGAGAGCTAATTTCATCAAAAGAACACAAACTCATCACATCATCAATGGACCTTAAATTGAAGAGAAAGTGTGTACCGCATCTCAAGAAAGGCATATTCTTTCAAATTGAAACATGGCACATAGATGAAATATAGACCCACAAGGAAACAAATACATGAAGCTATGAAACTATTCCAATGAATATACTGGATTGAAATATAGATAGATAGATAGATAGATAGATAGATAGATAGATAGATAGATAGATAGATAGATAGATAGATAAACTTTTTTCTTCCCATCATTCTGGTACAGGTTGATCTTTGTCTCATCTGTCCATAGAATACTTTTCCAGAACTGAGCTGGCTTCTTGAGGTGTTTTTCAGCAAATTTAACTCTGGCCTGTCTATTTTTGGAATTGATGAATGGTTTGCATCTAGATGTGAACCCTTTGTATTTACTGTCATGGAGTCTTCTCTTTACTGTTGACTTAGAGACAGATACACCTACTTCACTGAGAGTGTTCTGGACTTCAGTTGATGTTGTGAACGGGTTCTTCTTCACCAAATAAAGTATGCGGCGATCATCCACCACTGTTGTCATCCGTGGACGCCCAGGCCTTTTACAGTTCCCAAGCTCACCAGTCAATTCCTTTTTTCTCAGAATGTACCCAACTGTTGATTTTGCTACTCCAAGCATGTCTGCTATCTCTCTGATGGATTTTTTCTTTTTTTTCAGCCTCAGGATGTTCTGCTTCACCTCAATTGAGAGTTCCTTTGACCGCATGTTGTCTGGTCACAGCAACAGCTTCCAAATGCAAAACCACACACCTGGAATCCACCCCTGACCTTTTAACTACTTCATTGAATACAGGTTAACGAGGGAGACGCCTTCAGAGTTAATTGCAGCCCTTAGAGTCTATAGTCCAATTACTTTTGGTTCCTTGAAAAAGAGGAGGCTATGCATTAGGCTGCCTTCAGACTGCGGCAGTGTCCGGTCCGGGGCTGTCAGAAGTGACAGCCTGGACCGGAGTTTTCCTCCATAGAATCCTGTCGGGCTGCACGGAGCTGGATCCCGGCGGGTGGTAATTAGCTGCTATCCGGCTGCTGTGTCGCCGGATGAATCGTGCACAAGTGGGGATTTTCTGCCGATTCCAAAAACGTTGCATGCACCGGTTTTGGAATCGGCAGAAAATCCCCACTTGTGCACGATTCATCCGGCGACACAGCAGCCGGATAGCAGCTAATTACCACCCGCCGGGATCCAGCTCCGTGCAGCCCGACAGGATTCTATGGAGGAAAACTCCGGTCCAGGCTGTCACTTCTGACAGCCCCGGACCGGACGCTGCCGCAGTCTGAAGGCAGCCTTACAGAGCTATGATTCCTAAACCCTTTCTCCGATTTGGATGTGGAAACTCTCATATTGCAGCTGGGAGTGTGCACTTTCAGCCCATATTATATATATAATTGTATTTCTGAACATGTTTTTGTAAACAGCTAAAATAACAAAACTTGTGTCACTGTCCAAATATTTCTGGCCCTAACTGTACATGTTATTTGTAGGTGTTACTAGATATTTTTTGAGAAAAAATAAAAACTATAAAGTTTTTTCAAAAAAACTCAGAAATATTTTTTTTGTTTTTTTTATGGTTCTTAGCGCATGCATTGGTTAATATATGCCTGCCCTTCAACCACTTCATGGTGACTATAATTCTGAAGTTTTTTTTTCTTCATTTATTATGTGAGTTTTTAAAAAAGAAACTTTATAGTTTTTATTTTTTCTCAAAAAATCTCTAGTAACACCTACAAATAACATGTATTGGCTTAACCAGTGTGCTGCTTTTAATTTGGTATATATCTAATTAAGCTATATAGATTTGCACCAGGGCTGAAGAGCTTAAGGAAGTGCTGTCTGGTTTTTTCTTTAAATATATACTCAAAGATATATGGATATAAATATAGATAGATATGATATGGTAAACCGGTCAATATATTTCAATCCAGTGTAAGATCAGTCGTGTGTGTAGAGGTATATATACATATACTGTATATATATAATATAATGTCTATTTTCTCATTACTTGTAGAGTTCTTTATTTTGGGACCCTTTTAGAAAATAATCGCTAAGAATGAGCACATGTTGATTTATACATTCACATACAAAAGAGTTGTCACCTGCTATTAAGCTGGCCATTTACAGCAGTCATCCAAGCAGTAATATAACTGTTACTTAATGCGGCCATAAACATACATTCTGAGCTCAGGTAGTAATGCTGTTCCAATATGGACTGTACTGTGGATAAGCAATCCATGCTTTGTGTATAAACAAAAAAGTGTGATGTGTGAACGCAGCCTAATTCAGATGTTTGAGTTTCACATATAGAGTATGTTCTTTCTATCTGTAGTTATCATAGAGAGAACATGTACATATTATAGTATCAGAGGCTGTTCACATGCCCCTTTTCTGTTTTATTCTTTTGTGGACTAAGAACCCGCCAAAAAACAGAGGCAAACAGGATAAGGCCTCGTTCACACAGTGCATATTTTTCGTGAATTTTTGCGAGCATTTTTCCCCTCAAAGCGCACCTGCGACTGTGTTTCACAACAAAGTGAATGGACTTTCACTTTTGCTGTTCACACGCAGCACTAATTTCGGCTGCGCTTTTATGGGAGGAAGCGTGCGCGTAAAAAGAATGAACATGTTCATTCTTTCCGCCTTTTTGCGCGTGCTTTCTCCCATAGGCCCCATGATAACCTCTGGAATTACGCATCGCCGTTCAGATGATGCGTAATTCCAGCGGGAATACGCCGGCGCTGATGTCACAGAGGGGAGGAAGAATCCTGTTCCTCCTCCCCTCTGTGACATCTGTCACAGCCCCATTTGACTTCGCAGTGCATTATACACTGCGAAATCAAATGTAAAATAATGACAAATGTATTAAAAGTAATAAAGATTCTTATACTTACTCTCCGCCGAGTGTTCGGTAACCGGGAGCTGGGAGCAGGAGCAGGCATCGACCTGCAAAACCTTGCATGATGTCATAATGACACCGGCGCTGTGATTGGCCCGCTCGTGGTCATGTGATATGTGACGCACATGTCACATGACTGCAAGCGGCCAATCACAGTACCAATGTCATTATGACATCATGCAAGGTCTTTTCAGGTTTCATACCTTCTTCGGCTCCCAGTTACCGAACACCCAGTGGAGGGTAAGTATAAGAATCTTTTTTATTTTTAATACATTTGGCATTATTTTACATTTGATTTCACAGTGTATAATGCACTGCGAAATCAAATGGGGCTGTGACAGATGTCACAGAGGGGAGGAGGAACAGGATTCTTCCTCCCCTCTGTGACATCACTGAAGAAGTAGCCCCGTAAAAACATGCGGTGTGTAAATGCAAAAAAAGCGCTGTGTGTAAACGTAGCCTTATACTCCGCAGACTGACTGCAGAAATTAATTGTTGTATTGTTGTATTGTTATTAAAGTCATTGGCTTGCATGTCAAAGAAATTGTGTGCAAAAAAAAGCGATTACACAACTGTGCTATTCTCTGATGATCCCCAACCATCTTTGCTGCAAAGATCACACGTGTGTACATAATATCATTACAGTGAAGTAAAACTAGATGGACAGGGACCACTGGAGTAGCTTGGGATCTAAAAAATGAGAAATTGATTGTTTTTTTTTTTTATATTCTTTATTTTGAATCTCCATCAGGAGGATAGTACAGAGGGGGAAAAGCACATCTCCAAATAATGGAATCTAATATAGAGATCGCGTTTTCTTACAAGAACAAATCAACATAAAGAATACTTGTGTAGCATTCAGTTTGTAATCCGATCAGGTTCAGTAAGAGCGAACAAATAAATGAAAGAGCAAAAAGTTATGACTCCATTCAATCTTCAATGTAGGTGATACGTATCTAAAATCAGGAACCATCCATAGGGAGGGGACACAGCACTAAAGCATCATTACAGGTGGACCGGTGAATAAGTACCGGTCTGATGAGGACAAGGCAACAACAAGCAACGATTCTTTCCTGTATTTTTCTATCCAGGGTTCCATACTTTAAGGAAGCATTAATGTATAAAGGTCTCAAAGCTGGATAATTCCTCTAGTTTATAGAGGTCCTTAATTATATGCAACCATTCCACCAATGTCGGAGGAGGTCTGTTTCCACTTGGTAGATTTCAGGTGTTTGGCTGCTGTTACTATCAACAGAGCTATTCTGTGTTCTTTGGTCTAAAAATTTTTGACGGGAGTGATAATAAAACCTACGTAGCTGTGAGGACCTGTCGAATCAGGCCCAGGTCTCGCAGTGTAGTGTTATAATCAGACCAAAACGTAAACAACTGAGGGCAAGATAAAAAAAATACGGGCTGGGGTTCCCGTCGAGGCATTACATCTCCAGCATAATGGAGACTTACAAAGTCCAGTTTTGGTTTTATTTTTAATCTATGTTAGGCATACTATAAAATCCAGACAACTGCTTCATTGATGTTTAGTCATCAACAGTATGGCAGTAATATTTACTAAAGGTATGGGAGTACTGTACAGTATTACATGGGTAACGTATGATACTTTCTCTTCAATTTATATGCAGAAGCTTTTTTCAGGAATTCTGGATTGACGAAAAAGAAGAAGGAATCAAAATTAGTGAACCTATCATCAACAATCTTAAATATGCAGATGACACCACATTGATAGCAACAAGTGAAGATGTAATGAAAAACTTATTACTCCTACTCAATACAAAGAAGTCAAAGATGTTGACTACTGGCAGGTACACATTTGAGATGGACGGCAACGAACTGGAAGTTGTAAAGGACTTTAACCTACTAGGGTGAATGATCACTCAAGATCAAACAACAACACCAGAAGTCAACAGGAGGATAGCTATGGTCAAATCAACAATGAAGTAACTAGACAAGGTTTTCAAATCAAGGAATATTTCATTAGTGCTGAAGACATGGCTCATACAGAGTTTGTTTTTTCCCTTGGTAACATACAGTATGGATGTGAAACCTGGACAATAAAGAAACAAGGCAGATGAAAAATCAACACCTTTGAATTATGGGGCGGAGAAGGATGTTATCAATACAATGGATGGCAAGAAGAACAAAGCACTTTTGGAAAAAAATCAAGTCAGACATGTCACTCAAAGCAAATATTACTAAGCTACAACTTGCCTACTCTGGACACATCATACAAAGAGAACAAACACTGGAGAAAGGACATAATGGTCAGGAGAATAGAATAAAGCAAAAAGGAAGACCAGGAACCCAATGGCTTGACTCTTTCAAGAAAATGGAGACCCTGGTGGCTCTATTTAGGTTTGTACAAGATCGATCCTCCAACAGAGAGCGTTCATCCTTCAAGTTTCCATGGCTCAATTTCAAGTACATTGACATAATTTCAGGGGTTTTCCCAGTACTTCAAATAGTATTATTAAAGTCACTACAAATCTATTAAAAGCAATGCAGAAACAGCTGTGTATATAACCATATAATAGGGCTACATTAAAGTCTAGGAGAAGTTAAAGTATTTTTACTAAGGGTGCTCTCACATCTGAGTATAAAATCTCCATCTGCAATCCAATAAAAAATTGGGTTGCACTTACACCAATGTTAAATAATGGGGCAGTTTGCATCTCCAAGTTTATCCTCACCTGGAAACAGGTTGAGGAAAAAATAGCAACATGCGTACCTCGCTGGAGACTCACCAATGCAAGTCAATGGGTGCTAGATAGAAAACAGACGTGTGTATGACATGCATGTGCAATAACTTTTTAACATAATCTTCTACATACCCTAATAACCCTATGTCAATTTAAAGCTAGTTGTCACATTTAAATAAAGCAATGTTATCTAAAGAGATAGACAGATACACAGACAGTTAGAGGTACAACAGCTATATAATGTCCCACCTACCTACATATTCTAAGTTTACACCCTATAGTGCCTGTCATGTGGACCTAAAGGGTGCTTAGCCTTGTACTTAGCAACAAAATAAATAATTAAAAAAAATATTTTTGTAGCCAGCTAAGCTAAAGTGGACAGCTTCAGCCTGCAGCTGGCAGCTTTACCTTGGCTAGTAATCGAAAACAGAGGTCTCCACACACTATTATTTTAAATTATTTATTTATAAATAGATAATAAAAATACTCCCTAACACATTCTCTCTTTCACCAATTTATTGAAAAAAAGCAAGAAAAAAACCCCCAAAGAAACCCCCCTCAAAATAATCTAAAACAAAATCCGCAGGAGACCAGAGATTCCAATGTAGTCCTGAAAGAAAACCTGCAAGAAATAAAAAGAAAATCAGTGATTAAATAAAGAAAAGAGACATCCTCATTAACCAATTTGTTCTCCATAGAAATCTGAGGCAGTCTACCAGCAGGCCCGGCGTCAGCACCCGGCGCACCTGGGCAAGTGCCGGGGCCCGACTGCTTGGAGGGGGCCCACAGGGCCCCTGAGGGCTAGGGTCACACTTGCATTGTGACCCTAGCCTGACGCAAGTATTGTCTGCTGCAGCGCCGGACGTTTAATGCTATGCGCTGCCAGCAAGGGAGCCCATAGAAACCCGATGTTTACATTGGCAACCAGTGGTTGGCAAGGTAAACACCGGGTTTCTATGGGCTCAGTTGCTGGCAGCGCATAGCATTAAACACTATGCGCCGCAGCCGAAAATACTTGCATCAGGCTAGGGTCACAATGCAAGTGTGACCCTAGCCTCAGGGGCCCCTGAGCACTGCCCCCACAACCAGGGCCATATCCAGGGGGCATCTGGGGGGTCATTTTCGGCCTCCTGCAGCACCGGAGGTCTCCCTCCTCCCCCCTCCATGGGAGCCAACAGAGCTGCACACTCTGGGCTGAGAGGACCTGTTATGATGTCACATGGAGGGGAGGAGTCAGGGGTCACATGATCAGCTCCTCAGTATATGCAGGACTCTGCTGTGCTGCCCATCATGATGCTCAATTAGGTGGGTGAAGTTTGTCTGGGGTCAGGAGGGATTTGCAGTGTAAATGTAGCAGAGGCGAGTGTGTACTAGGTGTATGGCAATTAGGTGAAGTTTGTGTGGGGTCAGGAGGGATTTACAGTGTGAATGTAGCAGAGGCGAGTGTGTACTAGGTGTATGGAACGGAGCCAAGTGGGTACTAGGTGTATGGAGCGGAGCCGTGTGTGTACGAGGTGTACGGAGTGGAGCTGAGTGGGTACTAGGTGTACGGAGCGGAGCCACGTGCGTACGAGGTGTATGGAGCAGAGCCGCGTGCGTACGAGGTGTACAGAGCAGAGCCGCGTGCGTACGAGGTGTATGGAGCAGAGCCGCGTGCGTACGTGGTGTATGGAGCAGAGCCACGTGCGTACGGGGTGTACGGAGCAGAGCCGCATGCGTACGAGGTGTATGGAGCAGAGCCGCGTGCGTACGTGGTGTACGGAGCAGAGCCGCGTGCGTACGAGGTGTATGGAGCAGAACTGAGTGCGTACGAGGTGTACGGAGCAGAGCCGAGTGCGTACGAGGCGTACGGAGCAGAGCCGAGTGCGTACGAGGTGTACGGAGCAGAGCTTCGTGTGTACGACGTGTACGGAGCAAAGCCGCGTGTGTACGAGGTATGTTTACCAGTGGTAGCCCCCCGCGGATTCCGCTCCTATAGTCCCAGCCACATTTGCCAGCAGCATTCTTCTCCAGAGTCTCTTCTGCCGCTGTCTGCATTCTGCAGCTCAGCATGGAGGGGCACGATGTTGTCATCACTGTACTGATATGTGCAGAGCGACCGGAGGAGACCGAAGCGGCGAGAAGAAAGGTGAGGAGAAAGAGTGATCCAGACGGCCAGACACTCCGCTTGGCTGCGGTGCCACCCATATGGCAGTGTGGCTCCATTGCTTGCATTATTTGTGCGCTTCAGGATGCTTGTGTATATACCAAGCATCCTCAGATGCACAAAAATGCAACATTTTGCATTTGAAGGGTATTTTCCAAAAGCGCAAGGGAACGCAAATGCATTTTAGCCCGCTCCTATCAACGTGTAAATTACTCACTGTCAGAAACAGCTCTTACTGGTTTCGGCAGTCACTGTTCCTGTAAGGCTGCCTTCACATAGGCGTTTTTTTTTAAATGTGGCAGTTGCGGTAAAAAAACCCAGCATCTGCTGCATTTTACGCCTAGCGGCTGCACTTGCTGCCCATTTGCGGGCATATATATGTATATATATATATATATATATATATATATATATAGTCCGCCATATGTACTAAAGGGGGCCCACTGAGACCTTTTCGCCCAGGGCCCACAGAAACCTGGAGCCGGCCCTGTCTACCAGCATATAGGAGCCATGCTCATAGAATACAGTACATCCCCCATACTTTTGAAAAGCAGCCATTGGCCAACTCACTGCGACTGTGACATCAGTGAGGTTACTGTAAGTCACACTCACTGGGTCACATGTGCACGAAACCTGCTGTAACCTCACTGACGTCATTGCTAGTCACACTTGCTATCTCTTTCATGATACCGCGGGTATAGCAAGATAGTGTTTGACATCTATCTATCCAGCTATATAAAAAAAACAGAAAAACGAAACAGCACAGTCGCACATGTTCGGGTGCAAAGCCCTCCTACCACTTCACTGGTATTAAAGTAGATGTAGAAAATGAAAGGCAGCACTTCCTCCAGTTAGATTCATGTGGGTTTAATAGTCCTAGGACTGCAATGTTTCGGCACACAGCCTTTCTCAAGCAGTGACCAATTCAAGTCACTGCTTGAGAAAGGCTGTGTGCCGAAACGTTGCAGTCCTAGGACTATTAAACCCACATGAATCTAACTGGAGGAAGTGCTGCCTTTCATTTTCTACATCTATCCAGCTATATATCTAGCTATTATATATCTATATATTCACAGCCAAAATTAGAAACAAGACTGCAAAAAATAGTGAGAAATTTTTGAAAAGCTCTCCAAAGTACCAGATATCTGTTAACCCAAATAATTTAGTTACCATAAAATAGAGACAGCACTCCAGAGAATTCAAAAGTAAAAAATTAGGACTATATTAGCCTATATGTGTGGGGCGTTTCAGTGGATGCTTGATAAAGGCGTGTACACACTGAAAGGTCGCCACATATATGCGCTAATAAAGTTCTCATTTTTTTACTTTTTCATTTTTTGGAGTGCTGCCTCTATTTTTCGGTAACTATATATCTATGTATTTACAGTCATATGAAAAAGTTTGGGCACCCCTCTTAATCTTACTCTTTTTTTTTGTTTCAAATTGTTTTTTTGCAATAGCTATTTCAGTGTGATATATATAATAGCTGATGGACACAATAATATTTCAGGTTTGAAATGAGGTCTATTGTACTAACCAAAAATGTGAAATATGCATTATTTCAAAATTTGACAGGTGCCAAAGTATGGGCACCCTTCTGGTTTTCATGATTTGAATACTCCTAACCACTTTTTACTGTCTTACTGAAGCACTAAATTGGTTTGGTAACCTCATTGAGATTTGTACTTCATAGCCTGGTGTATCGAATCATGAGAAAAGCTATTTCAGGTGTCCACTTGCAAGTTGTTCTCCTAGTTGCATCTTCTCTGAGGAGCGGCATCATGGGCTCCTCAAAACAGCTCTCAAATGATCTGAAAAAAAAATATTGTTCAACATAGTTGTTCAGGGGAAGGATACAAAAAGTTGTCTCAGAGATTTAACCTGTCAGTTTGCACTGTGAGGAACATAGTAAGGAAATGGAAGACCACAGGGACAGTTCTTGTAAAGGCCAGAATTGGCAGGCCAACAAAAATATCAGAAAGGCAGAGAAGAAGAATGGTGAGAACAGTCAAGAACAATCCACAAACCTCCTCCAAAGACCTGCAGCATCATCTTGCTGCAGATGGTGTCACTGTGCATCGGTCAACAATACAGCGCACACTGCACAAGGAGAAGCTGTATAGGAAAGTGATGCGAAAGAAGCCGTTTCTGCATGCACGCTACAAACACAGTCGCCTGAGGTATGCAAAAGCACATTTGGACAAGCCAGTTTCATTTTGGATGAAGGTCCTGTGGACTGATGAAACAAAGATTGAGTTGTTTGGTCATACAACAAGGCGTTATGCATGGCACCATAAAAACACAGCATTCCAAGAAAAACACTTGCTTCCCAGTGTCAAATTTGGGGGAGGCTCCATCATGCTTTGGGGCTGTGTGGCCAATGACGGCACCGGGAATCTTGTTAAAGTTGAGGGTCGCATGGATTCCACTCAGTATCAGCAGATTCTTGAGAATAATGTTCAAGAATCAGTGTCAAAGTTGAAGTTACGCCGGGGATGGATCTTTCAGCAAGACAATGATCCAAAACACAGCTCCAAATCTACTCAGGCATTCATGCAGAGGAACAATTACAATGTTCTGGAATGGCCATCCCAGTCCCCAGACCTGAATATCATTGAACATCTGTGGGATGTTTTGAAGCGGGCTGTCCATGCTTGGCGACCATCAAACTTAACTGAACTGGAATTGGTTTGTAAAGAGGAATGGTCAAAAATACCTTCATCCAGGATCCAGGAACTCATTAACAGCTACAGGAAGCGACTAGAGGCTGTTATTTTTGCAAAAGGTGGACCTACTAAATATTAATGTCACTTTTCCGTTGAGGTGCCTATACTTTTGCACCTGTCAATTTTTGAAATAATGCATATTTCACATTTTCGGTTACTACAATAAACCTCATTTCAATCCTGAAATATTACTGTGTCCATCAGTTATTCCATATATCACACTGAAATAGCTGCTGCAAAAAAACAATTTTAAACAAACAAAAAAAAAAGAGTAAGATTAAGAGGGGTGCCCAAACTTTTTCATATGACTGTATATGCTTGCTTTTTCGGGGAGCGAAAATGCCTACTGTACAGGGTGAGCCATTTATATGGATGCACCCAAATAAGAAGGAAATGGTTGGTGGTATCAACTTCCTGTTTGTGGCAAATTAGTATATGAGAGGGGGAAACGTTATCCAGATGGGTGGTGACTTTTGCGGCCATTTTGAAGTTGACCATTTTGGATCCAACTTTTTTTTGTAAAGGAAAGAGGGTCATGTGACACATCAAACTTATTGAGAATTTCATAACAAAAACAATGATGTGCTTTGTTTTAACGTAACTTTATTCTTTCATGAGTTATTTACAAGTTTATGACCACTTATAAAATGTGTTCAAAGTGCGGTCAATTGTGTTGGATTGTCAATGCAACCCTCTTCTGCCACTCTTGACACACTGATAGCAACACCACTGAAAAAATGCTAGCAAAGGCTTCCATTATCCGTTGTTTCAGATGCTGCACATCTCATATCTTCACAGCATAGACAATTGACTTCAGATGAGTGATGAGGCAAACTTTTTTGCTAATGGTGAAGTTAACAAACAAAACCACCGCTATAGGTCTACACCACCCACAGTGGATAAATCCCTCCAAGACTGTTGGAACACAAAAATTGATGGTGTGGTATATGGGTACAGAGATAGTGGGGCCATTCTTCATCAATGGAAACCTCAATGCCACTGGAAATCTGAAATTGCTACATGATTCAGGTATGTGTTCCAACAGTCTTGGAGGGATCTATCCACTTTGGATTATTATTATTATTTATTTATAGAGCACCATTCATTCCATGGTACTGTACATGAGAAAGGGCAACGGGGAGGAAGACAGTAGGTTGGGTCTGCTCGGGTACTGCTGGAGTGCCAGGTTCGGTGGTGGTGGAGCGCCGGGTCCAGTGGTGTTGAGGCGGCACTGTGGTCATTGCAAGTTGTAGGCTGTTCTGAAGAGATGGGTTTTCAGGTTCCGCTTGAAGGTTCTGAGTGTATGGGACAGTCGGACGTGATGGGGAGCAGAGTTCCAGAGGATGGGGGATGCTCCGGTGAAGTCTTGCAGGCAGTTACATGAGGAATGTACAAGTGTGGAGGAAAGAAGGAGGTCTTGGGAGGATCAAAGATTACGAGTTGGATGATATCGGGAGATTAGTTCAGAGATATATGGGGGGGACAGATTGTGGATGGCTTTGTAAGTCAATGTTAGCAGTTTGAATTGGATACGCTGGTGAATTGGGAGCCAGTGGAGGGATTTGCAGAGGGGAGAAGTGGAGGAATAGCGAGGAATAGCAAGAATCACACTAGTATCAGACCAATAGCGTTGGTTTTGTTTGTTAACTTCACCATTCACAAAAAAGTTTGCGTCATCACTTATCTGAAGGCAATTGTCTATGCTGTGAAGATACAAGATGTGCAGCATCTGAAACAACGGATACTGGAAGCCTGTGCCAGCATCTCTTCTGCGGTGTTGTTATCAGTGTGTCAAGAGTGGGACAAGAGGGTTGCATTGACAATCGAACATAATGGGCAGTACTTTGTACACATTTTATAAGTGGTCATAAACTTGTAAATAACTCATGAAAGAATAAAGTTACAAACTCATGAAAGAATAAAGTTACATTAAAACCAAGCACGCTATTGTTTGTCTTATGAAATTCTCAATACGTTTAATGTATCATATGGCCCTCTTTCCACTGTAAATAATAAAGCTGGATCTGAAATTGGCAACTTCAAAATGGCTGCCATGGTCACCACCAATCTAGAAATGTTTTCCCCCTCCCATATACTAATATGCCACAAACAGGAAGTTGATTTCACCAACCATTCCCATTTTATTTAGGTGAATCTATATAAATGGCCCACCCTGTACATAGAGTATTGTCAGATGTAAAAGATGTTTTTAAAATTGCATTGCATATGGTTGTATATGCTTGACATACGCATGTCATACAGATGGTCAGCGAGGAAAAAAATGCCCACTCGCAGAGCATACAGATGTCATTTGAATGCTCATCAAGAAAAAAAATGCACAACACTCGTCTGATACTCAGCAACATTTCTGGCTGAGAATCTCCTCAAGTGTACATACACAGATGTGAGCACACCCTAACAAGAAGTTTCGGCCACTTTGCATAGACTTCTGTGGTCTACGTAGACATCTATAAGACTCCTTCTTAGACTTCTGTGGAGTTTATGTACATCATGATTCGAAGAAAATATTTTGGTACCGTGTTAGCCAGTTGAGAAAATGTTGATTTCTCTCAGTGGGAGAAACAAGCTAATAATCTTGTAGTTGTGATATCTTTTAAAGGCTAACAAAAATAAAATAAGTGATGTTACAAGGGGAGCTTTCGAGACGTCTTAGGTCCCTTCATCAGGCATGGTATGACAAAATATTGAAAGAAACTCAAAATATATACATGAACAACTGAAATGAATGGACATTTAGCAAAATAAACAAAACAAAGCCTGGAGAGGATCCTTAATCAGCCAGGCGTAGTGATGTTAATGTTTTTATTACTCTAATTTATAAGATAACCTGGTGTCTTAAGACTTCAGTGTCTTTGAACTACATTCTTCAGATGTTATAATGAGGCATAAATCTATTAGTTAGGTTTAACCCTTTTTGGATGCAGTCAACAGTTCTAATAAATTTGGATTCACAGACCCTTCAAAGTTTTTGTGATTTGAAATTACCTCTCAAAATTAAAACTTTCATATTTTCAATGTCATGTCCTTGACTAGAAAAATGTTTGGCTGCTGGAAAATTGATTTTTTTGTGTGTAATTGTGTGACACAAAAACTGAAATCTTGGTATGGTGTAGGGCAGCAATAGGCAATAGGCGAGAGGGCGAGATTACCAAGCCCTGGTTTGGGCCTGTGAACTTCAATAGTAGGCCCACTGTCCTGACAGCCAGAGGGATAGTTGAGGTACACAGGGGGAAGGGTATCAGTACGCATTTTAAATTGTGGGGAAGAAGAAGTCACCCTGCCAAAGTACAAAGTATGTTACCTTTGCTAAATTGTATACTGTCGATAACAACTCCATTCAGGCAGTGGAACCCTTGAACCTGTCTGAAAAGGCGGAGGGCAATGGCTCTGAGGGAAAGCTGGAGGATTGGTGCCAGAAGTTACATGTAGGTACAGATTCTACACCCTCCCATCAAAAACATGGATTATACCAGGTAGTGAAAGAATATGAACAAGTTTTTAACAAACATTCGCTAGGCTTTGGGCAGATAAAAGGGGTTGCACATCACATACCCACAGGAGATCACCCGCCCATAAAAGAATGATATAGACCTGTCCCACCAGCTCATTATGAATGTGTCAAAGACATTCTGGAGGAGATGAAGGAAGCAGGGGTTGATAATAAAAGATAGTTGTAGCCTCTCGGCTGCTCCTCTAGTTTTAGTTAAGAAGAAAGATGGAAAGATGAGGATGTCTGTGGATTATAGAAAGATAAATAACATTACACACAAGGATGCATACTAACAACCTAGAATTAAGGATTCACTAGCTGCACTAAGATCTGCTAACTACTTTTCCACCTTAGATCTTACTAGTGGGTATTGGCAAGTTCCTGTGGCATAGGCTGACCTAGAGAAGACAGCGTTTACCACGCCGATGGGCCTCTGTGAGTTCAACTGTATGCCATTCAGACTCTGCAATGCATTGGGAACATTTCAGAGGCTGATGGAGTGCTGCCTGGGGCACAAGAATTTTGAAATCGTCTTATTGTACCTGGATGACATCATAGTATACTCGAAGACTTATGAAGAGCATCTGTAGCACTTGGCAGAAGTGTTTGAAGCCTTGTCCAGCTATGGCATGAAAGTGAAGCCATCCAAGTGTCACCAGCTGAAACCAAAGGTACAGTACCTTGGTCATGTTGTGTGCTCTGAAGGTGTAGCACCTCACCCCGAGAAAGTAACAGTCATTAGGGACTAGCCAAGACCCACCAGTGTCAAAGAGGTGAGGCAGTTCCTGGGGCTGGTAGGATACTACAGAAGATTCATCAAAGGGTTCATGAAGATGGTGGCACCTTTACAAGACCTCCTGATAGGGCAATCCAAGAAGGCCAAGAGTCTGAGCAGTCAGACGGAAGAATCCTTCAAGAAGTTGAAGTGGGCCTTGACGGGGGAAGAGATCTTAGCATACTCTGATTACAGCCAGCCATTCATCTTGTATACTGATGCCAGTAACGTGGGACTGGGAGCCTTGTTATCACAAATGCAAGAAGGTAAAGAAAGAGTAATAGCCTTTGCAAGCAGGAAGCTCCATCCTACAGAGAGAAACCATTCAAGTTAGAATTCCTGGCCGTAATCATTCAAGTTAGAATTCCTGGCCGTAATCTGGGCCATCACAGAACGCTTCAAACACTAACTGGCTGCCGCGAAGTTTACCATCTTTACTGATAACAACCCGCTTACTCACTCGGACTCCGCAAAACTAGGTGCACTGCAGCAGTGCTGGATGGCCTGGCTGTCCAACTACAATTTTACAATCAAGTACAGGGCAAGCCACAAGAATGCCAACGCTAATGCCTTGTCTAGGATGCCTCACTTGCAGGACGTGGAAGAGGAACCGGAGGAGCTGGAAGAAATAGAGCTACCGGCCTTTCACCGCCCTCATGAAATACAATACAAGAGCTTAGTGTACAATAAACCTCAAGAAGCAATGTTAAACCCATTACCTCACCATGGATGGGCTGACACACAAAACAGTGATTCAGCTGTACATCTAATCAAGGAGCATGAGGATTGTACCGTAGTCCAAATGCCCCATCTGAAGCTCAACACCTGTGGAAAGAGTGAAGTAAATTATTCCTATATGAAGGTAAATTGTGCAGAAGGCATACTAACCCTAAAACCCTCGAACTTCTCTGGCAAATTGTCGTTCCATAAAGAGATGTCAAGATGGTCTTAGGAGCCTACCATGATGGTGCAGGGAATTTCGGGTTGGAAGAAATTAGAAGTTCTGCTGAGAGAGAGATTCTACTGGGTTGGCATGAGAAAATCCATCGAGAATTGGTGCAGGAACTGTGGCCCATGCAACCTAAGGAGAAAAGACAAAGATAGTAAGAGAGCCCCACTCCAGCCCGTTGTGACAAAACAACCACTTTAGCTTGTAGCCTTGGATCATGTCAAGTTAACCCCAAGTAGATCAGGCTATGTCTATGCTCTTACCATAGTGGACCACTATTCCCGTTTCTTAGTGGTAGTGCCTGTAAAAAATCTGACAGCCAGAACAGCGGCTAAAGCGTTCCAAGCCTACTTCTGCAGCCTCATGGCTATCCCAAGCAGGTCCTCACAGATCAAGCATTTGAAGCGGAAGTGTTTCAAGAATTTTGTAATCTCTTACGGTGTAAGAAAATCAGGACAACCCTGTACCATCCGCAAACAAATGGCTTATGTGAGACAATGAATCAGATAGTGATGGATTTACTGAAGACCTTGCCAGCGGAAAAAAGGAACATGTGGCCAGAAAAGTTGCCGGATCTCGTGGACTTATATATTCATGCCCCGGTGAGTTCCACTAACTGCACGCCAGCCTACTTAATGAGAGCAAGACCTGGTAAGCTGCCTATTGACCTGGATATGGGTATTGTGAAGCCAGATGTTAATGCAGCAGAAACAAATTGGGATATCGCTCGTCAACAGAAGTATTGTCAGGTATAAGAGTGTGTGGAAAAGAGCCTGTCACAAGAAAGAGAAAGACAACATGCTCCTGCATCGCCTTTACACCCAGGTGAGCAAGTTCTCAAGAGAAAGAGACGCACCAACAAACTAAACTGGATGACCAGTGGGGAGCAGTGCCATACACCGTGTTACCATCCAACATTGATAACGCCAAGGTGTGCTTAGTAAGTAAAGATGAAGGAAGAACATCGGCAGCAGTGTCTAGAGAACATCTCAAAATATGTCCTGAAACATTGACGTCCCAAGAGAGGATTCCAGAAGCACCAGAAGTTTCAGTACCAGTAAAATCCCAAGAGGAAGAAGTGTTCCATACGGTTCTAGGAGACTTTCCCAAGACCTGGACCCAGTACAGTACAATGGAGCAGTCATAGTTCCTATGTTAGCCTTTCATCAACCAGTGGTACCTGAACCAGCCAGATGTGAAGAACCACTAGCTGAGGCATCAGAAGAAGCATCACAAGTGGGAGCATCAGAAGTAGTACATGCAGAAGAACAGGAAGAGCAACACCCTGCTACCAGAGAGCTTGTCAGTCCCATGGTAAGACTAATTAGACACTCTAGTATACCAGTGCTACATAGACCTACAGGTAGCATAGTGGATAGTGCATGCACAGCACCAGTAGCAGACACTAGAAACCAGCACAGACCATCGGAAATACCTGTACTGCGTAGATCAAACTGTAACAAAGGTCAGATTCCAGCCCATTATAGGGATTAAAGAGTAGTATGGAGTAAAATGTAAATATGTTTCTTGTTGTATATAGGATGTAAATACTGTACGTAACTTTACTGTATGAACTCTTAAATATTCTTGAACTTTTATTAACTATGGACCATTAGCCACTGGACTGGTTGTGGTAAAAACTTAAAATATTTTCAGCCAATGGTGGAAGGACTAATAACCAGAGTGACTGTTTTCATTTTTGAATTTTTCTTGGTTTTTGTAATTTTTATATTTTGAAACTCTGTTCAACATTTATTGTCATTAAATCTTGTATTGTTTAGGTTTCCTTTACCAAAAGGTTATCACAGTCCTGGAGTACTGTATTTCACTAAGGGGGAATGTGGCACCCCAGGGTCCAACTGCCACACTGTCATTATTACCCCTGGGAGGTAATGTCACACTTGAGAGCAACAGAAGGGTATCCACCCCAGACTGTAACTGCACACAACACCTTTCTGCCTCCAGTCCAGAAGAGGGAGACCTAAACCCGGCATCAGGGTGAGCTCCCTATAAATTCTGGTCTGGGGCGGAGCTAGTCCTTTCAGTTCCTAGGAGAACTTAGGAAGACATCCTGGTGGACTGGTAGCTACACTAAGCTCATCCCAGGATAGCTAACTTATCAGGAGAAGTCGAGACAAGAGCCTGAGGAAGTGCAGGAACATCTGGGGAGTGGAGCTGTATCGTGCTCACCTCAGAGGAACAGCGCAAAGAACGAACGCCGGAGTCCGAAGCTGTGCAGGGCCTAACGTCTCAGCAGCCAGTACCAGAAGGTGGGGGATTCCAAGTTCCCCAGCCACACTGTGCCAGGAGGCAAAGCAGCATATAGAGCCCAGGGACAGCCACCTGAACCAAGGGGCTAATAAAGGACTCGAGTTGCCTGTCATACCGGTACCTAGCAGGAGAGAGAGGGTCAGCAGCTTAGCTAAAGCAGCAGCAGGAGCCTACACACACAGCACAGCAAGGAGGCCGCAGAACCAGTCGTGTGAGGATTATCCCGAGTTGCTCTCAGGTGCAAGGACCCAGCTTAACATCAACCGGAATTACAGTCGCATCAGTAAAAGGACTGAGGAACCACAAAACCGTGAATTTGTCTGTTGCTTTGCACCCTCCATCCTGCACTCTACACTTCTACTACATCCACTGCCTTGGGGATCTGCTCCGCCCATGGAGAGCCGCTCCATCCCAGCTGCCCATCCATCGTCCCTGGAGGTTCTGCAGCAGCGGTGGCCTCCTATAGCCACATACCACGGGTGGCATCACAAATAACTCCCTTTACCATTACCCATTTTCCTACCAAGCCAGAATATCTCTTTACAGCTGCCCCCAGGGCCACAGAGCCGGGTCTCGACCTCTGTGACTCCCCGGACCTGTATGATAGCCCAGTTCCAAGTATCCCATACCCTGGGGCGGGTCACTCTCCATTCTGGTATATATGTCTCCATAATGGTATATGGGACTCTGATGTCCTGTGCATGAGGTTTCATCCTGCTTATTTGTAGACTGGAGGTTTAAAAGCCATGCAGTCTACAGAAAAGAGAGCAGCAGTGCAGGGAAATTGTGTCTCTCTGCTCTATGACTATACAATGACATAATTTAGCAGGTACTGAGATGGAATTAGATGGAAGTGGGGCAGAGGGGCATTGACAGGAGAGGTAATTCCATTTTTCTTCATGACAGCGGGGGAGAGCTTGATTGGGGTTGGGGGTGGGAAAAAGAACATGTAATGGCAATGAAATTGAGGTTGTAGTGGGAGGGACGATATGGATTTGTAATGAGTTGGTAGGTGGGGGTGAGAGAGAGGATGTATAATTGTAATACATCTGGGGTGGGAGAAAGGAGATCTCATTGTAATAAATTGTGAGTGTAAAGGTTGAAAGAGAGGAAATGGAATTGCTATGAATTGGGAGGGGTGGGAGAAAAAATGGAATTGTAATAAATTGGGAGGACGACAAGCAATTGTAATGAATAGCGAGAGAGCGTCAGGTTGTAGTGAATTGGGACTGATGACATAGGAAAATGGAATTGTATTGAACCTGGTAAATAGTTATATTTTTGTTGGCTGAGAAAAAAGTGGCTAAAATGCAACCACAGTGTAAAATTTATATTAATGGTGTGGTGAATATCAGTGTTCAAGGGATTTTGACTTTGTCTCATCCAAAGTCATCGTGTTGCCTCAGCCTGTATTTTACAATAGTACACATATAAATAAGAATTATTGAGATAGTAGATGCCAGTTGTTACAGATGAAATTCTATGGTGAAGAGAGGAGGGAGGAACTAGTCAGAGACCGCCCCTCCTCACTCTTCTATCCACATAGAGTCTCATCAGTAACAACTGCCATCTCCTATCTCAGTAAAGGTACCGTTATACAGTATGAGATCATGAACGATATCGCTGAAACATTAAGGGTTTGGAGTTGTTGAAATGACATCATTAAGAAGTTATTGCGTGTGAGTCACGACTACAATAAATCGTTGGATCATTGATCGCAGATTTGAGAACATGTTCTCAAATCAAATGATCTTCGATCAGCCAACCTGCTGCATCATTGTGTGTAACACCGCGATAACGATGTCTTTAACGACTTCGCCCATTCACAACAGTGAACAAGTATCGTTCGCTGGGTTGTGTGAATGGTAGCTGCTCGCTACATCGTTGGTGCGTTGTCCATGATATCTAGACGTGTGACATCTCACCAACGATGTCAAAAAGATGTCCTAACGACCACGCGACCCCGAGATCGCTAGTGATATCTTAACGACATTGAAGCGTGTAATGGTACCTTAATGGTACCTTAAGTCTTCACTGAATTTTAATAATGACTGATCAATTCTGGCAGAAAAAGAAGCAAACTTGTCTGATAAAATATATTACATAGTTGCTTACTTTCATGTGTACTATGGATTTATGAAATAAAAATTTAACTGACGGTTACACTTTAAGGAATATTTCTAAGTAGTCATGTACACCATGTGAATTTTAGATCCTTGCTGTAGAATTTCTATGTGTAAGAAAATATGGACAGGGATGGACTAATGCAGTTGAGGTCTGTGATCTAGGCACTTGCTCTGCCTTAAGACTTCTTTAACCACCTTCCACCTTATTTATTACTGTGCTATGTTCAGTTGCCAGTGACATTGGATAACACATTATCTGATGTATCCCCTCAAAAGTCCTAAAATAGGTGAGGGATGGCCAATGCTGGAGGTACAGTATGTACTCAATGTTATGTGATGTCTGCATAGTGATAGTGTACAGTATACTGGAAAGGAAAAAATGGGTTTACCCGTATAGAGAATTAATTCAATCGACAAGGTAAAGGCTCACCTTATAATGTTGTGTAAAGCCACAACCAGTGTAAGCACATATAACCTTAATATGCTGGTCTGCAGCAGTTACCCATATAGCAGAATCCAATATCGAGTTGTAGGGAAAATGGGATGTACATCTGTGATTATTCCTGAAGAAGGGGCTTGCATGCCTTGAAACGCATTGACATAAATCACATATGCCGTATAATCAACATCGTGGAAGAATCATTTATTTGGTGGATGGGAACGCGGTATTTAAACCCAGTTTCTCTACAACTGGATATTGGATTTGTTGGTAGCGGATCATTCAGGATACACTGTAAGCTTATTGACAACAGAACTTAGCTTTAATTAGCAACAAACAGATACAGATATGAAGAGCTTTGTGGAAACAGGAATATACATCTTAAATGTCCATTTGCAGCATCAGCAAGCTGCTGTGCTTCTCTTCACATGCACAGACACAGGAAACTGGTTACAGTCACATGGTATTTCCTGTGTGTGAGCCTCTGGGAATGTTCCTCTTTTTTTCTTTTAAACTAACTTTACTGACAATGCACAAACCTAGCAATACAATACTTAGGCTAGGGTCACACTTAAAAATAGGATTGCGTTCACCGCATCCAGATCCGGATGCGGTGAACACAATTGTCTTCAAACAACCAGCTATCCGGGAACCGAATTGCTGAAGCCGCAATCTGCTAACCGGATTGCTCAGGATGTGTAATCCTGAGCAATCCGGTTGCCGGATAGTTTGCTCATCCCTGCAAACTGTTCTGTGCAGTGTGTAAACTGTTAATTTTATTAATAAATGTTTCTATAATGTCTCTAATGGGTGCCCACTTCCCTTTGAGACCTTCCCCCCACTCAGGTGGGCATATAATGCTTGAATCAGTTATGTACAGCAGTTTTATGAATGAAAGCGCTGGGCTCCTCAGAGAGCAGTGCACATTCAATTCAAGCAGAACAAAAATGGATGATCCGTTTCCTGATGCGTTTTTTTGAAAAGCTGATCCTCTATTGCAGCAGAAAAAGTGAGAAAAACGCCCCTATAAAAAGGATAAAAAACGCACAGTGTGAGTAGAGCCTTACAGTGGATAACTTTCAAATCAATGCAAAAGGTTACACCGTCAATCATAAGAGCCACAGTAGAAAAGTAAAAAAATGTACAATTATATAGATTTCCTTAGAGCGGCAGCTATGTGAACACAAAGTATTACATTTTCTTTCTTTAGTTAAATGATCAAAATCTTCTTTGATATTTGTAAGATCTTACAGATGATCAAAGGGAATTGTTACATTCTGGTATCAAAGACGCTTATCGCTTTATTTCTTTATCACATTC
The DNA here is from genome assembly GCA_033576535.1 of Allobates femoralis. Classification (NCBI taxonomy): domain Eukaryota; kingdom Metazoa; phylum Chordata; class Amphibia; order Anura; family Aromobatidae; genus Allobates; species Allobates femoralis. Next base: position 316,592,370 of record JARQOC010000003.1, read on the forward strand.
CAATACCCAGGTTTATGACTGAACTCTACTAATAGTCCCATGATGCTTTTTACCTTTCATTAGAAAAGAGAGAACATTTTTATTAGGTTTGAGATTTGCATACAAACCCAGCTATTAAAAGGGTTGAGTAAATAGAATATTTTTGGATTTGCCATATAGACCAAGCAGCTGATTAGAAGTGTGCCTTTATTTCCCAAGACACACAATGTAAACCCATTACGCTATAAACAGCTCAGCTAATGCCAGAGTGCCACCTAAGCATACATCCATGTGCTTTGTTTGTTGCAGCTTACTTCATGGCCCATATTTTTACACTGCTTCTAGTTTGAGGTCAAAGTTTGCAAAAAAGTTGACAATAATATTAATAGCAATTTAACCAACACAAAACCCCTTAAGGGGGTATTCCTATCTCATACACATACGGCATAGCCACATGATATGGCATAAATGTATTGTTGACATATTTCAAATTAACGAAGATTGCATTCTATAAATCAGCTTTTAGTCTTATATGTATTTTAAAAAATCACAATCTGTATTGAAATAAAAAATAAATTGATATTGTTAATATTTTCATTGTATTTAAAAAATGTTAAATAAAACCTTTTCAAAAATAAGTAAAACATAAAAATGTACAAGTTTCCCATTGGCCACTTGGGCCTTTATTAGACTCTAACTTTCTGTTGTTTCATATCTACTCTATAATTGCCGTAGGCATTTTCGTGTCGGCCCCCGAAAACGCCGTGGCTATGTCACACTGTGACGTCACCACGCGCGAGCAATGGCCGCAAAGCGGCCATTGCGAGTCGCTGGCCGAAAATAGAACCAGAGGCTCTCGGCCACAAAATTAGCGATGTACCGCTGAGGTAGCGCGAGCAATGGCCGCGAGGCCATTGCGAGTCGCTACCTCAGCCACCGCACCTGCCGCACCGCTGAGGTAGCGCGAGCAATGGCCGCGAGGCCATTGCGAGTCGCGTTTGTGTCGGACCCCGGCACGCCGTGGCTTTGTCACTATGTGACGTCACCACGTGCGAGGCATTGCCCGCGTAGCGGGCATTGCGACCCCTCGCCGCTGTCATCCCGCTCCGGAGCAGCTGCTGTCAGCACATGCTGACACAGTGCTCCGGAGCCTGTGCCCCTGTGCCCGCTCCGGAGCAGCTGCTGTCAGCACATGCTGACACAGTGCTCCGGAGCCTGTGCTCCTGTGCCCCTGTGCCCGCTCCGGAGCAGCTGCTGTCAGCACATGCTGACACAGTGCTCCGGAGCCTGTGCCCCTGTGCCCCTGTGCCCGCTCCGGAGCAGCTGCTGTCAGCACATGCTGACACAGTGCTCCGGAGCCTGTGCTCCTGTGCCCCTGTGCCCACTCTGGAGCAGCTGCTGTCAGCACATGCTGACACAGTGCTCCGGAGCCTGTGCCCCTGTGCCCCTGTGCCCGCTCCGGAGCAGCTGCTGTCAGCACATGCTGACACAGTGCTCCGGAGCCTGTGCCCCTGTGCCCCTGTGCCCGCTCCGGAGCAGCTGCTGTCAGCACATGCTGACACAGTGCTCCGGAGCCTGTGCTCCTGTGCCTCTGTGCCCGCTCCGGAGCAGCTGCTGTCAGCACATGCTGACACAGTGCTCCGGAGCCTGTGCCCCTGTGCCCGTGTGCCTCTGTGCACTGTACTCACACCCCGGGCACTCACCACCGTGCTGACACCCCGGGCACACACACCGTGCTCAGCTGCTTCCTGAGTGAGGGGAGCCGGCCAGGCTGCACGGGAGGACGGGAGGAGGCGGGGAGACATTGCATAACAGCCTCCTCACAACACAGTGTTTCTTATGCGGTCCCCATAAGGATTACAGCAACCGCGCCGCATTGCGAGTCGCTGGCTGAGTGCGAGCACTTGCGGCGCGGTTGCGGTAATCCCCATAAGTATTACCGCAACCGCGCCGCAAGTGCAAGTTGCGGCGCGGTTGCGGTAATCCCAATACAAAGTATAGGGGGACTTGCGGCAGGTGCGGCAAGTGCGGTTTTGCCGCACCTGCCGCAAGTCCCCCTATACTTTGTATAGGGATTACCGCAACCGCGCCGCAGATGCGGTTTTTTAATAAAATAATAAATAATAAAATAAATAAATAAAATAATAAATAATAAAATAAATAAATAAAATAAAATAATCTTAATACAAATAAATTCACTTAAAATAACAAATAATAAATAAATTTAATAATAATAAAAATTGTAAAAAAAAATAAATAAATAAATAATAAAATAAAAAATAATAATAACAAAAAAAAAAAATATTAAATAAAGATATTAATTACATTAACTAATTAAAATATAATAAAATAAAATAAATTTAATTAAAATAAAAAATTAATATACAAAAAAATATAATTAATAATATATTAATATAAAATAAAAATGCTAATAATAATGATATTAATGCTATTAATACAGCTATTAATGCTATTATTAATGCTATTAATGCTATTAATAATGTTATTAATGCTATTATTAATGCTAATAATGCTATTAATAATGTAATTAATGCTATTATTAATGCTAATAATGCTATTATTAATGCTATTAATGCTATTAATAATGCTATTAATGCTAATAATAATGCTATTAATGCAATTCATAATGTTATTAATGCTATTATTAATGCTAATAATAATGCTATTAATGCTATTAATAATGTTATTAATGCTATTATTAATGCTAGTAATGCTATTATTAATGCTATTAATGCTAATAATAATGCTATTAATGCAATTAATAATGTTATTAATGCTATTATTAATGCTATTAATGCTAATAATAATGCTATTAATGCTATTAATAATGTTATTAATGCTATTATTAATGCTAATAATGCTATTATTAATGCTATTAATGCTATTAATAATGCTATTAATGCTAATAATAATGCTATTAATGCTATTAATAATGTTATTAATGCTATTACTAATGCTAATAATGCTATTATTAATGCTATTAATGCTAATAATATTGCTATTAATGCTATTAATAATGTTATTAATGCTATTATTAATGCTAATAATGCTATTATTTATGCTATTAATGCTCATAATACTGCTAATAATGCTATTAATAATGCTATTACTGCTAATAATAATGCTATTCCTTATATTATTGCTTTTGATGAGGCGATTATTATTTAAAAATCTTTAAAAAAACAATAAACATATTTTACATACCTGATGCATTTGCATCTGGCTAACAGCTCTAACTACTATAATCAAATTAATGCACGTTCTAGAATCCCGATGCATTTGCATCGGGCTCACAGCTAGTATTGTATATTGCCACAATGGTTGGATTCAAACTCTATTTTTTGAAGTGTCTAATGTTCCAGTGCAAAAGTTGTTGAAGGAAAGGGAGTACAGTCAATCTTGAAGTTTCCTAAATTGTTTTGTGGATTGTTATTCATTATGTATAGAAGGCGGGGGCAGACACTGACAGTGAAGGTTCCCACTGCAGAACTGATTAATGTGTCCCCCATAATGCCCCACCCATATTAATACATGCACATGTACATATATATTCACATTAAGTACAATATAATAAAATATTCACATGCTGATTTATACATTACACACATGTACATAGTACAGACATAAAAAAATGAATACATTTAATATGCACTTACACAATGACATTTTTGTGATATACTGGTTTGCATCACTAGATGATTTTTAATTTAATTTTTTTGGCAGTGATGTCACGATGGGGGCAGACTCTATGGTGCTGGGCAAAACATCTGTCTCTCCCCCTATCCACTCTCTCTCCCCCTGGGTTGTTTTCTCCCCTCTATGCTCTCTCTTTTGACCAGTCTCCACCTGTGTATTCTCTCTCCCCTTGTGTGCTTGTCTCCCCTTTGCGCTTTCCCCTCCCCCTGTGTGCTTTTTCTGCCCCTCTGTGTGCTATCTGCCCCCCTGTGCTCTGTCTCTACCCCTTGTGCTTTCTCCCTCCTGTGGTGTCCAAAGATGGTGGCAGAGTAAGTACACATGAGCACACTGGGACATCCTGCCGCCATCTTTGTATACACAGGTGTCAAAAGATGGCAGTCACCTAAATACACATGTGCCCCGGGTATACACATGCACACTTACTCAGGCAGTGATGTGTCAGCAGCAGTGGATGCAGGTGAAGGTTTCGGGTGGTGGCAACTGCAAGTGGTAGTTGCACCACTGGCGGTACTGCGCAATGTGCCAGAACTGCGAATGGGTGCTAGATTTGCATATCCATTATTCTCTGTCCCCTCTGTACGCTCTCTCTGCCCTCTTGTACGCTCTCCCTGCCCCCTGTTATGCTCTTTGCCCCCTGTATGCTCACTCTGCCCCAAATGCATTCTCTCTGCCCCCTTGTGCGCTTTCTCTTTTGCCTTGTGTGCTCTCTCTGCCCCTTAATGACAAATGGGACTTAGCTATTATGTAAATAGATAGTTGTAACAGTCATACCTTTAAATTGTGTCACTGTATAAGGACTTGTTTTTTGTGATACGCACTAAAAGTTTGTTAAATGGCAGCAGATTTTTATCAATAATGTCTGAGTACATTTGTCCATTCATCCTTCCTTAAATTATATAAATTTTGCCAGTGCCATATGCTGAAACACAGCAACACACCATGATGTCCCATCTCCAAACTTCACTGTTGGTATGGTTTTGAGGAGATATGCAGAGCCTTTTGCCCTCTAAGCATACAAGTGCGTCTCAATGAATTGGAATATCATCAAAAAGTTAATTTATTTCAGTGGTTGAATACATAAAGTTAAACACATATATTATATACAGTCATTACAAACAAAGTGATCGTTTTCAAATGTTTATTTCTGTTAATGTTGATGATTATGGCTTACAACCAATGAAAACCCAAAATTGATTATCTCAGAAAATTAGAATAATTAACACAAAACACCTGGAAAGGAGTGTTAAGCATTTAAAATGGTCCCTTTGTCTGGTTCAGTTGGATACACAATCATAGGGATGACTGATGATTTGACAGATGTCCAGAAGGCAGTCATTGACATACTCCATAAGGAGGGTAAGTCACAAAAGTTCATTGCTAAAGACGTTGGCTGTTCACAGAGTGCTGTATCCAAGCATATTAATGGAAAGTTGAGTGGAAGGAATCCATGTGAAAGAAAAAGGAGCACAAGCAACCAGGATAACCGCAGCCTTGAAAGGATTGTTAAGAGAAGGCAATTCAAAAATTTTGGGGAGATTCACAAGGAGTGGACTGCTGCTGGAGTCAGTGCTTCAAGAGCCACGACACACAGATGTATCAGGACATGAGCTACATCTGTCACATTCCTTGTATCAAGCCACTCATGACCAATAGACAACGCAAAAAAGCATCCTACCTGGGTCAAGGAGAAAAAGAACTGGACTGTTGCGCAGTGGTCCAAGGTATTGTTTTCAGATGAAAGTAAATTTTGCATTTCATTTGGAAATCAAGGTCCCAGAGTCTGGAGGAAGCGTGGGGAGGCCACAATTCAAGCTGCTTGAGGTCTAGTGTGAAGTTTCCACAATAAGTGATGGTTTGGGAAGCCATGTCATCTGGTGGTGTAGGTACACTGTGTTTTATCAAGACCAAAGTCAGCACTGCTGGGAAATTTTAGAGCACTTCATGCTTCTCTCTGCCAACAGGCTTTTTGGAGATGGAGATTTCATTTTCCAGCAGGACTTGGCACCTGTTCACACTGCCAAAAGTACTAATAACTGTTTAATTTATTTACATTATCGCTGTGCTTGATTGTCCAGCAAACCCGCCAGACCTAAACGCCATAGAGAATCTATGGGGTATTGTCAAGAGGAAGATGAGATAGACCAGACCCAACAATGAAGGCTGCTATTAAATCAACCTGGGCTGCCAAAACACCTCAGCAGTGCCACAGGCTGATAGCCTCCATGCCACACCACATTGATGCAGTAATTCATGCAAAAGGAGCCCCTACCAAGTATTGGGTACATTTACTGTACATACTTTTCATTAGACCAACCTTTATGTTTAAAAATCATTATTTCAGTTGGTCTTATATAATATTCTAATTTTCTGAGATAATGAATTTTGGATTTTCATTTGCTGTAAGCCATAATTATCAACATTAATAGAAATCGTCTTGAAAAAGATCACTCTGTTTTTTTTTGTTTTTTTTTTAACCAATCATTTTTATTAGGTATTTAAACAGTATAAAATAATAAAATAATACTAAACAGTACAGTACAGATAGTACAAAATAGTACAAACTAGTACAAGGTAGTACAAGGTACTCAAGGGAACAAAAACCCACAAAAATTGGGGAAGGAAAAGAGAGGGAAAATATGGGGGGGAAGAGGAATTGGATGACCCAGATTTAAAAGAAGGGAGTAAACAATGCATAAATAGCAATACCCAGGTCAAAACCAAGTTCCCTTAGACATTAACAAAAAAAGAATGAAGAAGACCAAGGGTCCCACCATAAGAGAATTCTATTTTTCTTAGAAATGTCGTGAGAGAAGGAGGATTTATATGGGAAGTGTAGATTCACTCTAGAAATGAATTAGTCCCCAGAAGGAATGTTGGGGGACTTCCAATATTTGGCCACACCAAGATATTAGCAATAATCGGTTGGAGAAGAGCAGGAAAGTCAGGCAACGTTAAACCCAGTAAGGCCAAAGGAGCAGTTAAGACAAACGGTATCTTGATAACTTCCAAAATAATTGATTCAACTCTCCGCCAGAAGGGTCGTAGTTTTGGACACTCCCACCACATGTGCATAAAAGAGCCCACTGAATTGCAGAGCTTCCAACACAAAGGGGAGGACGTGAAAGAAAATTTGGCAAGGGGGCATATACCAGTACAACTGCAGTTTTTTTGACTGCTCCAAATGGTTAATGCAAGATGTAAATCTGGAGGCATTTTTAAAGGCCACCTGCCAGTCCGAGGGAGATGCAGAAAAGGAAAGGTCTGATTCCCACCGGGACAAGATCACTCTGTTTGTAATGGCTCCACATAATGTATGCGCTTCACTTTTTATATTGAACTAGATGGCGGCCCGATTCTAAAGAATCAGGTAGTCTAGAATCCATATATAGTTTATTTACTAATAGGGGAGTGCGGTGAAATGAATTGTGTGTATACATGTGGGTCAGTGGGTAGCAGAGTATACGGTGGCTCAGTGGTTAGCAGTGAGTGCGGTGGCTCAGTGGTTAGCAGTGAGTGCGGTGGCTCAGTGGTTAGCAGTGAGTGCGGTGGCTCAGTGGTTAGCTGTGAGTGCGGTGGCTCAGTGGTTAGCAGTGAGTGCGGTGGCTCAGTGGTTAGCAGTGAGTGCGGTGGCTCAGTGGTTACCAGTGAGTGCGGTGGCTCAGTGGTTAGCAGTGAGTGCCGTGGCTCAGTGGTTAGCAGTGAGTGCGGTGAGATTGGTCAGCACAGTGGCGTGAGCAGAGTGGGCAGGGCAGCGCCGTGGGCAGAGTGGTCAGCGCAGCGCCGTGGGCAGAGTGGTCAGCACACACATACATACATACGCACACACACACACATACACACACACACTCCGCTATAGTTAGCACCGACCCTGCATCTTCCCCGCCGGCTGGATCCTGAGTTGACATGTCGCCGCCCGCGGACGACTGGATCCAATATGGCGTTCGGGAAGTTTGGGGAGACTTCTTGGACGCTATATTGGATCCAGTAGTTCGGGGTGTGGCGACATGACATGCAGAGGACAGGGGAGGCTGGAGGGCAGGGGACAGGGGAGGCTGGAGGGCAGAGGACAGGGAAGGCTGGAGGGCAGAGGACAGGGGAGGCTGGAGGGCAGGGGACAGGGGAGGCTGGAGGGCAGAGGACAGGGGAGGCTGGAGGGCAGAGGACAGGGGAGGCTGGAGGCAGAGGACAGGGGAGGGCAGAGGGGAGAGCGGAGGCTGGAGGGGAGAGCGGAGGCTGGAGGGGAGAGGCTGGAGGGGAGAGCGGAGGCGGGAGGGGAGAGGCTGGAGGGGAGAGGGGAGGCTGGAGGGCAGAGGCTGGAGGGGAGAGCGGAGGCTGGAGGGGAGAGGGGAGGTGGGAGGGGAGAGGCTGGAGGGGAGAGCGGAGGCTGGAGAGGAGAGCGGAGGCTGGAGGGGAGAGCGGAGGCTGGAGGGGAGAGCGGAGGTGGGAGGGGAGAGCGGAGGCTGGAGGGGAGAGAGGAGGCTGGAGGGGAGAGCGGAGGTGGGAGGGGAGAGCGGAGGTGGGAGGGGGAGAGCGGAGGTGGGAGGGGAGAGGGAGGCGGGAGGGGAGAGGCTGGAGGGGAGAGCGGAGGCTGGAGGGGAGAGCGGAGGCTGGAGGGCGAAGGCTGGAGGGGAGAGCGGAGGCTGGAGGGGAGAGCGGAGGCTGGAGGGGAGAGCGGAGGCGGGAGGGGAGGGCGGAGGCTGGAGGGGAGAGCGGTGGGTGGAGGGGAGAGCGGAGAGGCGGGAGGGGAGAGCGGAGGCGGGAGGGGAGAGCGGAGGTGGGAGTGGAGAGGCGGGAGGGGACAGCGGAGGCGGGAGTGGAGAGGCGGGAGGGGAGAGCGGAGGCGGGAGGGGAGAGGCTGGAGGGGAGAGCAGAGGCTGGAGGGGAGAGCGGAGGCTGGAGGGCAGAGGAGAGGGGAGGCTGGAGGGCAGATGACAGGGGAGGCTGGAGGGCAGAGGACAGGGGAGGGCGGAGGGCAGAGGGGAGAGCGGAGGCTGGAGGGGAGAGCGGAGGCTGGAGGGGACAGCGGAGGCAGGAGGGCGGAGGCTGGAGGGGAGAGCAGAGGCTGGAAGGGGGAGGCTGGAGGGGAGAGGCGGAGGCTGGAGGGGAGGGCGGTGGCTGGAGGGGAGAGCGGAGGTGGGAGGGTAGAGACTGGAGGGGAGAGCAGAGGCTGGAGGGGAGAGGCTGGAGGGGAGAGCGGAGGCGGGAGGGGAGAGGCTGGAGGGCAGAGGCTGGAGGGGAGTGCGGAGGCTGGAGAGGAGAGCGGTGGCTGGAGGGGAGGGCGGAGGCTGGAGGGGAGGAGCGGAGGCTGGAGGGGGAGAGCGGAGGCTGGAGGGGAGAGGGGAGGCTGGAGGGCGGAGGCTGGAGGGGAGAGCAGAGGCTGGAGGGGAGAGCGGAGGCGGGAGGGGAGAGCGGAGGCGGGAGGGGAGAGCGGAGGCGGGAGGGGAGAGCGGAGGCGGGAGGGGAGAGGCTGGAGGGGAGAGCGGAGGCTGGAGGGGAGAGCGGAGGCTGGAGGGAGAGGCTGGAGGGGAGAGCGGTGGCTGGAGGGGAGAGGCTGGAGGGGAGTGCGGTGGCTGGAGGGGAGAGCGGAGGCTGGAGGGCGGAGGCTGGAGAGGAGAGCGAGGCTGGAGGGGAGAGTTGAGGCTGGAGGGGAGAGCGGAGGCAGGAGGGGAGAGGCGGGAGGGGAGAGCGGAGGCGGGAGAGGAGAAGCTGGAGGGGAGAGCGGAGGCTGGAGGGGAGAGCGGAGGCTGGAGGGGAGAGGCTGGAGGGGAGAGCGATGGCTGGAGGGGAGAGCGGTGGCTGGAGGGGAGAGCGGAGGCTGGAGGGGAGAGCGGAGGCGGGAGGGGAGAGGCTGCAGGGCAGGGACGGCTGGAGAGGCTGGGGAGGCAGGGGAGGCTGGGGAGGCAGGGGAGGCTGGAGAGGCTGGGGAGGCAGGAGAGGCTGGGGAGGCAGAAGAGGCTGGAGGGCAGAGGAGGCTGGAGGGCAGTGGAGGCTGGAGAGGCTGGAGGGCAGGGGAGGCTGGAGAGCAGGGGAGGCTGGAGGGCAGGGGAGGCTGGAGGGCAAGGGAGGCTGGAGAGGCTGGAGGGCAGGGGAGGCTGGAGGGCAGGGGAGGCTGAAGAGGCTGGAGGGCAGGGGAGGCTGGAGAGGCTGGAGCGCAGGGGAGCTGAAGAGGCTGGAGGGCAGGGGAGGCTGGAGGGCAGGGAAGGCTGGAGGGCAGGGGAGGCTGGAGAGGCTGGAGGGCAGAGGCGTAGCTGGGTGGGTGAAGACTCACCGCGGCCGGCGTGTGGCTGGTGTAGGAGGAGAGGAGGGGCGGGCAGAGGTGCAGGACTGGAAGTCCCGTCCTCCCTCCTCTCCGGGCGCGCGGCGGGCGGCAGGCGGCAGGCAGCACGGGGTCCCCCAGGGGGTGGGGGCAATGGGCCCCTCATGGCTTGGGGCACGGGGTGCTCGGCCCCCCTGCCCCCCGATAAGGTACGGTGGTGGGTGGAGGGGAGAGGCTGGAGGGCGGACGGAACTTCCGAGAGCGGAACGTTCCTCCGTCGCTTCTTGTAGCCGGGGGACCGCGCAGTGGTGACATCAGGACCATGGGTCCAGGCCATCACGGAAGTAGTATTCCGGAAGTGGCCTTCGGCTTTTATTATATATGATTACTAAAATACTTGTAGTGTGTACTATAGCATCCAAAGAGTTAAAATTTTGGTCTCATCAGACCAAACTTTATTCTCCCAGCATTTCATTTTCTTGTCTAAATGTTGTTGAGCAAACTTTAAACACACTTGAACATGCTTTTTGTTCAGCAATGGAGTGTTGCGTGGTATTTGTGCATACAGGACATGGAAGTTGAGTATATTATTTGTTACTTTCTTTGAAACAATTCTACCTGCTGATTCCAGGAGTTTCTGTAGCTTTCCAGGTGGTTCCTGGCTCTTGGACAACTGTTTTGATAACTCTATTCAAATCTCTGTCTGGAATCTTACAAGGAGCACTTTATCGTGTCCAATTTCATGTGTTCAATAGTTTTCCCTGTGCCATTTCTCATTATTATACATATCTTTATTTATGTTATGGCCATCTACGTTTTTATTGATTTGCCTGTGTGGATTGGATGGGTTGTTACTGATTCCTGTGAGAAATTCAATGTCAATAGCACCTCAGGAAATAAATTTATTTAAAAAATTGTTGCCTCAATACTTATTTCACCCACTAAATATTAAGATGTACTACTACCGTATGTAGAGATGCATCTCTATGTACTATAATATAATGTGCCTTAAAGGAAATCTGACAGCTCCCCTATGCTCCTCAAACCCTCACACCTCTATAAGTTTATTTCTAAAGATAAAAAATATAGTTTTTAATAGGCTAATTAGGTTCAGATTAGTTAGTTTCTGACTAATCCCCCGAATAGTCATCCCACTGCTGCATCCTGCATCTTTGAGGTATGTTCACATTAGATCAGGTTTTAAACACGTTAGTTTAGGGACCGTTCTGATAAGGGTCACCTTGGCAATTGTAAAACAGCTTCATACATTTTTTGCAAAAAACGTATAAACTAAATACACTGTTATTGACACTGTTTTGCACTTGCTTTTTACTTATTCCTATGTAGAAGAGTATTTTTAGACATTTCTTATACTGTCTTTTTTGTGGTATAGACTCTTGGTGGTGTGAACACGGTTCTACAGACCTGTTCACATTGTGCTCTGGCTCAGCTGTTAGTATTCAATTAGTCTCTTGTTATGCAAGATGGGAAATTCCCCACCCCTTCCTTACTGAGCCAGACACAAAAGTGCTGTTTCTACCCTGTGCCCATATTGGACTCTGGCTGTGCTGCATCCTGCATCTGAGAGGTATGTTCACATTAGATCAGGTTTTAAATACGTTAGCTTAGGAACTGTTCTGATAAAGGTCACCTTGGCATTGGTAGATGGACTTCCGTACATTTTTTGCAAAAAAGTATCAACTAAGTACCCTGTTATTGACACTGTTTTGCACTTGCTTTTTACTTTTACCTATATAGCAGAGTATTTTTAGATATGTTTTATACTGTCTTTTTGAGGTTTCAAATAGTTAGCATGTGTTTAGTTATGCAGATTCTTGGCACTGTATTGTTACTGTTTTGCTTCTGGCATTTGAAAAATATTTTGTTCCTGTTTACTACAAATTACATTCTGTTCTCACATTCCTTATTTATTAGATTGATTCACAAGCAAAAGGTCACAGGTTTGAATGAAGGTGTAGCCGTGAAGAAGATTTTACAAGAAAAGAGAAAAAGCATCATCCAGATCATTGATAGTGGTCTCTCAGCTAAGAAGATTGGCAAACTGTATCATACGAGTGCCTTGACAGTTGGAGGAATATTAAATTAAGTCTATACATCCATTCAAAAGACAAGAACTGGACGTCTAGGCAAAATATCAGTGTCAACACACCAGCTCATCCCAAGGTCTTTCATTTCTCACAATGGAGGGTCAATGGATCGAGAAATTGAAGGAACTGCCAATTTAGGTTTAGGAATCCTGATTATATGGGGTTTATTCATAGCCAAAGGTATTGACTATTTGACCAGGATTGATGGTGGTCTTAATGCTGAGTTGTATGTGAGTATCCTACAAGATGAGTTACTTTGTACACTCGAGTACTATGCATATGAAAAGAACAACATTGTGTTCCAGGAGGATATTAACCCAGAGTATACTTTAAGATTATTAAAGAAATTGTTCAATGACAATGACGTAGAGGTGCTGGATTGGCCCCCAAAGTCCCCAGACCTCAATCCAATTGAACACTTGTGGGTAGAGTTGAAGAGAACCTGTATACATACCCAAGTGAATCGACAAGGATCCACCAACATTGGGAATATGTAGAAGAGAGCTGGGATCAGATTTCCGTTGAGACATGCTTGAATCTGATTGGTACTTAGGACCTTGACTTCTTTTTGTAGTTTTTTTTACACATTAAACACAAGTGACTCTATAAAGCTATGTGCCCACTGGACATTTGTGCAGCTGTGATTTTTTGCTGTGTTTTCAGCTGTCTTTTGAAAATCGCACTAAAATTGCATTGCATTTCTTGCACATTTTTGCTGCGTTTTTAGTGCTGTGTTTTCCATGTGATTAGAACAGCTGTCAATTGGAAAACGTAGCCCAAAAATACATTTTCTGCAACAAAACGCAACACCTAAAAATGCACGTGAGCAAGGAATTTTACAAATCACAGACTTAAATGATAATGCTGTCAATGGTCCGTTTTTACTGCAGAAATGCATCACCAAGACTGCAGCAGAAACGCGCAGTGAGCACATAGCCTAAAAGAAATTCCTTGTCAATTAGCTTGGTTGCAAAATTTTATATAATACATTTTCACAGACACATTAATATGTTCAACACTTTCATTTCACCTTAAAACCTATTCTTCAAATAGCTCCAGATTGTATAGGAGTCTTTTATTTCCTATTAGGCTTCTTGTTTGCACAGAACAATGCAGGATTTGCTTTAAATTTAGAAGGCTGAAATTTCACCACAGTATCTTATCTAAAAAAAGCTGTACAAGCTGTGCGGCTGAAAAGGTGAAAATGCTTTGTAAGCATCCATGCTGAGGAAAGAATGTCACTACGTATACATTGACAATTAAAATGAGTCTCCTGTTGATTTACAAAAACGGAGCAGAATTTCTTGCAGAGAATATTCATTTTTTGCTCCCTGTAAAAGTATTGTGTTTATTAAATATTAAAATATGGAACATTTTTGTTAAAAAATAGAATGAAATTACAAAGGTTTAGTTACATTTTATTCTTTATTACTACAGAAGGACTACCAGAAAGTAACATTACAATACATTTGTGAAATTAACTATCATTTGCAGTGCTGATTTCACCGTTTTTAGTGGGGTCTTTTGTAGAGTTCTAAAAAGTGGGTTCTGCTTAAAAAATTCAGTTGGTTCGCTCACATATAAAAAACATCATGCGCACATACCCTAAATTTTAGAGCAGAGGTAATTGGTTTGAATTTCTATATACAGGGTGGGCCATTTATATGGATGCACCTAAACAAAATGGGGATGGTTGGTGATGTCAACTTCCTGTTCGTGGCACATTAGTATATGGGAGAGGGAAAATTTTTGTAAATGGGTGGTGACCATGGCGGACATTTTGAAGTCGGCCATTTTGGATCCAACTTTATTTTTTTCAATGGGAAGAGGGTCATGTGACACATCCAACTCATTGAGAATTTCTTACGAAAAGGAATGGTGTGCTTGGTTTTAATGTAACTTTATTCTTTCATGAGTTATTTACAAGTTTATGACCACTTATAAAATGTGTTCAAAGTGCTGTCCATTGTGTTGGATTGTCAATGCAACCCTCTTCTCCCACTCTTGACACACCGCCAAAGAAATGCTAGCACATGCTTCCAGTATCTGTTGTTTCAGATGCTGCACATAGACAATTGCCTTCAGATGAGTGATGAGGCAAACTTTTTGTGAATAGTGAAGTTAACAAACAAAACCACCGCTATTGGTCTGACACTAACCCATAGTGGATAGATCCCTCCAAGACTGTTGGAACACAAACATTGATGGTATGGTGTGGAATATGGGGTACAAATGTATTGAGGCCATTCTTCATCAATGGAAACCTCAATGCCACTGGATATCTGAGTCCTATAGCAATTTCAGATATCCAGTGGCATTGAGGTTTCCATTGATGAAGAATGGCCCCACTACCTTTGTACCCCATATACCACACCATACCATCAATGTTTGTGTTCCAACAGTCTTGGAGGGATCTATCCACTATGGGTTAGTGTCAGACCAATAGCGGTGGTTTTGTTTGTGAACCTCATCACTCATCTGAAAGCAATTGCCTATGCTGTGAAGATATGAGATGTGCAGCATCTGAAACAATGGATATTGGAAGCCTGTGTTAGCATTTCTTCTGTGGCGTTTCTATCAGTGTGTCAAGAGTGGGAGAAGAGGGTTGCATTGACAATCCAACACAATGGGCAGCACTTTGAACACATTTTATAAGTGTTCATAAACTTGTAATTAACTTTTGAAAGAATAAAGTTATAATAAAACTGAGTTATCAGAAACTTATAAGAAAAAAAATAATAAAAAGTTATAATAAAACCAAGCACACCATTGTTTGTCTTATGAAATTCTCGATAAGTTTAATGTGTCACATGACCCTCTTCCCATTGAAAAAAATATAGTTAGATCCAAAATGGCCGACTTCAAAATGGCCACCATGGTCACCATCCATCTGGAAAAGTTTTTCCCCTCCCTTGTACTAATGTGCCACAAACAGGAAGTTGATGTCACCAACCATTCCCATTTTATTTAGGTGCATCCATATAAATGGCCCGCCATGTAGATCAATGCAGGACATTGGCTTTTGGACCCAAACCCCTTATCATCTGACATGTCACAATAATATGACCAATAACATGAAAATAAGAGACCAAATTTTACCTGTAAGTGAATAGGAGATAATTAATTTCTGGTCACTTAATGTGAGAGAATTATTAATTAATCAAACAATTGCAGATATTGTATATTTGTGAGGTGGGTTTTCAAATGCATTTTCTGTAATGTTACAATTCATTCATGTTTCTTTGACAAATCCATGAGTTGAACCTTTTGTAGACTGTTTTAATTAATGTTCTTAAGTTTGTGTTTTATTACAAAGTCTGTAACAAAATGAATGTCAACTTGGTACTCCATTATAGATTAGTTTTAAAGTACGTATTCCATCAGGTAGCAATTCATCATTGTCTGCTTCAGTTTTGGGAGTTATATTTTGCCACAAAAACAAGACTGATAGTAAAGTAGGACCCAGAGGTTTTAAAATCTATCAAGTTAATCTGGGAGAGTGATTAATAGTCTGTCGCTTCCCTAATTCTTAATATGATTTACGGGAAAGAAACCTCAAGCCCTTGGATGTTGGTACACTTAAGATGTGTCTAGAGAGAAGCAAGCAGTTGTTCATTTATCATAAGCCATGCAAGAAAGATATCACTCATTTAGTTAGACAATGCAACATCCAGATGAAAATTGAGAAGAAATGTGAACACTTTTAGTAATTCAACCTATTCAAAGACTTAAAAACAAAATATAATCAAGAAAGATCCTACTGTTTATATCAGTTTTTTTGTATTACATGTTTTTTTTCATATTCCAATTTTTATGTCAGTCTTGCAGTTTTCACACTTGTGATTGGGATTATTTAGATTCATGTTTCCTGTCCTTTCAGGAAACGTTTTCAGAGGAGCAAATTTATTATCATCAAAGGCAGAATTACAAGGACAAGCAACATCTCTACACACAGCTAATAACATAGAATTCACCAATCATAGCAGGTGATGTCATGTCACAATGAACATTCTTATTTACCTTTCCATAGCTCATTGGATGATTCATAACAACATATGGGGTCAGGCACTGGTCATTGTAGCTTAGTACATGTTTTGTTTCCTGAAACAACAGGATGTTAGAACCTAAAAAATATACAGTGGCCATTGTGAAAATTGCAAGATTTCTATTTTTAACAGTTTATACAGATTGTGTTTTTAAAGATCCTCTACAGCGTTTTTTTTAATTACATTTATTTAAATGTAACCACCCTGCTCTTAGGGTGCCTTCACATTTGCGTATGGGAAAGCAGCGTATGCTGCGTTCCCATACGCAGTCAAACGCACGCGCACTGCGGTTCCTATGTTTAACATAGGAACGCATAGTGCCTGCGTTTGTTGCGTTCGGGTGCGGATGCGGACGATATCTGCTCCTTCCGGTGTCCAGCATCCGCACATGGGACGCAGCATGTTGCATTTTTTGTGCTCTCAGGGAGCTTGGAAAATCGGCAAGCGTCCCCAAGCGCACAAAACATGCATTGTCTTCAATGGGTCCGCAGTGTTCAGCGCTTGACAGCGCGGGAGAACGCTGCGGACCCATTGAAAAATCTCCCGGTGGCCGCCGGTGATGTCACAGGAGCTCACCGACGGCCACCGGGAGATCAGCTGAGCCACTGCTGTCCTCCTCCTCCCCGCCGCCGGTAAGCACCGGGACCTGTCGGCGGGGAGTACAGCTGATTTGACAGCTGTTTGAATCTTCCCGCGCCGACATCTCCTCTCGGTGTCGGCGCGGGAAGATTCAAACAGCTGTCAAATCAGCTGTACTCCCCACCGACATGTCCCGGAGCTTACCGGCGGTGGGGAGGAGGAGAACTCCGGCGCTGAACTCCTCCTCCGGCCTGCCCCCGGACAGCGCCGATTGGCTGCCGGGCTCCCTAGTGATGTGTCCGCAGGCGGACATTATCCGCTGCGGACACATCATTTCAACACTGCTTTTGACAGCGTTTGTGTCTGCATGCCATCAGCATGCAGACACAAACGCTAATGTGAAGGCAGCCTTAGTGTTATACTCACCTTTTGCCACCTTCATCCTTTCTCAGCAGTGCTCCTGTCGATCTGTCACGAAAAGTGACCTGCTTTCAGCTTCATTGTTTCATGGAGCATGCCGGAGGCCACTCTTCAGAAAAAATCTTTATGGGAGCTTTGTTCTGGCTAACATTGAGATGCATGCTTGATGCCAGCAGACATTACACAGCTGGCATTAACCACAAATACCATGACTCCATAACCAAAGACAACAGGGCAGTGGGAAGAGTCAGGTGAAGTGCCAGGAGTATCGCATGTAATGGAGGCGTCACTTTTGCAATGGCTATTCTTAGGCTGGGAAGGTACCAAGAACAATGGCCCCACCCTGAGAATACCAGACCCTAGCTGTCAGCTTCACCTTGTCTGGTGATCCAATTTGGGGGGACGCCATGCTTTTTTTTAATATATTTTTTTTAAAAATAATTGAAAAAAAATATGGAGTTACCTCTGTTTTGGATTACCAGCCAAAGTAAAGCTGCCAGCTATGGTCTAAAGGCTTCAGCTGTCTGCTTTACCCTAGTTAGCGATCATAAAAAAGGGGGACCCACATTATTTTTTAAAATGAATTATTTTGTTTTTTTGGCTGAATAAAAAGCTAAACACCCTTTAGTGCTACATGAAAGGCACTAAAGGGTGCAAGCTTAAAATATATAGGGGGTGGGACATTATTAATATTTATTATTATAGCATAATTTACTCCATATTGCTTTACATGTTAAAAGGGGCATACATAGACAAATACAATAATTATGAACAATACAAGGCACACACAGGTATCGAAGGAGAGAGGACCCTGTATGCGAGGGCTCACAGTCTACAAGGGATGGGTGAGGATACAGTAGGAGAGGGAATAGCTGATCATGCTGCAGTTTGGTGGACTGAGGCTCACTGCAGGTTGTAGACCCCCGTCAGGTTCCTCCGCAGTGGAAACCTTTATAAATTTCATTGATGTGGCACCCCTGCAGGGCCCACCGGTGCTGGGAAGGATGTACACCTTGGCACACACAGCACACAACACCTTCCATCCCAGGCCTGAAGGGGGAGCTCTACTTGCTGTCTTAGGCAAGATCCCCTACAAAGATCCAGGCCTGATGGGAGGAGCCAGTTCAGTCAGAGAGTTCAGTGCATTAAGTCAGTCAGTGAGTACTGAAGTGGCAGATGATGAGTACAGGAGAAGGTACTAGAAGGAGCTGGTTGCTGGGACCAAGCAGGCCCAGAACCAGGAAAGACTGGCCCCAGCTGTGCAGCGCCCCAGGGAGAGGGACAGAGGCTAGTGGAAGTGTAGGAAGAACAGAAGAAGGGAACACAGCTGGAATCCCATTAGCCCACCCAGACACCTGAGTCCGCAGCTGCTATTGATCCAGCTGTAGCAGAGAAAGCCCAGACATACTAGGAGGATTTAATCCTCCTGGAGTTCAAGAAAACAAGACCCCAAACCTGACCAAGCATAGGACTTGGGGACCCAAGAGGAGAATAGGGATCCCCACAGAAAGGTCCTCATCGTCGGTTGTGGAGTAGCATCCCTAGAGAGAGGGAGAAAGAGTGGCAGGTTCAGCTCCAGGCAGAACTTTCCCCAATCACCACACACACTAACAGAGGAGGCCTCACAACTCTTCAAAGTGGACGTTCCAAACTTCACCGGCCACCTGGTTACCCTCTTGGATCGTGCCTGTTACCGGATATCAGTAAAAAGGTACTGAAACAGAGACTATTGTGTGTGTGCGTGCCTGATTCCCTGCCGTCTCCTGCAGAGTTCACAGCAAAACCTCTACTACAACTTCTCTCATCCACCCGCTGCCCTGAGGTAAAGCTCCACCTGTGGGGAACTGTACTACCAAAGTTGCATCACCATCCCCTCAGCGGCTGGCTGCAGCACTGGTAACCATATTACCAGGTACCACAGGTGGGATCATGTTCCCCTAACCAAAAATCCCCCATCATCATCACCCCCATCAGCCAATTGAGTGCCGAGGGCACGGAACCGGGACCCAACCAGTCGTGATCCCCACCGAAACCACCGTTCCAGTATCCGAGTAACCCCTTTCCTGCCGACCCGACTCAATTTTGGTGTCACGAACAGGAACCCGTGCCAGGTGTAACTGGATACTATGTGCCGTGTATAGACTGTGTGATTCGTGAACTGTTAATCTGGGCCGCCATTGCTGCGCCAGAGAGCGGGAAGAACGTTACAGCTGAAAGGCGCGAAAATAGACTTCGCCCCATGCTCTGACGAGAATTGTCAAACGCAGTGGCCAGATTGTAAATACCCGAGGTGCTCCACTCCCCGCCTGTGGAGCTGACTACAAACTATTTTTTTTTCTAGAGACGGGCATTGTTTAACTAAGGGGGCACCGCCATAAGTGATGCCGACGATGTACAAGTCCTCGAAAGAGGGGATGTCCAGGACGCAGCAACTGCCGGTTCCGCAGCCGGTGTGGGAGCCGCCGCACCTGGAGTGGTGGCTCCGATAATGCCAATAGCTTTGCCATACGTACCGGAAGCGAAATGGTTGCCAACTTACAAAGATAAACCCGGTACCTTAGCAGCTTTCAAACATAAAATGTGTGCAGTGCTGGACATGTATACAATGACAGGAAAGCAGTGAGCCGCCGTTGTGCTGAGACAATTAACAGGCGCAGCGGAGCTATAGGTCGAGTCTTGGAGAGATGCTTACGAAGACTCTGTAGAAAATGTGTTTGACAAGCTCAAAGCTGCTTTTGAAAAACGCACACAGTCTGAACTAAGGATGATATTCTACTAGTGCAAACAGAGACCTAAGGATACCATCAGAGACTTTGCCCGCGTTTACAAGGGGCACTCTGGTCCTTAAGACAGGTAGACCCAGCAATAGTGCAAGATGAAGATAAAATGCTTGCATAAAAGTTTATGACTGGATTGAGGTCAGCCTTTCACCAACAGCAGGTACACATGTGGGTCTTAGATCATCCTGATGTGAACTTTAATGCTCTAAAAGACCATGCTATAACTGTACTACAAGACCCATTGCCTGCAGAGCCTGCAACTCCATCCTGACAGGTTAATACCTCTCTCATAGACTTTGAGCCTACTTCCAAAGACCCTGCAAAGGTTGTAGGGCAAGCTGTAGCACCCAACTCTGATGATGACCTACATAACCAGGTGCTGCTGTTAACCAAAAACATGGACTATGTGTTAAGCCTCCTGCAAGACAGGCCGGAGTCACAACCATCAGGCAGGACCCAACTAGCTGATTGCCCTGAGGATGTCCCGTGGATGAAGAGGAAGGCCATGTCGCCTGTGGAGGGGACCAACAAGTCGCCCGTTCAGGGGACCAATGCACCATTCCGTCGGAGAGCCATCGGCCACACGGATTCTTTAGGACAACCCAGCTGCCTTCGCTGCAACAAACCGGGCCACTTCACAACAGGATGTCCTTTAAACCCGAGATTTCTGGGTCTGAGGGCCAATCCCCAGGAGTAAGACATCTTGGCCCATATGACTGGCGTAGTCGGTACTTGGGAGGTCATCCATACCTCAACATTACACTAGAAGGAATCCCCACTTCAGCCCTACTAGACACGGGGTCACAGGTTGCCCCCACTCCCCATATCCTTTACAAGCAATTTTGGTCTGATACTGATCTTACACCTCCAGACTCTAGCTTTGTTATTCTTGCAGCTAATGGACTACCACTGAATCACTGAATTGGGGAAGTGTTGTTTTTACTCCGACAGATTGCTGTGGCTGCTTGTAATGGGCAAAAGAGAGTCCTCCAGAGAGAAATCCGAGCCCTCATGAACAAGCAACAGGTAAATCTGTCTGGTGGAGAGATTGCCAGTGTACGGGTTACAGACCCGTTCCCTATTGCGTTACCACCAAAGAGCGAAATGATTATATGGTGTCGAGTGGCTATAGGTCTCAGAGGAAAGGAATACCAGCCAGTTGTAGAACCGGTATATTCAGAACACAGACCTACACTACTGACAGCCAGAGGAGTGGTGGATGTACGCAAGGGAAGAGTACCAGTCCATGTATTAAATTGTGGGGAGGAAGAAGCAAAACTATCCAGGTATGCTACTGTAGCAAAGCAGTACACTGTCTGTGATAGCAACATACAGACAATAGAGCCCCTGCCTCCGTCAAGTCAGGCGGAGGACAGCAACTCCAAGGGACAGCTGGAGGAGTGGTGTCAGCAGTCGCATGTAGGAACTCATGTCACCCCTTCCCACCAGAAGCACAGAGTCTACCAGATAGCACAAGAGTTTGAACATGTATTCACTAAGCATCCATTAGATTTTGGGAGGATTAAAGGGGTACACTATCACATACCCACAGGAGATCATCCCCCAATTAAAGTGAGATACAGACCCGTTCCACCAAACCACTACGAGTGAGCAAAAGAAATGCTGCAGGACATGAGGGAGGCAGGGGTTATAAGGGATAGCTGTAGTCCATGGGCAGCCCCCCTTAGTCCTAGTCACAAAGAAGGATGGCACTATGAGGATGTGTGTGGATTACAGGGAAATCAATAAGATCATTCACAAAGATGCTTACCCGTTACCCCACATAGAGGAGTCTCTTGCTGCATTAAAGACTGCTAATTATTTCTCTTCACTAGATCTCACTAGTGGGTATTGGCAGGTCTCCGTTGCAGAAGAAGACCGGGAGAAGACAGCATTCACAAGACCAATGGGCCAATGCCAATTCAACAGCATGCCATTCGGGTTATGCAATGCACCAGGGACGGTTCAAAGACTCATGGAATGTTGCCTGGGACACCAGAACTTTGAGACAGTGCTCCTATACCTGGACGATGTCATCTTGTATTCCAAAACCTATGGGGAACACCTGGAACACCTGGTGGAGGTATATGAAGCTCTAACAAAGTACGGAATGAAGCTCAAACCATCTAAATGTCACCTGCTGTAACCAAAGGTCCAATACCTCGGGCATGTGGTCAGCGCAGATGGAGTAGCACCAGATCCAGAAAAAGTGACAGCTATCCTGGACTGGCAGAGGCCAACCACTGTCAGAGAGGTATGTCAATTCTTAGGCTTGGTTGGGTACTACAGAAGATTCATTAAGGGCTACGCAAAGATGGCAGCGCTCCTACAAGATCTTCTGGTAGGCCATACTAGGAAGAGGAGGTCCTCTGAGCCACCATTGGAATGCGGAAAGGAGCAAGAAGACTCTTTCCAGCAGATGCACCAGTGCAATTAATGTAGGCTTGGGAGCAGTACTATCCCAGATGCAAGATGGCAAGGAAAGAGTAATTGCCTATGCCAGAAGAAAACTTCGACCCACAGAGATGAACCCGTAAAACGACAGTTGCTTTAAGTTGGAGTTCCTGGTCTTGGACTGGGCTATGACAGAGCGGTTCAAACCTGTTACAGGCTATGACAGAGGGGTTACCTGGCAGCCTCCAAATTTACCGTCTTCACGGACAATAATCCACAATGCTCATTGAGAAGAAAAGACCGTAACAGCCAGAACACACCACTACAGTCTATCATCACTAAACAGCCATTAGAACTTGTAGCCCTAGATCACGTCAAACTCACACACAGCAGATCAGGCTATACCTATGCTCTTACCATGGTGGGCTACTATTCCAGATTCCTAGTGGTAGCTCATGCGAAAGACTTAACAGCTCAGATAGCAGCAAGAACCTTTCAAACCTATTTCTGCAGACCACACGGGTATCCAGAACAGGTATTGACAGATCAAGGTCCTGCATTTGAAGCTGAAGTATTTCAAGAATTCTGTAACTTGTATGGATGCAAGAAAATTCGTACCACGCCTTACCATCCCCAAACCAACAGAATGTGCGAGAAAATTAATCATTAGGCAATAGAACGAAACAGATGGCCAGAGAAGTTACCAGACCTTGTTGACATTTACAACAACATCTCAGTGAGCTCAACAAATTGTACCCCTGCATACCTCATGAGAGCAAGACCAGGAAAATTGCCAGCAGACTTTGAAATGGGCATTGTAGTTCCTCAAGAAAACACCTCAGATGCAGATTGAGATACCAGAAGAAAAGAGCAGTACAAGAAAATACAGGAATGTGTTGAGGGAAGTTTGGTAGAATCTAGAGAAAAGCAAGAAACAAACTTTAACAAAAGCGCACAAGGAACACCCTTAACACCAGGTGAATTGGTTTTGAAAAGGAAAAGGAGACTCCATAAGTTAGATGATCAATGGGAAGCAGAACCATACACTGTATTACCATCAAACTTTGACAACTAGAAGACTTGTCTGATCAGTAAAGACAATGGAGAAACAACAGCAACAGTGTCCAGAGATCATTTAAAGAATTACCCTCAACCAGCACAACCAAAGTAAGATGTCCCTTGTCCAGTACCAGAAGAAAAGGAACCAAAGACAGTCAAGACAATCTTAGGAGATCTACCTGCAGATTGGCCCCAAATAGAAGATGCATACCTAATACCCATGTTGACCTTCCCACAACCAGTTGAAGAACCAAGAGCAGAAGAACCACCCATTGTAGCAGAGCCAGAGAATTCTGCAATCGGTGCATCTGCCATTCCCACTGTGAGAATGAGAAGACACTCAGGCATACCTGTGTTATGCAGATCAACACATGGGTCAATAGAAACTGTTCGCTCTTCATCAGGCTTACACACTAGTGGAATACCAGTTTTACGTAGGTCAACACATATTAACTTGGGTCAGTTACCACTCAGATACAGGGAATAAACTATAAAATGTGGGAAACATGTAAATATGGAATTATTGTTAGTATACAGAAGGGTGAGGAGTAGGCCAAAACAGGTCACACCAGGTACACAACATCAGAAAGAGGGGAGTTGGTGTAAGGAGCTGTCTAGGGAGAGCAAAATCTTGGCCAATAGGTGACCCCAGGGCCAGGAGGCCTACAGCACTTATGACCTGTTGAGGCCCCCGCAGTACCTAGGACTCCTACACTGAGGCACCCATAGTAAATGTTTTGTTGTGTATTTTGAACTTTTAAGCCTACAAAGACTTTACCTGTTTGGACTTTTTGAACTTTTTATAATGGACCATAGCCACAGGACTGGTGGTGGCAAAAAAAAACTTATGCAGCCTGCAGCGGATGGACTAGCGCTTTATGGATTGGTCACCTGTTTTTCCCATTTTTCCCTGGTTTTTGTAAATTTTATTTTGAGACACTGTTCAAATTAATGTAAATATTAATGTTATGTTATGTTTGTTGAAAATGTTTCAGTCCCGGAGGACTGAAGTTAACTAGTGGGGAATGTAGCACCCCTGCAGGGATTGCCACAGGACCCACCGGTGCAGGGAAGGATGTACACCTTGGCACACACAGCACACAACACCTTCCACCCCAGGCCTGAAGGGGGAGCTCTACTTGCTGCCTTAAGCAAGATCCCCTATAAAGATCCAGGCCTGAGGGGAGGAGTCAGTTCAGTTCAGTCAGAGAGTTCAGTCCAGTAAGTCAGTCAGTGAGTGCTGAAGTGGTAGTTGACGAGTACAAGAGAAGGTACTAGAAGGAGCTGGTTGCTGGGACCAAGCCAGGCCCAGAATCAGGAAAGACTGACCCCAGCTGTGCAGTGCCCCAGGGAGAGGGACAGAGGCTAGTGTAAGTGTAGGAAGAACAGAAGAAGGGAACACAGCGGGTATCCCATTAGCCCACCTGGACACCGGAGTCCGAAGCTGCTATTGATCCAGCTGTAGCAGAGAAAGCCCAGACAGACCAGGAGGATTTAATCCTCCTGGAGTTCAAGAAAACAAGACCCAAAACCTGACCAAGCATAGGACCGGGGGAATCAAGAGGAGAATAGGGATCCCCACAGAAAGGTCCTCATCGTCGGTTGCGGAGTAGCATCCCTAGAGAGAGAGAGAAAGAGTGGCAGGTTCAGCTCCAGGCAGAACTTTCCCCAATCACCACACACACTAACAGAGGAGGCCTCACAACTATCCAAGGTGGACATCCCAAACTGCATCGGCCACCTGGTTACCCTCCTGGTCCGTGCCTGTTAGCGGACATTAGTAAAAAGGTACTGAAACAGAGACTATTGTGTGTGTGCGTGCCTGATTCCCCGCCGTCGCCTGCAGCATTCACAGCAGAATCGCTACTACGACTACTCTCATCCACCCTGCTGCCCTGAGGCAAAAGCTCTGCCTGTGGGAAACTGTACTACCAAAGCTGTGTCTCCATCACCTCAGTGGCCAGCTGCAGCGCTGGCAACCACATTACCAGGTACCACAGGTGGCGTCACGTTTCACTATCTCTAAGGTCCCCAGCCATCACCCCCAACAGTCAATTGAGTGCCCAGGGCACGGATCGGGACCGACCAGCCATGAACCCCCACCGAAGACACCGTCCCCGGTATCCCAGTAACCCCTTCCCTGCCGACCCGACTCAATTGACACTGAGTTTCAAAAACTGAGATCTAACATAGACAAAGAACACTTACGTTGCCACTCTAATGTAGACCAACAGGCACTAACATCTTTACAGGAGGGTAAAGACTTAACAATCAAACCAACGGACAAAGGGGGCATTATAGTTGTTATGGACCGTTCTCACTATCTTGAGGAGGCCCAAGACAACTCAGGTGTGTCAACCATTGGACAGGGACCCTGCACACTCTCTCACTATCATCATAAGGGAGATTTTGGACAGATATCTAGCCAACCAGGTAATTGACACCAAGACACATCAGTTTATACAAAAACAACATCCAATCACACTTATCTTTTATACTATTGGGGATATCACATCTTCGAACAGACCCCAGTTAGAGGACAATGAACTTTTGACACTTCTTACCTGAACTGTCTAACATGGATCTATGGCTTTCTACACTCACTTATGAATTTTCAGGTCTCCACCATCCACTTAATCATAGAACTACACTGTGAGCCCTCGCGGACAGGATCCCCGGCCCTATTGTACCCGTATGATTGATTTGTCAATTTGTCGTCGTTTTCGACCACTTGTCTTTGTCTACCCTCTAACTTGTAAAGCACCATGTATCCTAATAGCACTATATAAATACCTAATAATAATAATAACAATAATAATAATAATAGCAATAATACAATCTGTTCCTCTTATTTCAGAATTTAGATTTTACCTCCTCAGCTCCTCTCCCCCTCCCAAGACTGACTCTGCTTTACTGTCACCTGTCGTATTTACTGCATCATCCCAGCCTGCTTATGTATATATGTATGTGTCTTCAGAATTTGTGTCATTATCAGCCTGATGAAGGGGCCATAGTGTCCCGAAAGCTTGCTATGCTAACCATCTTTTCAGTTAGCCATTAAAAAGCATCAACCACTGAGGACTCTCAGATTCTAACATTTTTCTATCTACTGGCTAACACGGTATAAACATTTTTTGCCTCATAGCCATTTATAACTGACCCAATAAAAATAGATATAAGGAACATTTTCAGGCTATCTTACTGCCACCAATGTTGACGAGGTAAAGGTGAAACAAGGATTCAGTGATATAGCAAAAATCTTTTCCGGAGATGAGTAAATGCATTGTTCTACCTAATTTTGAGTCACTGAATTTTCTTTCTTTCCCATGAGAAATGACTACTACTAACAAAACAGACTAAAGCCAACTGTCTGGCCTTAAAAACTCAATAAACGCATACTTTCAACAGTAAACTTTGTGTGAACCATAAAATATTTGCGACTAGAAGGAAATTATTTCCGATATGATTAATCTCTTGAAGCATGTGATATTTGGAAAGCGTGCACAAGTTCATTGTGTAGCAGATGTGACTTCATCTCACTATGATAACAACCACTCACCATATCCTTAAAAAAATACTGGAATAATTGTAGCAAACTCAAATATTTTTCAGCTTTTTATTAGCTACTTAAATGTAAAATGTAGCATAATAATGTACAGTGATGGAGTTCACACAATTTAGGGCCCTTTCACATCAGCGTTTTTTGAAAATCGCGGCAGATGCGGTGAAAAAACCGCATCTGCCGCGATTACCGCATACCGGCTGCACTTGCGGCGCTGTTGCGGTTTTTGCCATGCAAAGTATAGGGGTACTTGCGGCAGGTGCGGCAAGTGCGGTTTTGCACTTGCGGCAGGTGCGGCCGCGAAAAAAACCACGGCTGACCGCGGTTTTTTTCGCGGCCGCACCTGCCACAAGTATGCCTATACTTTGCATGGCAAAAACCGCAACCGCGCCGCAAGTGCAGCCGGTATGCGGTAATCGCGGCAGATGCGGTTTTTTCACCGCATCTGCCGCGATTTTCAAAAAACGCTGATGTGAAAGGGCCCTTAGACTGGATATCTGAGGTCTATACCCTGAATTGTGTAATCTCTATAAAATGGTGTTGAAACCTGAAAACTGGAATATTTTCATTCAATTTGAGGTATTTCGCAGTAGAGACTTTTCTTCACTCTTTGTTTTTGCTTGGTCCCATATGTTGCTATGTATAGAGAACAGCTCAATAATATGATATTTGCTGGAGAAGAATCAGACAGCAGATTTTTTTCTTATGAATTCAGATGAAATTCAGCAGAAGAATAATAATAATTTGTGTATATGTCTTACATGAAATAAGAAATGTAGGTATAGTTTTGCCCTATATGAGTCTGTAGATACACTATTAGGGCTTTACTAAACTAGTAATCTAGTATTGTAGTTTGATGCGTGTGAGCATAAGTGTCCTTTTTTTATGTTAGCTCTGTGCTCACAATATGATATTGATTTGTCTTGAGGAAGGGGCCAGGGAGCTCTGAAATGCTTTGACTAATAAATCAATATTATATTTACTCTTTGATGTCTCATAGAATATGGCAGTGCGGTTTATAACCCTCCAACCTCCCTACTTTAATTTTCAGAGCTACTGACCTTTGGGTTTTCATTAGCTGTAATCTATAATCATCAACATTAACAGAAATCAACACTTTAGATCACTCCGTTTGTAATGATTCTATACAGTATATACATTTCACTTTATGTATTGAATTACTGAAATAATTTAACTTTTTCATAATATTCTAATTCATTGAGATGCGCTAATATATTAGCACTCAGGACTTTATTACATTATACTCCACCATTTACAGATACCGTATTTTTTGCTTTATAAGATGCACCGGATTATAAAACGCACCCCAAATTTGGTGAAGGAAAAAGAGAAAAAAATAATTTTTAATATTAAATGGGGTTCATCTTATAATGCCAGTGCCCGTCTTACAATCAGTATATATGTCCTTCATCCTGGTACATGACCTCACCCATCCTGGTATATATGTCCTCCATCCTGGTATATATGTCCTTCCATCCTGGGATATAGCCCCCCCCATTCTGGATATGGGCCACCTATGGTAGCACACGTCCCCCTGTGCTAGCACACATTCCCCTGTACTGGCACACATCCTCCTGTGCGGGCATACATTCCCCTGTTCTGGCACACGTCCCCCTGTGCTGGCACACATCCCCCCATGCGGGCACACATCCCTCAGTGCGGACATACATCCCCCTGTGATGGCACATGTCTCCCAGTGATGGATATGCCATCCCCCATCCTGGATATGGCCCCCCCATCACTGTGTATGCCTCCTCATGCTGCTGCTCACACTAAAATGACAAACACTTTCAACTTACCTCTCCGCCAATTGCTTCCATCTCTCCCTGCTTTTGCCGCACTCCTTGGGTCTCGTGGAAGCCGGTCATGTGATCGGGGAGTACACTGGTGACATCACTCTGCTGTGCCGATCCCATGACCGGCTTTCATGGGACCCAGGAAGTGTGGCAAAAGCAGGGAGAGACGGAGGCAAGTGCCGGAGAGGTAAGTTGATAGTGTTTGTTATTTTAGTGTGGGCAGAAGCATGTGCTATGCCTGCACCCCTGTCCATACCTCAGTGCAGTTTCAGCACCGAGGTGATGGACAGCCAGTGCAGTGTATATTACATGAGACTAATGAGTGGGAGCATGTGACTTCCTGCCACCTCTACAGCCTGCAGGCATCCTCCTCCAGCCCCCGGACACCGCTCCAGAGCCACTCCCCCCTACAGCATGGAAAGTAAATTCAGATTATAAAACACACGCCCCACTTTCCCCCAAAATATGGGGGAACAAAAGTGCATCTTATAATCTGACAAATACGGTAATTGTTAGTGGATTTTGGGCCTATATATTACTTCCGCTGCATATAAAAAAACATTTTATTGTATTATTACAATAAAGTTGTATTATTATCTACAATAAAATCTTCTTTCCATTGGTAAGTTGTCTATATTTTTTGGATGACTATGTAGATTAATTTGGCCTATGTGTCAGTTAATTATTATGAATGAAAATAAATGCTGCCTGTGTATATTTTTCTGAAAGTGTCTGTTTTTTTTAGATTGGAATAAGCACATAATAGACACTTTCAGGAAAAGGCACAAACAGTTCATTTGAACTCTGCCTGAGTCACGGCAGTCTATGACTTTGTCAAGGATTTGTCTGGATCATGTTTTTATGGGGATTCAGTAAAAACCCCCAGATACAGTGTATAAAGTGTGAACAGCGCCTTAGATAGTTGTATATTTATTACAGAATTTTATCGTCCACAAAAAAATGTTCAAATAGCAATATCATGTTCAGCAGTATTTCTCAAATGCTCTGGCTCCATTTTCAATTCAGTTACAGAAGCTTCTTGCATCTACTACATTTTATTGTATATTCCCATTGGTAATAGAAATTTATCTAATAACGCCAAGTGAATTTTTCTTAAAGATGCTGCCCAGCAAAATTGAGCAGGTATCTCTTCCATGCATGCTTTATCTGCCCAAGGCATACAGTTTTATTATCTGTCCTCACTAGAGTATATACTCCGATAACACCTTGACTGCTGTGCAGCATTGACTGGTTTGATTCACTGATGTTTCTGGAAATTTCATACTTCTTATTACCATAAGCAATCATTTATTTATATAGGCAATGCCACTAGCTACTAAAAGTGCAGAAGGGTCAACCCACGCAAAGGTAAAAGCATGTCTTATAAAGTAACATAAATGTACAAGCCTTGAATCACAAAGCTATGAATGTGACAAGGCACTCAATTCTGATAGAGCGCAACTGCTTATAACTACAGTATATACAGGTGCATCTCAATAAGTGAGGATATCATCAAAAAGTTAATTTATTTAAGTAATTCAATACATAAAGTGAAATGCATATGTATAGAGTCATTATAAAAAGAGTGATTTATTTTAAATGGTTTTTGTGTTAATGTTGATGATTATGGCTTACAGCCAGTGAAAACCCAAAATTCATTATCTCAGAAAATTTGAATAATCAACACAAAACACCTTTGAAGGCTTAATAAGCGTTTAAAATGCTCCCTTAGTCTGGTTTAGTAGCCTACACAATCATGGGGAAGACTGCTGACTTGACAGATGTCCAGAAGGCAGTCATTGACATACTCCACAAGGAGGGTAAGCCACAAAAGGTCATTGGAAATCAAGGTCCCAGAGTCTGGAGGAAGACTGGAGAGGCCACAATCCAAGCTGCTTGAGGTCTAGTGTAGAAAAGGAAATAAAGGAGACACAGAGGTGCAATAGTGCTCTATCAATGCGGCACAGAACTAAACACACGGGTCACAAAGAGGTGCACCAACCTGATCTAGTTGTGTGCACCCACAACTAGTTTTAATCGCATGTAGCTGAAAGCTGCTGCAGGACCTCCACCGCCACGTTGCACGTGTAAGAATATCCACAGATATAGGGAAGATGTAAGATGGTCCGCGCTGCTTAAAATAATCAGTCAGATGTCTTCAAACAGAACCCCCCTTCTTTATTTCCACCTGGTGGAAATAAAGAAGGGGGGTTCTGTTTGAAGACATCTGACTGATTATTTTAAGCAGCGCGGACCATCTTACATCTTCCCTATATCTGTGAGGTCTAGTGTGACATTTTCACAATCAGTGATGGTTTGAGGAGCAATGTCATCTGGTGGTGTAGGTACACTGTGTGTTATCAAGACCAAATTCAGCACTGCCATCTACCGGGAAATTTTAGAGCTCTTCATACTTCCGTCTGCCGACAAGCTTTTTGGAGATGGAGCTTTCATTTTCCAGCAAGACTTGATACCTGTTCACAGTGCCAAAAATACCAATACCTGGTTTAATAACCACATTATCACTGTGCTTGATTGGCCAGCAAACTTGCCTGACCTAAACCCCATAGAGAATCTATGGGGTATTGTCAAGAGGAAGATGAGAAACACCAAACCCAACAATGCAGATAAGCTAGAGGCTACTATCAAAACAATCTGGGTTTCCATAACACCTCAGCAGTCCCATAGGCTTATCGCCTCCATGCCACGCCGCATTGATGTAGTAATTCATGCAAAAGGAGCCCTGACCAAGTATTGAGTGCATTTACTGTTCATACTTTTCATTAACCCAACATTTATGAGTTAAAAATAATTATTTCAGTTGGTCTTATATACTATTCTAATTTTCTGATGTAATGAATTTTGGGTTTTCATTGTCTGTTAACCATAATCATCAACATTTACAGAAATAAACACTTGAAATAGATCACTCTATAATGACTCTATATAATATATGCATTTAACTTTATGAATTAAATTACTGAAATAAACATATATATTATTGTTTATTGTCATAGCGCCATTTATTCCAGGAACAGTCAGTGAATCACAGATTTCCTGCATGAGACCAGTGATTACTGCATGAAGAGTGAATTAAAATGTGTATAATTGAAAAAAATGCACAAAAAAGCACACAAATATAATGAAAACTTGTTTTGCCATAAAATATGCAGCGTTTGCATTAAAGCAGAAATAAACAAATAAAAGTACACATTATTGGTATCACCACGTCTGGAATAACCTGATCTATAAACTTGTCACATCATTACTTCCGTACAGTGAATGTAAAGAAATAATAATAAAAAACACATAAAAAAGGTAACTTTTTCATCACACTGACACACAAAAACCTGAAGGAAGATAGACCACAGTATAATGCTATTTTGAGCAATTTGAGATGCTCTTACTAACTTAGAGGAAAGAAGGAGAGTTGTTGATGAGGTTGCTATGGCAAATATGGCCGCCGTGATTCTCGCGAGTGCATTGCGCATGTGCGGGATCTCGTGCAAGCTGGGTGTACGAGAATCCCGTCAATGGAGCATTGCGCATGCGCGGGATCGGAATGACAGTGCAACTGAGCATGCACGAGCGTCCCACATGTAAAGACTTGATGTACATGGAAACGGTATGTGCAGTCGATATACTAGCTATACTTTGACTGTAATCAAGGTCGAATGCATACAGGTGCAATAAATAAGTGCCAATTATAGTATTGTACACAATTTTAATTCACTGAATCGACTTTTTAATATTTAACCTTTGGATTTCACATTGTCACTATTGTAATCACTTTATTGTAAAAGAAAGCACATTTAAACACTATTTATTACTGTGTAAAAACAGTTATTTATCTTAATAATGTAATCACTTCTAGATGTAATTACCCCTGTGTGGGTCCTATATATATGTGCACATGTTCACTTACTTGAGAAAGGCTGACATATAGCCGAAACGTTGCAGTCCAGGAATAAATCCACATATACTTCTGAAAAGGATGTGCTGCTGTCCGTTTTTGATTATATCTTGAGTACCTTGGTGATGGTAGGAGAAGCTTGCACCTGACTTTTTTATAATAGTGCTGTTCCAATTTTTGATATTTAATATTTATAACCTTTGGAAATTTTTTGCACAGTTTTTGATCTTTTTGAAGAACTTTATTATTGAAGTGGATTATGGAAACATTGTTTGAGCCTGGAACTTTTAGCTATACCTCGGATGATGAGGATCGTATTCTGAAGGGATTGGAGGTGGAAACTACCTTTTTAAGTGCTCCATCCATTGCAGATTTGAAAAATAAATATGAGAATATGTCAAAGAAAATTTTAACGTTGCAATTACACCTGTCGACTTTGTCTGAGTATTATAAAGCCCGCATTATACCAAGGGGATTGCGTTCAAATATTAGACCTAATTTGATGTCAGGAGACTCATTTTTTTGTACGAGATTTTGCAAAATTTCAAATAAATATGGACTAGACATAATCCTATTAAATATAGAGTTCATACAACATGAACTGAAGAAATTTAAATTGGACTTTTCAATAGTGGATACCACATTACAGGGATTGTTGAAGGAAGAGGAACTTGTTTCATTTAAAGAGACAGTAACAACAAGAGTAGCTAAATTGAGTACTGACCTTGAGGAAGGAAAAAGAAGGAAATGGTTAAGGGATTCTGAGGACTATGCAAGTGGTAACATCTATAACTGGCAAAGAGATGGCGCAGGAAAATGGTACAACAAAGGTTGTTCTGATGGTAGTTATGTATGTAAATGTACAATATAAATTTTAGTCCTAACTCATTTGCTAATTTTTTTCAAATTTCTCTGGATCTACAGCAATTTTACAGGATTTTAAAGCTAAAGGAATGGTTTAGTTCCAGAGAAATAATATCTAGAAACATTGAGGGTACTGATTTTTTTGCCATGACTAATGGTCTTAAAAAGAAAAGTAACTTTGTTCCACCAACAGTATCTCCAGTAATTGAAGCATATATCGAAGCAGTAAATAAAGATGTGGAAAATATAAGGAGAGAAAATAAAAATGATAGAACTTATATTAGACCAAATTTAAAACGGGAAGAGGCAGAAGCCCTAAAAGATCTTATACCAGGATGACACGATTATAATTAAAAGAGCGGACAAGGGTGGTGCAATTGTCATTATGGATAGATCTGATTATATAAAAGAGATCAGGCGTCAGCTAGGAGACCAGGAGGTATACAAGAGACTTGTGAAGGATCCTAAATTTGATATAGCCAGGAGTATAGCACAAATTTTACAAGTAGCCTTGGATAAAAAGATTATCACACAAGATGTATATGAATTTATGGTAATTGATGCACCAACCACTCCGGTGCTATATATATTACCAAAGATTCACAAGTCTCTTGTAGATCCTCCTGGTCGTCCTATAGTTTCAGGCTGTAATTCTATCCTTTCAAACATAGGGATATTTTTAGATAAGGTCTTAAATCCCATGGCTAAAGAGGCAGAGTCTTATATACAAGATACCACAGATTTTATATGCAAATTACAAGAGTTGTCAGTCTATGGGGAGGTGTACTTGGCGTCCTTTGATGTGGTGTCATTGTACACCTCCATTGACCATGAGAGAGGACTTAAAGCGGTGGAGAGGAAATTGGTGGAAACGAAGTATACTAAAGAGGAAAGCCAACTGATATTACAACTATTAGAGTTGGTTTTAAAGAATAATTATTTTCTTTTTGGTGATGATTTTTACGTTCAGTGCTGAGGTACGGCAATGGGTGCCAATATGGCACCCGCGTATGCTAATATAGTAATGAGGGTCCTTGAGGAAGACGTCATCTATAATACTGATTTGTTTGATCAAGTAGCTGTATGGTGGAGGTATATAGATGACGTCTTCCTCATATGGACTGGGACTGAAGACTCTCTTTTGAATTTTCACAAGCACCTTAATGTGTTAGATGAAACCATCAAATTCACCCTTGTTTATTCAAAGGATGAAATTCAATTTTTAGATGTATTGGTTAAATATAATGGTAATGATCTGAGTACAGAATTGTTTAGAAAAGAGACCGATAAGAATGACCTATTGATATATGATAGCCATCATGCAAAAAACACTCGTGACTCTATCCCCTATAGCCAAATGCTTAGGGTGAAGTGGATAGTGAGTGATCCTAAAATACAGGAGGAATCTCTGACCAATATGATGACTAGATTTAACCAGAGGTGATACCCAATGAAGTTATTGAAAGAGCAAAAAAGGAGAGTAGACATGGTAGGTAGAGATAGTGCTCTAGATAAGAGTACTAATAAGAAAGTTTCTAATCATATACCCTTTGTGACTTCTTATTGTAATGAGAGTGGAGTAATAGCCAAAATTATTAAAAAACATTGGGGTATGTTGACAAAATGTCTACCACATGTAGAAGCTTTTAAAATGCCCCCACTTTTGGCGTACAAGAGAAGTCATAATCTGGGAGATAAACTACCGCATATACTCGCGTATAAGCCGAGTTTTTCAGCCCAAATATTGGGCTGAAAAGTCACCCCTCGGCTTATACGCGAGTCACTGTATACTGTATACAATGTATACAGTGCCCCCCCCATATCAGATTACTACCCCCTTGGGTAGTAATCATGTAAAGGAAGAGATTAGTATACTTATCCCTCCGCCATCACGCTCTTCCGTCTTCATCCAGCGTCTTCCGTCTTCTTCTGGCTTCCTCCGGTGGGCGCAGGCAATGACGTCATTGCCTGCGCGACAGAGAAGGAAGCCGAAAGAAGACGCTGGATGAAGATGGAGGAGCGTGATGGCGGTGGCGGGACAGCGGCAGCGGGACAGCGGCAGCGGGACAGCGGAGGGATAAGTATACTAATCTCTTCCTTTACAGGATTACTACCCAAGGGGGGGCCTGTATACTGATATGGGGGGGATGCTGTATATACCTCTGGGGCTGCATATACCTCTGGGGCTGCATATACCTCTGGGGCTGCATATACCTCTGGGGCTGTATATACCTCTGGGGCTGCTGTGTACTACCTAAGGGCTGCTGTATACTACCACTGGGGCTGCTGTATATACCTATGGGGCTGCTGTATACCTCTGTGGCTGTATATACCTCTGGGACTGTATATACCTCTGGGGCTGCTGTATACTACCACTGGGGCTGCTGTATATACCTCTGTGGCTGTATATACCTCAGGGGCTGCTGTATACTACCACTGGGGCTGCTGTATATACCTCTGGGCTGTATATACCTCTGGGGCTGCTGTATACTACCTCTGGGGCTGCTGTATACTACCACTGGGGCTGCTGTATACTACCACTGGGGCTGCTGCTGTATATACCACTGGGGCTGCTGCTGTATACTACCACTGGGGCTGCTGCTGTATACTACCACTGGGGCTGCTGCTGTATACTACCACTGGGGCTGCTGCTGTATACTACCACTGGGGATGCTGCTGTATACTACCACTGGGGCTGCTGTATACTACCAATGGGGCTGCTGCTGTATACTACCACTGGGGCTGCTGTATATACCTCTGGGGCTGCTGTATACTACCACTGGGGCTGCTGCTGTATATACTACTGGGGCTGCTGCTGTATACTACCACTGGGGAGGCTGCTGTATACCACACTGCTGGGGGCTGTATACTTGTGCTGGGGTCCACCCTCGGCTTATACACGAGTCAATCGGTTTTCCCAGGTTTTGGGGGCAAAAGTAGGGGGGTCGGCTTATACACGGGTCGGCTTATACACGAGTATATACGGTAATACACTCTGATTTAGGGCCCCTCAAGAAAGAGAAACAACGATACTTGACGGGCAATAAAAGGAAAGGATACTATCCATGTCTTTCTTGCATAAATTGTAGATTAATGATCAAAGGATCTTCCTTTAGACATCCAAATACAGGTGAAGTTTTTGATATTAAATATTATTTAACCTGTTCATCGGAATTTGTGGTATACGTATTGGAATGCTCATGTCCATTATGGTATGTGGGAGAAACCACATGGGATTTTAAAACAAGGATAAATCACCATAGGCATACCATAAGAAAAGAGCGTAAAGACTCCCTGTCTCTAAACATTTTTTTGATCGAGGACATACCGAACATCAATTAAGATTTAGGATTATAGATGGTATCCCTATGCAAAGAAGGGGAGGAGATAGAATCCGTCTTTTGAAAAAACGTGAATTGGAGTGGATTCATCGTTTGGGAACATTAAAACCCCACGGACTCAATGTCGAATATAGACTTACTCAGGCAACTTAAATAGGATAATATATAAATTCTCTAGACATAGTTGATAAATAGTCCCACTAGTAAGATTCGATTCCTTTGACATTTAGAGATATAACAGTCTGAATGACAAGTAGAGAGATATGTATCTTGTTTTAAAATGTATAGACATATAATTTTAAAAAAAATTTGATATAAAAATTGTATTATTTGTAATAGATTTATAATTATAAAATTTTTTTTTCTATTTTCTTTGCAGATTTGGCAAGTGACTGCAGTCCTGTTGTTGCTAAGTGATGTAGACTCCACAATGCCGATTGATATGTACTGATATGTGGCTATAGTATTAATGTATAATTTGATAATAAAAGAGCATATTTAAGAATTTATTTTTGTGGTCTGATCAATATATGGAGGGTGAGGAGTTCATATCTAATGTGTATATACAGTGTTGTCCTTATGAATAGTGGAGGGATGCTCCGTTTGCTCTTTTGGGAGAGGAGTATAAACACAAAGTATATACGTTTCTTTTATGATGAAAAGTTTAAATTATGTACTCCGTGGATCCCTCTTATTATATAATAGGAAGATAGACCACAGTATCATGGGCGTACCCAGCGTGGGGCAGGGGGGGGCTGGTGCCCCCCAAGAAGGGAGCAGGAAAGCCACCACATGGCTAATTAGTATGCGATGCTTATCTGCTTTCTGTGCTGACACTGCTGAGAGAGGAGAGGGGGGGGGGCTAGAGTGCAGGGGAAAGTGGGGGATGGGCTGCTCTGCCTTACATTACATGTGCCCAGCCACATCACACATGGAAGACAATCCTGCGGTCTCCTGTGAAGTTACACAGCCGCCCTGCACTTTCCTTCCTTCCAGACTCAGACAGGATCATCACTGGTAAGGAAAGAACAAAACACTGCTAATATGTGTGTATGTGTGCATATGTGTAAGTCTGTGCTTATATGTCTATGTGTGTATATATGTGTGTGTGCAGTGTGTATATGTATATATGTGTGTGTGTCTGTTTATATGTGTGTGTGTGTACAGTGTGTATGTGTGTATTTATAATATGTGTGGGGGGGTGTACAGTGTGTATATAAATGTGTGCCTCTGTGTATATATGTGTGTATATATAGGTGTGTACAGTATGTATACGTGTATATAAATGTGTGTCTGTGTATATATGTATATATGTGTGTACAGTGTGTATTTGAGTGTGTATTTGTGTGTGTATATATATGTGTGGATGTGTACAGTATGTATATGTGTATATATGTGTGTGTGTGTCTGTGTATATATGTGTGTGCGGGTGTGTGTGTACAGTGTGTATATGTGTATACATGTGTGGGTGTATGTGTGTGTATATATGTGTGTCTGTTTGTGTGGCCTGTGCATGTGTTTGGCATTTATCTGTGTGCTGTGTGTGTGTGCGTGGATTGTGTGTGTGTGCTTGTGTCTGTGGCTTGTGTCTGTGGCATGTGTCTCTGTCTGTGGCATGTGTCTCTGTCTGTGGCATGTGTCTCTGTCTGTGGCATGTGTCTGTCTGTGGCATGTGTCTCTGTCTGTGGCATGTGTCTCTTTCTGTGGCTTGTGTCTCTGTGTCTGTGGCATGTGTCTCTGTGTCTGTGGCATGTGTCTCTGTGTCTGTGGCATGTGTCTCTGTGGCATGTGTCTCTGTGTCTGTGGCTTGTGTCTCTGTGTCTGTGGCATGTGTCTCTGTGTCTGTGGCTTGTGTCTCTGTGTCTGTGGCTTGTGTCTCTGTGTCTGTGGCCTGTGTCTCTGTGTCTGTGGCCTGTGTCTGTGGCTTGTGTCTCTGTGTCTGTGGCATGTGTCTCTGTGTCTGTGGCATGTGTCTCTGTGTCTGTGTCTTGTGTCTCTGTGTCTGTGGCTTGTGTCTCTGTGTCTGTGGCATGTGTCTCTGTGTCTGTGGCACGTGTCTCTGTGTCTGTGGCTTGTGTCTCTGTGTCTGTGGCTTGTGTCTCTGTGTCTGTGGCTTGTGTCTCTGTGTCTGTGGCCTGTGCATGTGTTTGGCATTTATTTGTGTGTTTGTGTGTGCGTGGATTGTGTCTGTGGCTTTTGTCTGTGTGTGTAGCTTTTGTCTGTGTGTGGCTTTTGTCTGTGTGTGTGGCTTTTGTCTGTGTGTGTGGCTTTTGTCTGTGTGTGTGGCTTGTGTCTGTGTGTGTGGCCTGTGTATGTGTCTGTGTGTGGCATTTGTCTGTGTGTTACTTGTGTGTCTGTGTCTGTGTGTGCGTGGCTTATGTGTGGATTGTGTGTGTGGTTTGTCTCTGTGTGTGTGGCTTGTGTGTGTGGCTTGTGTCTGTGGATTGTGTGTATGTGGCTTGTGTCTCTCTGTGTGTTAGCTTGTGTCTGTGTGTGGGGTTGTGCCTGTGTGTGGGCTTGTGTCTGTGTGTGGCGTGTGTGTGTGGCTTGTGTCTGTGTGTAGCTTGTGGCTTGCCTGTGTGTGGATTGTGTGTATGTGGCTTGTGTCTCTGAGTGTGTTGGCTTGTTTCTGTGTGTGGGCCTGTGTGTGGGGTTGTGCTTGTGTGTGGGCTTGTGTCTGTGTGTGGTGTGTGTGTGTGTGCTTGTGTCTGTGTGTAGCTTGTGGCTTGCCTGTGTGTGGATTTTGTCTGTCTGTGTGTATATGTGGCTTGTGTCTCTGTGTGTGTTTGGCTTTTGTCTGTGTATATGTGTGTGGCTTGTGTCTCTGTGTAAAAAACATGTATGATGTGTATGTAATGAGCATATGTTGTCCAGTATAGGTTCCCTTTAAAGCGCATCAGCGTTCCTTCTGTTGTTTCCACCTCTTTTTGAAACTCCCGTCTCCTGTGGTACTCTGACGCGCTGGCCAGAACGTCATATCTGGCCCTGTGCATTGTGGGGGTTTATGACATATACGGGCAGCTTCAATATGTGCACTGGGCATGCACCGGAGCCTGGCCGAACATGTGATAAGCCCCCACAATGCACCGGGCCGGATATGACGTTCGGGCTGGTGTGACAGAGTACCATAGGAGGCGGTAACGACCATGGCTTGCCCCCCCTAGTTTTGATCCTGGGTACGCCCATGCACAGTATAACGCTATTTTGAGCAATTTGAGATGCTCTTACTAACTTAGAGGAAAGAAGGAGAGTTGTTGATGAGGTTGCTATGGCAAATATGGCCGCCGTGATTCTCGCGAATGCATTGCGCATGCGCGGGATTTCGTGCAAGCTGGGTGTACGAGAATCCCGTTAATGGAGCATTGCGCATGCGCGGGATCGGAATGACAGCGCAACTGAGCATGCGCGAGCGTCCCACATGTAAAGACATGATGTACATGGAAACGGTATGTGGAGTTGATATACTAGCTATACTTTGACTGTAATCAAGGCCGAATGCATACAGGTGCAATAAATAAGTGCCAATTATAGTATTGTACACAATTTTAATTCACTGAATCGACTTTTTAATATTTAACCTTTGGATTTCACATTGTCACTATTGTAATCACTTTATTGTAAAAGAAAGCACATTTAAACACTATTTATTACTGTGTAAAAACAGTTATTTATCTTAATAATGTAATCACTTCTAGATGTAATTACCCCTGTGTGGGTCCTATATATATGTGCACATGTTCACTTAGACTGTACTGCTTGAGAAAGGCTGACATATAGCCGAAACGTTGCAGTCCAGGAATAAATCCACATATACTTCTGAAAAGGATGTGCTGCTGTCCGTTTTTGATTATTTCTTGAGTACCTTGGTGATGGTAGGAGAAGCTTGCACCTGACTTTTTTTATAATAGTGCTGTTCCAATTTTTGATAATATATATATATATATATATATATATATATATATATATGTATATATATATATACATATATATATATATATATATTATTGTTTATTGTCATAGCACCAGGAACAGTCAGTGAATCACTGACAGATTTCCTGCATGAGACCAGTGATTACTGCATGAAAAGTGAATTAAAGTGTGTAAAATTGAAAAAAATGCACAAAAAAGCACACAAATATAATGAAAACTTGTTTTGCCATAAAATATGCAGCGTTTGCATTAAAGCAGAAATAAACAAATAAAAGTACACATTATTGGTATCACCACGTCTGGAATAACCTGATCTATAAACTTGTCACATCATTACTTCCGTACAGTGAATGTAAAGAAATAATAATAAAAAACACATAAAAAAGGTAACTTTTTCATCACACTGACACACAAAAACCTTAATAAAAAACAATCAATAAGGTATACATGAAAAAAAAAATGGTAGAAATAAAAATCCAAAACATGCCGCAAGAAAGAAGTCCTAATACGTACTGTATGGCTCATTCAGCAAAAAAATCTGAAAAGTTACAGCTCACAGACTATGGCAATGCTAAAAATCTAATTCTTTTTTTTTTAAATTTTTTTAGTGTTTAAAAGAAGCAAAGCATATAGAAGCTATATAAGTCTGGTATCACTGTAACTGTACTGACTTTAAGAATAAAATGGTCTTATCCCTTTTGCTGCACCGATAAACCATGGAAAAAAATATAAAAACAATAAGTGAATTTCTGTTTTTTTTCATTCTATATCTGAAAGATCTGAATAGAAAGCGGTCAACAAATGCTGTATGTCTAAAAACAGTACCAAAAATATTTCTAATTTGTCATACAGAAAATAAGCCCTCATACAGCCATGTTCGCCAAAAAATAAAACAGTTACAGCTTTCAAAATATGGCAGCAAAAAAACAATGCTATAAGGCTGCCTTCACATTTGCGTATGGGGAGGCAGCGTATGCTGCGTTCCCATACACAGTCAAGCCCATGCGCACTGCGTTCCTATGTTTAACATAGGAACGCATAGTGCCTGCGTTTGGCAGCGTTTGCTGCGTTCGGGTGTGCATGCGGCCTCCAGGGTCCCCCGTCCACACCTGGGACGCAGCATGTTGGATTTTTTGTGCGCTCGGGGACCTTGGAAAATCAGCAAGCTTCCTCAAGCGCACAAAAGAATGCATTGGCGTCTATGGGTCCGCAGTGTTCTGCGCATGACAGCGCAGGAGAACGCTGCGGACCCATTGAAATTTCTCACCGACGGCCACCGGGACATCAGCTGGAGCCTCTAATGATCTCCTCCCCGCCGCCGGTAATCTCCTAGCGGTGTCAGCGGGGAGAAACAGCTGATGTGACAGCTGTTTGAATCTTCCTGTGCCGACATCTCCTCTCGGTGTCGGCGCGGGAGATTCAAACAGCTGTCAGATCAGCTGTTTAACCCCGCTGACACGTCCCGGAGCTTACCGGCGGCCGGGAGGAGGAGACCTCCGCCGCTGATCTCCGCCTCCGACCCGCCCCCAGACACCGCCGATTGGCTGCCCGGGCTCCATAGTGATGTGTCCGCAGGTGGACGTTCTCTGCTGTGGACACATCATTAGAAAGAAAAATGACCCCACTTTCACTGCGTTTGTGTCTGCATGCCATCAGCATGCAGACACAAACACAAATGCGAAGGTAGCCTAAAAAAAGCATTTTTAGGCTGCCTCCACATCAGGTGTAATTTGTAATTCGCGTCAGATCCGGCAGATGTCGTCGCATCTGCCGCGTAACAGACACTTGCGGCACAAATCTGGCAAGCCCCATTCATTCTCTATAGGAATTGCGGTCAGGTGCTGCAAGTGCGGTTTTGCCGGATATGGCACTGGCGGCACCGGAATTAAATCACTTGCTAGCAGTTTTTTTTTGCGCGGTCGCAAGTGTTGGATCCGGCAAAACCACACTTGCAGCACCTGACCGCAATTCCTATAGAAAATGAATGGGGCTTGCCGGATTAGATGCGTCAGTTGAGGTGACCTCTGCCAGATCTGCTGTGAATTACAAATTACCGCTGATGTGAAAGCAGCCTTACTGTATGATAACAGCAAAACATAAAAATTATATAAATCTGGCATCCCTGTAATCGCACTGACCAACAAAATAAATTCATCTTATCACTAATACTGCATGGTTAATTGCGGAAAAGTAAAAATAAGAATAATTCCTGTGCATCTGTGTTCTAGTCCCAAAAATCGGAATAATACTCGGTTCACATTTACTCGCCGTTAAGCCCTTACATCAAGGTTTTCGTGCAAATCCTAAAAATTGTGATTCAGGCAAAACTACTAATGAAAACACTCGCTATAATGAGGCAGATGGAATCACTTTGGACTCCATCTGCTCTCTGTGCCGGCGGTGTCCCATCATTTTAGGAGTTTTTTTAGAACACAAATGTGGACGACTACAGTTCTGTGCACGCCTAAAACGATGAACACCGGAAAAACAGAAGTATCTCCATCTGCCTCATTATAGTGAGTGGTTCAGTCTGAGGTTTCATCTGAATCACATTTTTGGGGGATTTACACGGAAACTCCAATGTAAGTTGTTATATGTTGAATTGGGATAGCACACAGTAATAATCCCAAGGCTTACTAGCAGCTACAACCATTAGTACAATTAACTTTGCCTAGTCACATAGATTAGACAAAGTTCCCCTTCACTGACTAGCTCCAGTGTATAAACAATAATCACCAATCTTGTAGTTGTGATACCTTTTAATGGCTAACAAAAATAAAATGAGTGATGTTATAAGGTGAGCATTCGAGACGACTCAGGTCTCTTCATCAAGCATGGTACGACAAGATATTGAATGAAACTCAAAATATATGCATGCACAACTAAAATGATTGGACATTTGACTGAATAAACATTACAGGGACTGGACATTTGGTTAAAGGGAACCTGTCACCCAAAATCACCCTTGTTAGCTGTAAATACATGTCCCTGAAGCATAACACCACAGTCCTACACATCCCTTTGTGGTGTTTTAGTTCAATATGAAAGTGCACTTTAGTCGTTTCAAAACTTACAAAATCCGTGGCAGTGGGGCGTTCCCAAGCCTTCTTGTCTATGAGGCGGTTCCCCTGTGCCGCTGTATTACGCCCTAATGGGCGTTGTTTCAAACTTTGTAGCGCGGGCACGATTCATAATATCGCGGCCACGACGTCACGGTCATGTGATGCCGTGACGCGTC
This sequence comes from Allobates femoralis, assembly GCA_033576535.1. Classification (NCBI taxonomy): domain Eukaryota; kingdom Metazoa; phylum Chordata; class Amphibia; order Anura; family Aromobatidae; genus Allobates; species Allobates femoralis. The sequence goes on from JARQOC010000003.1 coordinate 316,636,373, forward strand.
ATTTCCGGGCGGACGGCGCGCTGTTGTCTGACGCGCACCGGCCGACTTCATAAAGCGATCTGCGCATGCGCTGAAGTTGGCCAGTGCGCGTTCACAGACAGAGGCAGGTGGGCAGGCTACGGTGAATCCCCCTCCCTCCCCTGTGTCACCCTCCTTCCCTGTCTCTCGCTCTCTGTCTGTGACCCCCTCCATAACTGTGCCCCCACTGCTTCACTCCAAGTAATAAAAAAAACAAAAAAAAAAATGTCAATATACACTATCTATATATAGATGTGGATATAATATATATATATATATATATATATATATATATATATATATATATATATATATATATAAATATATATACACACATATATATGCATGCACACACATATAATACTGTAACACATATATGTGTGTGTGTAATTTTTTTTTTTTTTTCACAAACATATACATTATATATATATATATATAATGTATATGTGTGTGATCAGAATGACATATTTACACACACACATATATAGATCGATTATATTAGTATATATGTATATTTATATATATATATAAATATACATATATATGTAAGTTGTACATTTTTGTGTATGTGTATTAAATATATATATATATATATATATATATATATATATATATATTATATTTATATATACATATATATGCATGCACACACATATACTACTGTAATACATATATGTGTGTGTGTGTAAATATGTATTTTTGTTCACACACATATACATTATATATATATATATATAATGTATATGTTTGTGAAAAAAAAAAAAATTACACACACACATATATGTGTTACAGTATTATATGTGTGTGCATGCATATATATGTGTGTATATATATTTATATATATATATATATATATATATATATATATATATATTATATCCACATCTATATATATATAGTGTATATTGACTTTTTTTTTTTTGTTTTTTTTTATTACTTGGAGTGAAGCAGTGGGGGCACAGTTATGGAGGGGGTCACAGACAGAGAGTGAGAGACAGGGAAGGAGGGTGACACAGGGGAGGGAGGGGGATTCACCGTAGCCTGCCCACCTGCCTCTGTCTGTGAACGCGCACTGGCCAACTTCAGCGCATGCGCAGATCGCTTTATGAAGTCGGCCGGTGCGCGTCAGACAACAGCGCGCCGTCCGCCCGGAAATGACGCGTCACGGCATCACATGACCGTGACGTCGCGGCCGCGATATTATGAATCGTGCCCGCGCTACAAAGTTTGAAACAACGCCCATTAGGGCGTAATACAGCGGCACAGGGGAACCGCCTCATAGACAAGAAGGCTTGGGAACGCCCCACTGCCACGGATTTTGTAAGTTTTGAAACGACTAAAGTGCACTTTCATATTGAACTAAAACACCACAAAGGGATGTGTAGGACTGTGGTGTTATGCTTCAGGGACATGTATTTACAGCTAACAAGGGTGATTTTGGGTGACAGGTTCCCTTTAAATAACAAAAGCAGCCTTGTAGAGGATCTTCAATCAGGCAGGCCTAGTGGTCATAAAGTCTTTATGACACTTATTTATAAGAAAACATGGTGTCTTTAAGATCTCCATGTCTTTGAACAACATTCTTTAGACGTGGTAATAAGCCATAAAATCAGAGATGTTCAGTCCGTTCTGTATACAATTGAAAATTCTAATTAGCTTGGATTCACAGACTCTTCAATGTTTTTGGGATTTGAAATGACCTCTCAAAATTAAAACCTTCATATTATCAATGTTATGTCCCTGGCCAGAAAAATGCTCCGCTACTGGAAAATGGATTTTTTCGTGTGTAATTGTGTGACGATGAGACATCATCCTTACCCTTAGATGTTTTCCAGTCTCACCAACATAAACAGCCCGCACTGGGCATATAGTGCACATAATTAAATATACCACATTGGAAGAGGAGCATGTGAAAGTCCCAAGAATCTTATAATACTGTTGTGAGTTGGGGATCTGTACCCTGTCTCTGGTCTCTATGTGAGCACAGGTATTGCAGCTCTTCACATTGCATGGATAAGTTCCTCTTGGTGTATCCGAGGGCATCAAACTTCGGGCCATGATGTTTCTTAAATTGGGAGGCTGCCTTTAGCACAGCAAGGAAGGGTCTTTGATTATTATTTTTAGTCAGTCATCCTTCTGTAGGATATGGTGAAGTTTCCTGGCAGTTTTCCTTAGTACCTCAAAATGTGGGTTGTAGCTTACAAACAAAGGAACACGATGGTTCTCTTCTTTTTCTCTGTATTGGAGTGCTTGACTTCTAGGGATCCTTGTGGCTTTAATGATCTGATCCTCAATGGAGGTGGGGTGGTAGCTCTGGTTTAAAAATGTCTTTTTTAGATGGTTTAAGTGTTCATCCCTTTCCACTGGGTTGGAGCAAATACGGTTATATCTGAGGGCCTGGCTGTAGACAATGGACTTTTTGATGTGTTTCGGGTGGAACTGTCCCATCTGAGGTATGTGGGCCGGTCAATCGGTTTCCGATATACCTATGTCTGGAATGAACCATTTAGAATTTTTAAGGTGATATCCAGAAAGTTGATTTCTGTTTTTGAGTGGTCCAGTGTCAGGTTTATACTGGGATGAAATTTGTTGAAATTGTCATGGAATTTTAGAAGTTCATGTGTAGTCTCAGTCCAGATTATTAAGATGTCATCAATGAAACAGAAGTATGCCAAGGGTTTGATGGGGCAGGAGGCTAAAAAGTCATTTTCCAGTTTAGCCATGAAGAGGTTGGCATAGTTGGGGGCCATTTTGTCTCCCATAGCAGTTCCGCTGAGTTGTAAATACAGTTCTTCAAAAGAGAAAATGTTGTGGGTGAGGATAAATCTGGTGAGCCTTAGAACTGATTCAGAAGGGATCCCATTGGCTTCAAGAAACAGTCAGTAGGCAGTAAGTCCATCTTCGTGTGGGATGTTAGAATATAAGGACTCCACATCCATGGTGGCTAAGATGGTTCTCTGGGGAGGGGACCTATTGTAAAGAGCTTATTTAGAAGGTCCGTTGTGTCCTGTATGTAGCTGTCTGTCCTCCTTACTAGCGGTTTAAGGACATTTTTGACCCAACCAGAGATTCTTTCAGTGAGTGTTTCCACGCCTGAGATGAGCGGTCTCCCTGGGTTACCTGGTTTATAAATCTTGGGAAGCATATAGAAAACTCCCATCCTTGGATCCTCAGGTATGAAGTCCAGAAGGTTTGTAGAATCTTTAACCGAACATTTGATGAGTCTTCTCAAATCCCTCGTATATTTTGGAGTTGGGTCCTCATCCAATTTGGTGTAGTACTGTATATCCATCAGCGGTCTGTGTGCTTCTTTGACGTAGTCCTTTGTATCCAGGAGAACAATAGTCCCACCTTTGTCTGCAGGCTTAATAGTGATCTCCCTGTTGTTCTTCAGGCTGTAAATTGCCCTTCACTCTTGCACACTGATATTAAATATGTATGTTGTTTTTTATCTAATATTGTGGATTGTACCAAATGTCTGAATGACTCAATATATTGGTCCAAACTGCTGTTGCAGCCAGGGTCAGGTGTCCAGTCAGAGGTTTTCTTTTTACTTTGCTGAACTTGTGTTTGGCTGCATAGAGGCCTCAAGATTTCTTTATAATCAAAGAACTCCTTCAGTCTTAACCTCCTTAAATATTCCTCCATGTCACTAAACAGAGTGCTCAGAGAAGAACAGAAGAATTTGATCCCAGCATCATACTGAAAGTGATCAAAAATGTTATGTACGCTTAAATGTCACCAAAAGACCCCTAACTAATCCTGCACAAAACAAGCTGCCGCTCAGGTCCATCATCTTTTACTACAAATGTAGAGGGGATCCTACATCACAGGTAGAGCAAAGGCTCTGGAAAAGCGACAGCTCCCACCCCCCAAAATCCAGTGAAATCTGTGCTCCCATATCTGAACACCTCCCTCCCTCTAAACCCCCTGTGGATAAACGGTGCCATGAAAAATTCCCACAAGGAAAAATGCCCACAGGCAAGTGTAACCCCTAACCATATCCCTAACCACAGCCCTGTGGGCAATTTTACTTGTTGGCATTTTTCTGGTCACCAATTTCTACAATAGTGTCAATGAAGCTGCAGGACTAAACTTTCAATAAATCAGAAGGGCACAATTTCAGTTTCTGCTTGCTCCAAGTAATCAATGTTCGCTAAAGTGAATATCCACCTGTAGTGAAATATGTATCTCAGGGACTGGACACTAGACCAGTAAGGGGTTAAATCCCATGTCCATCCACAAGAGGTCACAACCTGCTTTATATAAGCACACAATAACTTCGCAGTCACACTGACTCTAGTCTCCCCAGGGGGCCATGATGGGAAAAGCAGAGAGTGACAAACTTCACACATATTGGGAGCCTCAAAGAGGAAGAGAATTGATAGGAGAGAGAAGCCATCTCCAAAAGTGAGCTTCAAACAGACCCACAGCTGGAAAGCAAAATCAGGAGACCTAGTCAGAAGACAAAGAACATTTTAAAACAGAATATATGCATGGCTAAATTAGTGAGCGTCCAATCATAGACCCAGAAGTTGAATGTTAAATTAGAAGGCTGGTCTAGCTCACGCAGCTACAGGTCTGTGTCACAGAGATGGGTCGGCCGAAGCTGCTGTGAACCTCTTTCCATATACCTCTGCTCTCCCCATCGGGCAACAGAAGCAAAGTTTAGGTTTCTCTAAGTTTCTCCTTTTTATTTCATTGTTTGCATATGTGTATGTCATTTTATTATTTCTATTTTTTTTATCTTTTTATGTAGGCACTGTACTTTTCATATAAAAGCTTAAAACTTTAATAAGTCTGAACCTTGTATTCTCTAAGAATCCACAGCCCGAGGAAGGTGTGGTGTTGTTGATTGTCTGATAAGTCTTAGTTTAGGGGAACTCATCGGAACCCCAAAATCTGATGAGTGGTGGCAGCGAGTGTGTGTGAAGCGGGGTGCGCGATGTTAGTCGGCGTGTGATTGATGCTCCCTTTCAGCATAAGACAGAGGTTGGAGCGCTGGATTGAGTGTGAGGAGATAGATTAACCCTTGCAGACACAACCCCAAGTCACGTGCTGAGAGGTGGGTACGTGACAAATTGGTGGCAGCGGTGGGATAGAATTTATTTCTATTAGAGCATTAGTGCATGGTTTAAGAAATTATTCCCTGTACTAAAGAATTGGTGTCCTTGCGATGAGCGCACCAGTTCTACAAGGTTCGGCTCAGTGCTTACTTAGACATACTTGCAAACAATTTCCCTCCCACGTTTTTCTTTTCTATTTTTTTTTTGGCAAAGGCTGTTCATTGATATGGCAGCCCAATACAAGAAGAAGAGCATGCAGACTCTGATTGACCTCTGTGAGCAAAGAGGAATAGAGACTGCCGACAAATCAAAGGATATGCTGGTGCACGCCTGGCGGAGCACGATTTGGCGCAGACTGATGAAGCACCTGAACAAAGACAGAGTCCACCTCCGAGAGGCCAAGGAATGCCAGTTCTTGCACCGGAGATGCCCTCTGGAGGGCCAGCAATGCCCATTCTGAGGAGTCTATGGACTTGACTTTACAAGTGGCCTTACAACAGCTGGGAACAAGTGATCCCAATCAGCGCCTGCAGCTTATTGTACAGTTCCAACAGGCTGAGAGGCTGCTGCAGAACGCCAGGCTGAGAGAGAGGCTGCCCAGGCTGAGAGGCTGCAGAACACCAGGCTGAGAGAGAGGCTGCTGCTGAAGAACGCCCGGTTGAGAGAGCGTTCAAGCTTCAGATGGCCCAAGTAGAGAGGGGTAACATTCTTCAGACATCGTCTGAACGTCCCTGTGATGGAGAAGGACACAGACTTAGATACTTTTCTTCGGGGTTTGAGAAAACCTGCAGACAATACTGTCTACCCCGTGAGAAGTGGGCATTGTATCTAGCCCCAGGGTTGAGAGGCAAAGCCGCGGAGGTGTTCGCTGCCCTTCTACCAGACCTAGATGGGGACTATGATGCAATCAAAGAGGCTCTGATCAGGAAATACAACCTAACCCCAGAAGTGTATCGAAGAAAGTTCCAGAACCTACAACGTGGATCAACTGACAGCTATGCAGATTTTGTGAGCACTTTGAGGACCAATGGATTAAGGGACTTTATGTTAGTAGCTATGAGGCCTTAACGGATCTTATGGTCAAGGATCAATTTCTTCATATGTGCCCCATGGATGTACGACAATTTGTGTGTGATCGAGAGCCACCTACTGCGGATGAGGCTGCAAAGATTGCGGACCGCTACGTGGCCAACAGGATGACGGAGGTGCGGAAGCCATCGGGATTTAGCTGGAAGGGAGGTAAGCCAAACGAGAACCCCCCTCCCTCTGCCAGCCAATCACCAGTGCTGTCCAAACCCACCTCCTATGGGTCCCCGGGGATCAGACATTTCTCAGGCAATGCACGCCAATGCTTTACGTGCAAGAAAGTGGGACATATTAGAGTGTGGGTAGATGTCTGTTTTGAGGGTGTTTGATATACAAACTGTCTACCTCCATGCCTGGCTGCAGTTCCTACCTGTGGCCACCCTGGTCGCAGGAGCGCCACATTCCCCCAGAGTTAAACTGGCGTGTCCTCACGCCGTCCAGTATGAATCCCCCTGAAAAACATTTTTATCTTGCAAAACATTAACATTAAACATATTTGTCATCCTGATACGGAGGTACGGAACTTAAAACGTTGCATTTCAATATTAGCATAAATAACAAATAACATACATTACTTAAAAAGTTTAAAAAGTCTTCCAAAAAAGTGCAAAAATACAGCATAGAACTCATGCTTCATATGCAGTTCAAAAGTGCAAAGTGGTCTTAAAACCAATGGGGAGCACACTGAGTGCTCAACTATATACAATGAAAGTTTATGCCAAATCATCGTCCACAGTATCATATGTCTATGGAACATATAAGACAAGCAGGGGAAAAGGCTAACATTAATTCAGGATTGGGATGGGGCCAATAAGGATCACATCACATTCACACTTACAGTCTCTTGCTGGTAACAGGATACGGGTTTCACTCCTTGCTCTTCTTCTGTACCTTCCATGGCAGGATCTGTGCAGCTCTCTTAGGTAACAGTTCCAACTCTTGTAGAGCTTGTACCAACAAGTAGCTGCTGGGCGTCTGGGTAGCTGCGTCTTTAGTGGCTTTTACTGCAACTGTCTCCATTGGAATCACTGGACCCGTGTAAGCAATTGAATCTGGGTAAACTGTTTCTGGATCCAGGTGAACGATTGGTTTGACGTCTTGTAGGGGTAGCAGCCGCATTACATCTCTCCGGGTTTCTCGGATCTCCGGACGCTCTCTGCCGCCTTCCGCCATTCTGCTGAGGTCACTGAAGATCTTTCCCTGGCCGGGTTCCTCCACTTCTCGTTCTGTGGCCCTCCGGGATCACTTGGGGTCTTTCTCCTGCAGTGCTCTCCTCAACGTCCTTCTCTTCCGTCCGTGGGTACCGTAATGGTGACTGTTCTGCATCCGGTTTCCTGTCCCGCCTTCCTTGGGCATCTTCTTCTGCTCCAGCCATATCCTCATTGGTTATTACAATTTGAGGTGGAGGTTTTTCCTTGGGATTGATGGCTGGCTTCCCTGGAGTTAAGGGGAGCAAGGGTGGGCCTTTCTTTTCCAGCTTTTAGGCACACTGAGTCTGGTTCTATTGGACTGGATCCATCTTGGATTCCGCGGTGAGACATGGACTCTCTTTTTCCACTTGATGACGTCAGAGCGGTGAGCAGTTTTTCTAACTGCGCGTCGCACGCTCTGTAATGGTGGAATTTAAAAATTATAGTCTCTGTGGTGCAGTTCAAATTCAGTTTGCCGCGCGCTCTGCAATGGTGGCAGATTCAAAACAGTCACTAATCATGGCACACAATGCCCGGTTTACTGGGCACGGTAGATCCTGTTCATGACGCCAGGCTGTGGAGCCCACTGGGACGAGGTATTCGGTGCCGGACCGGGGTACTGCTGGGGATGTCACGGTGGTCCTGGTCCGGACCGTGTCCCGGGTTCCGCAATAAATGGGGGAATATTTACAGGGGAGTTTGTTGTGATGCCACCCACGGGCACCACTGCTGCAGTGTACTTCTGTCAGGAGGATGGATGGATGCTGTAGCCAGGTAGATGAGCCCACCGCAGGTCGGGACAGCTCCTGACAGGGTAAAATGGTGCAATAGCAGTTCAGTATACCTGGAATCAGACACGGACACTTAAGCAGGGTTCACCGGGTTTACTTTCCAATTCTTCCAAGTCACACAGTGCGCGGTACAGTTCAGTTCTTAACAGCTTTACACAATGGACTCCGGTAACACTTGAACCCTCTGCAGCCAGGTTGTCACTCTGAGCCTCCTCACTCTTTCTATATGTCCTTTCAGGCTGATTCTCTATGCTTCTTCTTCTGGGTGGATTGTGGAGCGGTGGCTTGGTCCCTCAATGTAGCTTCCCCCTAAGTATATGGGCGGTAAGCCGGGTCCTCCTAGTTGCTGCTATGCCCCCAACCCTGTAGTGGGACCACAGATCTGGAATCTGTGTTCCCTGTGAGTTTGTCTAGGGAACCGGTGTCAAACTTCAGTCCCCCTCAGAGCCGACACTCTGGTCCCATCCTAGCCTTGGGTGTCCCTGTCTTGCAAGGGATCAACCGGCTCTTTTCTACCCGTGTAACTTCCCAGGTACTTCAGGAGAGTCTGTCCTGTCAGTAATTTGTCAGCGCTACCGTCTTCCTCGGACCCGGTGACACCGATCCGGTTTCTGTTGTTCTTGTCTTTACTGGTCACTCTGTCTTCACTGGTCAGCACCCACTGGCCTGCTCCTCTTGGTCTTGGCTGCTCGGCACTCGCCTACTGGCTAACTACTTCCTGTTTCTCCTTTTTATATTGGTCCATTACCATGACTACGCCTCACCCACTTATAACTGGCCCTACTACCCCTTGCCTGCCTACAGTCCCATGCTCCAGGTTGGGTCTATGTCAGTGGATGTGTGTTTTGAGGGTGTTTGATATACAAACTGTCTACCTTCCTGCCTGGCTGCAGTTCCTACCTGTGGCCACCCTGGTCACTGACATCCGCACAACACATGGCAATGGCGAGATATGGGCTTACTAATGGTTTTTTTATGTAATTATGATGGTGGTTATAGCCAATAAAGTGGAAAGTGAATTATGAGCTAAAGTATGAACTTTAAGTATAATGCAATAAGAAGATTGTGTGCAACTATAATGAACAGTGATGACAAGAGACTTTGAAGTCAAACATACAGTGTATAGAGATGTTTTATGGAAAATTGAATAATGAATGTAACAATGCTTGTAATGTGAATAACTGCATATATACCTGGGTTTGTCAGTTAGAGGTTGCTAGAAGGTCGCTGGTGACCAAAACGTAGCCTGACTGTACCTGTGGCCAGAATAAAGGCATAAGATTACAACTGAACTGGGAGTGCTGCAACTACTTTATTGTATGTATATTGTGAGGCACTGACCGGGATGACAGATGACGGTATTGGAGGATTCCCCAGGTGTAGGCATGGGGTTGAAAGCTGAGCTGGAATACAGGGTGTGGCTCTGGTGGATGTTCATGACTCTAATCAGCGGAAGGGGAGGAGAGAGGTTGTGTGCTGACATAACACAGCCTAGCCGTGAAGTGGTGGCCCTCACCCATGTATCCGGCTAGGACAGAGCCTGGCAGAGAGTCAAAATACACACCGGTCTGTGTGTTGATTGTTATGGCCGCTTTACACGTCACAATATCTTTCCCATATTGCATACGATTTCACGGGAGCGCGTACATTTTTGGCACTTGTCCAAGATCCCATAGTAGATGTCACACAGGGAGATATCGGTAGACAACGCAACTATGATGTAGTACACAGCGTGGAAAAGGGACGTATGAGCAACCCAGGGAACGACCATTTAACATTGGAGTGAATAGGGGAAGTTGCGCTCCAACTCGTAGTTGCGCTGTCACACAGCATGATCATGCCACATCGCATATACAATATTGTACGGTTGAAGGGCTTGCACAATCTTCTTGCAATATCGTAGTTAGGTTGTTTTCGCGCCGCATTGCCCATTTACACGACACAACGCACGAACGATATCAACTGCAACGACCACACCACGTGACTTTTTATCGATGTTGCGTTGCGATATCGCGACGTGTAAAGCGGCCCTAAGGGGTTGTACCAGTTGCGTCCTGGAACCTGGAGGTCTGTAAATACTTGAACTGTGATGATTAAACCGTGTGATGTGTAAACCATTGCCTGGGTCCCTGCCTCCTGACTTGCTAACCAATGCTGCTACCCCACAAAATATATATATATATATATATATATATAAATTAAAAGCTCTCTTAAAGGGATGTTTAAACATGATTTTTAGGTTCCTGGATTCCACAGCTGCTGGCACATATGGCACTCTTCCAAAGGTTCACAGCCTGTAGGTGTTCAATCATTGGCAAACTCAAGGAAGCTTTAAATTTTTCTTTTAATGCACCCTTAATTTCATCATGTTGAAAGAGACTGGTAGACCCGATGGCTGTGAACTCAGCTAACCTTAGGTTAGTGGAGTTATCAGCCACCGGGCCTTCCGGCATGCGTTCTGGCCCCAAACCTTCAAGGAAAGTTTTAGGGATATTTTAAAATTTTGAACTATTCTTCAAACAAAGCCGCGTTTGACGATTTAGTAGCAAATTACTAGGGTTTTTTTTTTATCATTAATCAAATCGTCAATATTGGTGCCGAATTTGAAATAGCTGAAAATTGTTCTGAAAAGTTTGCTTATCTCTAGTGCTGTCATACTTGCTGAATGTGTCTGTACTTTTTTCCAAGACATTCCCTGGTGAAGGTAACTTCCTTTCATAATTTTTATTCAATTATAACAATTTATTTTCATATCTGAAAACTATGACAGCATTGGAGCACATATTTTCATGGTATATGTCTCCTTCAGCCTAAGTACATGAATGGAAAGGGAATATAGGTCATATAGCTCTAAGCTAAAAATATATGCCCCCCATCAGCAATTTATTGTTCTATGTGCATAAAATACATTTCAAACTTCTCATTTCTCATTAATTTTAATGTTGTTTTCCAAATCCTGATTTTCTGTATATCAACTGATGCTAAAATAAATAGAATACAAGTTTTTTTTAATAATGTTTTATGTATTGCAATGAAGAGTACAAAAAGAATTGTAAGCTTGGCACTAAAGTTTAGTTAGCATTGCAAATAATGGCAGAGAGGGGGAATGTCAGTTACCTATTTTTTCCACTGTTTGCCTTAATCACAGCTATCAAAGACATCTATCCATTTAGTAATATAGAGATTGTAAAGTTTGTTTATACAGTTTTGATTTTACACACAGATTCTACTGTGTATTTTGTGCTAAAATGTACTTGTGGACCTTCTATTGTGCAAACTGCAACTTCACGACAGAAAGCCATAGATCGGCCACAAAGACCATAACTAACATTAAAGAGAGGTTTTTAAAATGTTTTACCAATTAAACAAAAAAAATTCTGCCTTGTTATTTTATGTTTGTAGGAGAATATACTGTATCTCTGTAACAAGGTAGTAGAGGCTCAATGTCCAGAACTTTGAAGCTCCCTATATAGCCAGGTCTTTGAAATTGAAATCCGTTGGCAAGTTTATATCTTCTATAGGTTGATGCATTCCTGTTCACGTATTAATTCGTATGTAAATAAGATGTTTAGTTCTTTCAGTGTGACAGAGCACTTAACAAGCCACTGCCTCTCCAAGTTGCCTAATACTAGTCTCTCTTAAGCGGCCGTCACACGTTAAGATATCGCTAAAGATATCGTAGATGAAGTTAAATTTGCATATCGTCCGAACGACGCGCAAAATCGCTCATCACGCCGCTACACCCACAGACATCGCTCAGACGATTCCTCGATCCACCGATCCAGCGATCGTCTGAGAGATGCAGTTATCAGCAGTGGACATCGTTCATCAAAGAGTCACACAGAACTCTCCTAAACGATGTGGGAGCAAATGTGGGCGTTATTGGAGCCCATAGGCGTGATACATGGTCTCCAAGCTACGCCCCTCACTACACCATTGGTGCCCAATTCTGCGTCCTCATTGGGTCAGATGTCCTTTGAAACATGGCGGCCTCATCCCAAGAATGTCCTGTGAGAGTTGATCGCAATGTATCTGTGTGCTGTACTACATAAATAGCAATGGCGAAAACGTGCCGAACGCAATCCCCCGTGTTGCGTTGTGCAAAATTAGCTCGCTTATGCGTTTTCTAATTTTAAGGTGTACAGATGCGTTTAATTAAACAGCCTACAGCGAGCTGTGTGTGTTGACATGAGTGGATATTTCCAAACGCGTGTGAAACGCATGTGTGTTTGCGGTGTGCTCTGGATGATGTTTGCTTCAGTGTGTGAGAGAGCGCATGTGTTAATCAAGGGGAATTGGGGTTAAAATGTATGACAACGCAAAGGAGACAAAGCGTCTCACAACATTCATTGTTCCTGGTGGCCTAATGTAGGTGTACCTCTCGACTGTGCCTTGCAACACTAGTGGCGTAAACACCATCTATGTGGCCCAACATATGCGTGTTTGTATGTAATCCGGTGTCGGACACAAACAATGTCCCAAATAAACAAGTGGTGTGACACTAATCAGGGCCTTTTGGTTAATGCGTTTTCGCATAAAAACGCACATTAAGCTGCCTCACCAACTTCACGGTAGGCCCTGGTCGAGACAGTCCTAACTCTGTCCCTAGGTGTGTGAACCAAAAAATGTGACCACTGTCACAAGGGCCTTTGGGGAGGTATGTGGGTCCTGGTCCCGCCCGTCTCTCACAGGACCCATAAGCCGGGCCCTTCAACAAAAAATAACAAAATAGTGCCAACAAGCACCATGAACCAAAATCCCTGGCTCATGTCACAGACAAGAGGTTTGTCGGTAACACACATCTCCCCTCCAATGGGCAAGGCCTGGCCCTCTAAAAAACAAACAGAAATATCCCTAAATCTGGGTTATGTTTAAAAAACCAAAAAAAAAAAAACATTCTTCCTCAAAAATAAAAAGGAACACATGTCCTGCCTCCAAGCCGGAGCTGCAGGACACAGTCAAACAGTGCAATGGCCAATTCCCTATGGCACCAGAATAATTAGGGGAGGTTCTGCTGCCAGCTCACCGCCCCTGTACCATTAAAGTACTGGCAGTACTGATCCCTCATATCCTGCGCCTCCTGCCGGCTGCTCCCACCACCTAATGGCTCGAGTCCTGCCATCTGTGGGGCATCAGCACGCCAGCCCCCCAACACCACCTCCCCATTGGTGGAGTCTATGCGGTCCTCAAAGTTAGGCGGAGTGTAGGCCTGGCGATCCCGGCGTCTTAGAAAATTGTGGAGTACACAACAGGCCATAACTACCAGGTCGATGGATTCTAGACGCATATTAATGGCCGTGTGAAATATGCGGAACCGGCTCGCCATGATGCCAAAGGCATTCTCCACTACTCGTCGTGCACGTGAAAGGCGATAATTGTATATGCGTTTGGGCGCATTTAGTTGTCTCTGTGGGTACGGCTTCATTAAATTAGGAAGGAGCGGAAACGCCTCATCTGCAACGAAAACAAAGTTCATGTTTCCACAGGTGCGAGTGGTTGGTGGTAAATTAAGACGTCCATTCTTCAGTTTTTGCCCAAAAGACGATTGGTCAAAAACCCCGCCATCTGAAACCCGCCCATTTGTGCCCACGGACACGGACATAAACTCATAATTGGCGTTAACCACTGCCATCAATACTATACTAAAATAAGATTTATAATTGTAAAAAAAAGAACCACTGTGGTGGGGTTGTGTGATCCGCACATGCTTCCCATCAATCGCACCTCCACAGTTGGGAAATTGCCATTTCTGGCTGAATTCATCGGCAGTGGCCAGCCATTCCTCGGGGCTCTGCGGCAAACGCATGTACGTGGGAGCCAGAGCCCGCAGTATCGCCTCACAGGTCTCCGGGATGAGTTGGCTAAGGAGGGGCCGTGATATTGCCGACGAGTAGACCAAGTCCTGCATAGTGCGACCTGTTGCCAGAAAACGCAGTGTGGCAGCCAACCTCTCCTCCGCAGGCACTGCTGGACGCATTACTGTATCCTGCCGTCTGATGAGCGGGCACACTGCTGCCAACAAGATCTGAAATGTCTCATCTGTCATGCGGAGGAAATTTTGGAAGTCCCGTGGAAAGTCGTCCCGAAGTTGATGCAGAAGGCGAATGTGGGAATGCTGATCGCGCTGCTGCAGCCACTCCCTGGCCCAGATGCGTCGGGGTCTCCTCCTGCCTCTCTCCACCCTCTCATCCTCCACACGTGCGGCCTGCACGAGCAAACCAGCCCCCAAAACGGCACGTTGATCTGGATTCATGCTGTTTAAGAGGCAAACATATGTTTACTATGCTGGCTAGGCAGAAAGGTGCTTTCCCCACAATGTGATCCTCATAAATTAAATGACTAAAAGGAGCATGACATTTGCAAAATATGGACCCCTGCACTACACATGTTGAAAAAAAGGCATGAAAAGCAGATAACACATACAGTATGAATGAAGTGTTCTGGAAGGGCACATGTTTTGACACGCCTAAATGCCTTGGCCCAACAAAAATAAAAGACCCACAAAACCCACCAGACCCTGAGATCCCAACCTACATCAGACTTCATATATCAGGACCAACGCGAACAACAGGAACATCCGAGACACAGCGGACCATATGTATGGCAAAAGTGAAAATACATACACACAATAATTAGGACTCACATGCAGTGTTTGTAGCGATGGGTGTCACTCTAATAATATCAAGTTACCCAAGTAACGAAAGATGTCCCGATGACTCAAAATCAGCAAGACAATGCTTCAGTCGTTGAATGTAGCAAAATTACCACCAATCTAAACCCAAAAAAAAAAAAAATCAAAAAACATGGAAACCACAGAAGTGTTTCCAGAAAAACAACAAAACATATGTATTTTGACAACGCTATAGCTATACACCTTCACAATGTATCACATGCTGACTCCACACGTACATACCTGCAGGAACTTTGCAGCAAACACATTGTGCATCTCCAGGAAACGCTATATATACACAGGCGAGCCAATGTCAAGGCGAGACGTCACCTTACCCAGGTGTGTCTCGTTAACGTGAAAACACACACCAGCACGATGTTACGCCCTCCAAACAGGCGTGGTGAAACAATGACCACACACAACGCTGGGGCTATGTTCTACGGCAGGCGTGTCACAAACCGCACGTACACCCCCAACGCAGTGTATACGTCCTGTCCCGGGCGTGGTAATAGCGATGGCTATGCATATCGCACCTGTCATTACCAACAGCTGTGTGATCAATTAGGATAAATAGTGGACTGTGAACATGTGTGTTGTACCTGCTGTTTTGTGTGTCTCTTGACACAAGTGGCAGCCCCACCAGACAGCACGGCATCACATCTTTGGCCTTCCCAGATCTTTCTCAATTTTCAACACTGTTTTGGATTTAATCAAGGTATGTTCACATCATATGACGACACTGACCCATCTAAACTTCAAGTCATTCTATTGTACTTCAGGCACAAATTTCGGACTGTCAATGTCACAACAGCACACATCCCATTGACTTGACCATCAATCTTGGTTTTAGCAAGTGTGTTGTTGGGTTATTGAGCGGGGGCATTACAAATTGGTCATGGCTGGTGACTTTTCGTCCTGTGGCTGACATTTTACACATGTCTTGGAACATTTTCCGCACTGAAGTTTTTTTTTTTTTCTTCTTTTTGATTCATAGATGCCCAGGATTGATCGTGATTACATCACTGCCCTCATTGCAGCCTATAAGGAGAACCCCTGCCTGTGGCTGACTAGGGATGCAGGCTACCACAAAAGGGCCCTCCGGAATGCTGCGTATGACAGGCTCCTGGAGGTTGCCCGCCAATATTGTCCCGACACGGACCTCGACCGTGAGGCAATAAAAACTAAGATTCAGTACCTCCGCACCGTGTTTGGCAAGGAACACAACAAAGTCCGCCAGGCACGCCGGTCAGGCATGGCAGCGGGGCCGGTCTATCGCCCGTCCTTATGGTACTACGATCTGCTCCTGTTCACCACCGAGCAGCAGGAGCCCCGCCCACCACTGGAGAGTGAGGAGTTTTCTGAACCACAAAACCCCAATGTTGTGGGTGACGTTGAGGGGGCTAATGTAAGTCGATCACCTGGCCCAATCTTGCAAAGTTATCACACATTAAACATTGTTTGGCAACATCTATGCCAAGTTAACCATGTCGAGAAGGTAAACATAGACCCCATGGGCCTCATATCTTGATTACGTTGTTTCAAAACCACTCCAATGTAAGGCTGTGGTCACAGTACCATTTTTGACATGCCTTTTTTGAGACTTGCGTTTTCAAAAATGCATGTTAAAAACGCACCCATAGGCCCCCATGTTAAAATACGCATGCCCTAATAGCCTAAAAGCAAGTGTGACTGTCGCATGCGTTTTTGGAGCTTATCCAAATACGCATGCATTTTTAAATGGCACTAAAAGTTACTAATTGGACATGTGTTTTTGCATGCGTTTCACATAGGAACCCATGTTAGAAAAACAAATGCGTTTGTAAAAATGCTCCTAAAAATACTGCAAACACTATTTTTTGGTGCAGAATCATAAACGCACCAAAAAACGCAGCGAATCATCACACACCTTACAAAACTCATGCTGACATGAAAAAAGCATGTTTTTTGTAACATCCCAAAAAAAACAACCATGGCTACTGTGACCACAGCCTAAGCAAGCAATCGATTTGCAGACAAGTAGTGAGTGTTGTGTTATTGGACGAAGCTGGAAGGCCCTGTTATTGAGTTGCCTAGGACAGCAGCCACAATATGGTTTTTTAACATACTGTTAACTTGCTCATTGTCGACAAAATGACCATCAAAACTCAAATGGCATGTGTTCTCATGTGGTGTTCATTTTTTGGTTTCAGGATCCGCTTGAAGGTCCCTCTTCGGGGTCGGTCTCTGACTTGCCCAGCGAGGGCACAACAACAACCCAGGAGGGGAGTGTGGAAGCGAGCAGCCGGCCACATCTGCCTTTGACACGAGACAGGGCACGGACACGCCAGGCAGCCCCAAGCTCTGCGCCGGACCTGGTGTCCCTGGCACAGCAAGTTCTGACCCAGCAGGTGCGGGAGCCACAATGCCCCTTTGCTTCTGTGGTGGCCCAGCGTCTCCCCACGTTTACCCAGGAGCAAAGGGAGCATTGCGAGCGCATAATCCTGCAGGCCATGGACCAGGCCCGTCAGGAACTCCTGACTAACCGTTCCTCCTTACCTGATCCCCTTCCCCAGCCATCACCACCACCCCCTGCCTGGCAGTACATGGGCCTTCCCACCCATGTGCAGCAAGCACCAGCACCTGGCCATGCCCATGCACAGCCTCGGCTAGTGTCTTTGCCACACCAGCTGCAGCGGCCGGACAACCCCTTTGGCCCAGAGGGGGAATCTTATTTTGGGCCCCGGTACCATAATTTTTAGTTTTTTTTGGACTTGGTACAAAGCTGGAGCCTTGTATTTTTTGTTAAGTTACCGCCATTGGCCCCGCTCATTGCCCCTCCATACTGTTTTTCTTTGTTTTGTGTGTCCCCTACCTGCGACAATAGCAGTTTTATTTTTGTTGCCCATATTATTTTGTATTTTAATTTGGTGTGATGGTGTGGCCCAGGCCTACATATTTGTCAATAAATACCATTAATTTTCTGATTCAACACGTGAAATATGTTGTCCCTCATTTAAGCATGTTGATTTGATTGACACCATGACAATTTGACCAGCTGACCAGCTACAGTAGGCCACATGCTAGATCCATCAACATAAACAAATGTACATGGAAATTGTAAGGAAACATAACTTTAGGCAGCCTGCCGGTGCACGACTTTTTGCTGTACCCCCCAGGCTGCAGTGGTGTCCGTACCATCATTGTCTGTGTTCTGCAACATGGGCTAATATTAATGGTGGCAGGCTACCCAAGCTTGCAGATGTGTAAGTGGTAAGCCACATTTATGTTTGCTGGTGTAACAGCATTGTGGCACTTTTCATATCACTTTCATTAATATAGTTTTGCTGGTTGCTCGACACACGTCATGCTGACATTGGGGCCCTTGTGTACCAAAAGGTGTTATGGAAACCTTCCTCTCCCTAAACCCGTTTGGACATTGAGTTGTCCTTGATGGTGTTAACGTGACCCAGATACACACCCAAATGATCCACATACATGTCTGCATACATAGAGATAATGGGCTCCAAATTTTCTGTAAACATTTTTATTAGAGGTCAATAACTGTCATACCATGCACACCAAGAACACATTGCTGTGTTAGGGTATGAAAAAGCTGTATGGACTTGTGATGGTCCAAATGTTGGACACTATTAGAAAAAAGCCCAACGTGGTAGGGCCAACATGCTTCATACGGTCCAAATGTTGGACACTATAAGAAAAAAGCCCAACGGGGGCTTAAACAAAACAAACAAACAATGCCAACATGGCATAACAAGGAAGAATGCGTCCAACATGGACAGCAGTCTTTCAGGTCCAAAAATACCCGGCCAGTGTCTCTTTGTCACCAGGTTAAGGGAGGGCACCATGCCCTTGCTGTAGGGCAGCCAGCATGTCCCTCAATCGTCTGATGTGGCGAATATGTGTCTGGATAGCTGACTGGAGCTGGATGGCACACTGTAAGTGCGCATGGATGATGTCCTCCAAAGTGGGTACACCTGTATTGGGAAGATGACCACAGTTAGCCCACAACAGTTTGTGTGGATATTTCTAACTCTTTGCTCCAAAGAGGCTCCTTACCCTGTTGTTCGCCATCCTGTGATCTTTGCAGGTTGGATGTGGATGCACTCAGGCTCCAGCCCGCAGCTCCAGCACGTTCCCCATCTGCACCAAACATTAAGTGTACCAATTAATGGACATTGTGGGACTACAAGGAGGGCAGATAGAGCAACATTACACATACAGCTATATCATCTGTTGTTTATAAAGCATGTGTATTTTCAGCCAAATAATGGGCACATTCCTCAATTTACTTAAAGGTTCAAAAATGAGGAAGGTAGCCATAATCGAACTGAAAAAACACTTTTCCAAAGATTATGTGCAAATTTATCTGTTTGTGTGATGTGCCCCATAAACCACACACTCAATACAGTATGCATGGTCTAGTAAACACAAATATGAATGTACCTCCATAGTCGTCCAAGTTTGGGACCTCTACATCCGCAACCATCTCCTCCTCACCAGGCCCTGTTGGTGATGGCATGGGGTAGGGCTCCGCCGCCCAGTTATCCTCCTCATCTGCCGTGTCTGGTGACATTTGGAAGCCCGGGCTAGGCAGGGAGCTGGACACTGTTGCAGGTGGCTGAACAGGGGTGCTCGGGCTCTGGGGCCACAGGACATGGCCTGGTTGCAAGAAGGGCCCTGGGCTGGAGGGGGCCCAATCATCCACATCAGCCTGTTCTCCAGCATCCTCGCCCTCCTGTGGACATGGTGGTGAGGGGATGTCATAATCCTCGTCCATCCATGGCTGTGAAGAGTTGGAAGATGACTGCTCAGGTGCCGACTGGCCGGACAACTCTTCGCTGTGCTCCTGGACCGCATCAGCTGGCAAGTCGGGATCATTGTGCCGACTTGGACTTGGGGGGGATGATGCAGCTGCCGCCGGAAGTGGCGGTGTCGCCAGTGGCCCTGCAGCAGGCGGCACATGCTGGCCCTCTTCTTCGGAAGACGATTCCTCAGTGCCTGTTTTGGGATGCACAATGGTGAAGCTTTGATGAGAAATTTGGTTCCACAAATTGGTGCGGCGAAGTTGAAATTGATGTGACCTTGTGTTTTGTGATTGGGAGTTTGGGCCACAACGCCAAAGTGTAGGGGCTCCCTTAACATTTGGGGTCACTCACACTTTGAGATGTGTTAAACACCGTTTAGCTGAGGCATGTGCGAGGCTCTGCATGCAGCAGGCAGACCTAGGCTTGGTAATGAGAGACACGGTGCCTGCCAATGCATGCCGACCGCCATGCACTCACATTGGTTACCAATCGAGTTCGCCTTCATAGTGTGTAGGGGAGTATGTTATCTTGGGCCATGGGTACGTATGCACACAGATAAGTCATTGAATGCGATAGGGCTGACGTATTGACCACGTCCCGTGGTCTCCCGCAAAAATTCGCTGTGTAGTCTTTTAACAATATGGATATATTGCTCCTATGTTAACTCACAGGCCCTGTATTGAGTAGTTGGTGCTTTTTTTGTGCCCTGATGGTGTTGGTTGTGTTTACAGATGTCACTATCAGATCTAAGGGGGCTATCTTAATTCAGATATGTGTCCCAAGGAATGTACCTTCCCATGTCTGGCCCTGTGAGTAGGATTATTTCCTCCTGCACCGGGGTGTCCTAGAGCGTTCTGCGCCTTGACTGTCAAGGCGCTGAACGCTCTTGTACACCCCGGTGCAATATATCCATATTGTTAAAAGACTACACAGCGATATTTTGCGGGAGACCACGGGACGTGGTCAATACGTCAGCCCTATCGTCTCAAATGTCTGTATGCACCGGCAAAAATTACACAACTTCACAAGGAGAAATCTTCGAGTGTCCAGTGTTCGTTGAAAGTCGTTGCTCATATCGGGAACCAAGGGCCCCCTACACTAGCACCTCCACCACATCCAAAAGGTCTGCAGGCCAATCACTATTGTCACAGATCAGTCATGCCGGGCAATGGGAGCACTGATGTGTCCCCAAGCATGTGCTGACACAATGAGCAGCATTGATCTGGATTATGTTACACGTGTGCATGCACAGGCTTGCATATGGGTCTGCATAACGCTGTTGAGACATAGGCACCTGTGAAGGCGTTGTGAGCCACATGTGCAGACGCAGGTTGGGGACTACACTATGTTAATATGTTGGTTGACGGTGCTGTCTAGTGTGCTACATGTACATGTGTGTTGTGTGGTCCAACAGTTACTCACCGCGCATCCGGGCAATCCTGGCACGTATGTCAAGAATGCGTCCTGGGCACTTAAACTTCAGATCCGCTATTTTGTGCTGGATCTGCTTTGGAGTGCGGGACACACACAGCTGGCGGAGCAGGGCATTCTGGATTTTACGCACAGTGAGGCGGTTACGCAGCCTGGGGTGCCTGTGGGGATGGCGGCCCCAGTAATCCAATCGATCACAATGATCGATTAGGATCATGAGCTCCGCCATCCCCCACGTGGCAGCGCGCCCTGTTGCGGCCATGCCTGTGCTGCAATGTGCACGGGCGGAGCTAGTACCTAGCAGGCGGAATGAAAGCGAAACCTAAAGTCATGACGTGACTACGGGCGGGTAGCGTGGGCCAAAAACAGACAAACGCGCTGGACGCGCGGTGGCCCGCCATGGAACACTTCTACGCGACCTACGGGCCCACAACCCGGGGGCGTGCCGTAATTAAAACTAGTGGTTACGGCGTAACGCCATCGCGTTGAGTGTAGGAGCACACTGCATTGGGGCCAGAAAAAGAATATAAATGGTTGTTTCGGGTTAAACAGCGTTGGGATTGTGGCCGTAGTTTCAAGGCACAAATGCATGATCAGCTATAAGAATGTGGGTATTTGGTGCTGAAGTGACAGCTCCACAACAAATGGCGCCTTGTCAAGCGGGAACCAATCATGACGCTGGAGCTTTGACCAATAATAGCAGACGATGGGCCAGCCAATCGGAACGCATGAGAGTTCACGAATCAGAAATGAGGAGGCGTGACACAGGTGAATACCCGGCACGCCTACGGGTTTGATTTCGCCATCGCTGAAATCACACGTTTCGTACGATGTCGTGAATTTACACGTGTCGATTGGGCGTATTTCATTGCCCGATATCGTCAGATCTGAGAACCGAACCTCAGATCACGATTTTGCGATTTGATCAGATATCGCTAGTCGTATCTCGCCGTCACACGCACAGACATCGCTTTCGCGATGTTTAATCTGGCGCGTTCAAGCGATATCTTGCACGATATCTCAGCGTGTGACGGCCGCTTAAGGGTCCCATCTCACTTGGTGGTGTTCCAGCGATCCCAAAACGATACGAACTGGTAAGGATCGTTGGAAAATCGCAACGTGGTTGCTGGTGAGATGTCAAACAGTCAGATCTACTGAACAATGCTGCAACGATACGGCAACCCGTGTAGCGACCTAGGTGGTCGTTGGGACCCTGTCACACAGCAGCTAGTCTGACGACTCAGACCTACGTGGCTGACTTCTGAGTCGCCATCAAGGTCGTTGTTAACCCATTACTTGCCAAATTAGCAATTTTCCTTTTCGAAAATTGGTGTATGAAAGCTCTCTGGGTGGAAGAATATTCAATTAAAAATGACAATGACATGATTTCCTGTTTTGAAAACATTCATTTTACAAACACAACACAAAAAATTGGACCCAATTATAAAATCTTAGTTGATAGAAGCAAAAGATTAGGCGTCCCAAAAAAAGGACATTGGTAGATAGTGAGTTAAGGCGTCAAACACACCGATGCATGCTGCCCAGTGGGACACCGATGATCAAAAAATGGTCCAGGACATTCAGACACGATCAGCGATGTCACAGCAGGGGCCTGGTCGCTGCTACATGTCAAACATAGCGATATCGCTGGCGAAGTCGCTGTTGCGTCACAAAACCTGTGACACAACAGCGATCTTGCTATGTGTGACAGGGGCTTTAATTGATAACTCAAGGTCGAATTAGATAAACCAACTGCCTCTTAGAGATGAGCCACCACCCTAGAGTTTGAATTCGATTCGTCGAATTGGGGGTGTGTTCATCGAATGTTCGTCGAACACAGTCGAACTCCATTGAAAACAATGGCAGGAAAACACAAACACATACAAACACATAGAAAACACATAGAAAACACCTTCTAAGGTGTCCAAAAGGTGACAAAGTACTCAGAAGATACAACAAACACATGGAAAAGTGACAAGTACATATAAAAATGCGAAAAGAAAAGAGATAGACGAGTAAAAGGAGGAGACACAGATATAGGCATGTCATGCCCTTCTAAAATCCGTTTTTACTCCAGTATTTGTAATGCATCATGCGCACAATGAGTCTTTGGTGAGTTTTACTTCAGTATTTGTAAAGCCTCGGGCATATGATGAGTATTCGGTGAGGTTTTTCCTCAGTATCTGTAAGGCCTCGTGCAGATGATGAGTATTTGGTGAGGTTTTTCCTCAGTATCTGTAAGGCCTCGTGCAGACGATGAGCATTGTGTCACATTTAGGGGTGTGAAGTAGCACCTTGGGAACCCACTTGCATAACGACAAGAACACGTGTTTATAATTTAACCAATGTCTACCCGTTTATTTTTCACATATAATAACATAACCCGGGTAGCATGTTTGACACATTTCACATTGATTATAAACACCATACATAAGTACATCATACATTTACATATAACATTATGTAACACTTACATTGTACATAACGATTATCGTAACCCGGGACGTGTAACCACCTCTCTGTCCCCATTGGAGCTCTAACAACCGCTCCCGTGGTGGCTATGGCCTCCGACCTATCTCTGCAGTTCACATACATTTAACAATACATCAGTTACATATCAACGATGACCCCTCTGGGTTCAGAACAGGGATTGAGCAACCTGAGTACCGGGTATGTCATGTATCCCCAAGGGGCTCCTTCCTGGACGCATCTCAACCTAAGTCCCGGTCAGAGTCCACCTGGTTCAACCATGGTGTCCCCACTCTAGGAGCCCTTTTTAACCCCTGCTTCTGGCCTTCGCTACATACACCTCAACGGGCCCTGTGGGTCCCAATGGCGGGTACCAGCTGCCCGGCTTTAGTTACCCAGCACGATGACTCCATATTTACCCCGTAGTCAGGATTCCTGCCTGACCGGGACCTTACACACCACATGTGATCCATCCTACAATATTCATGGACCCCATGCATCCTCACATCCGCTCACAGCCCATCATAATGCATCCATGGACTTTGGCTCCTCCATGACCATAACAGGGACCTGGTCAATGGTAGAATCCGGGCTAACCACGCGTCACCCTGACCTACTCACCACGGTACGGGCCACCAGTCGCTACCAAACCTCCATCTCATGGCAGGTCTCCAGGTCGACGACAGTACCCTGCGTCTGAGTAGCACCCTTCTGGATCAGCCATGGTTACCCTTCAAGGAGTCTTCGTGACCCCTTTGTCTGGCCACAGGCACACCCACACCATTAGAGGCCGTGGTTGAGGGACAGGTACCCACTGCAAGCAGCAGGGCAAGCCTCCCTCTCGTCCCACAGGGACGGAACGCCTCCAACTCATCATCCATACTGGCTGGGTCACTCTCTCCCCACAACATTATACATGGCTCTTGCACATAGGCCATCGTCTCTCATTCAGGGCACTTTTACCTAAGCCCTCACATACATCTACGGGTCCTGTACCGACTGCCTAGTCGGACCCAATGGCGGTTATGCCCGCCTGGCATGATACACACGCAGCTCACTTTATTACATGGGAACTGCCGTCTTACCGGGCACGGATCCGGGTCTCACTACCTGAGGTAACGGGTTGGCCAAGCCTCCCCACGGGCTCCTTCCTGGACTTGTTTCACCCTACGTCCAGTCCAGTGTCCACCAGGTCTGCCACGGCTTCCCCACTCCAGGTGCTGTAACGACCCCGGTCCTGGCTACCGGCATGGAGCTAGCTCGCTCCCTTCACCATCTCTCACCATTGAATATATGTCAGACGCCTTGTGCCTTCAGGCCTTGCAAATGATGGTTTAAAAAAATTGTGAAACGAGGCCACAAAATTGGTGTTACTGGTACGGTGTGAGTGATGATGACTCGACAGTCCCACG
The DNA here is from genome assembly GCA_033576535.1 of Allobates femoralis. Taxonomy (NCBI): domain Eukaryota; kingdom Metazoa; phylum Chordata; class Amphibia; order Anura; family Aromobatidae; genus Allobates; species Allobates femoralis. The sequence continues at coordinate 316,661,311 of JARQOC010000003.1, forward strand.
GTTGACAAATTAGAACTGTGAGATTCACTCTGTGTACCACTGCTGTTTTGTGGAAAAGTTGACATGAGATTATGTATCAGCTTCTGCTGATACTCCTGCATGCGTGCGTCCCTTTGTATGGCAGGAATTATTTCGGCAAATTTGGTCTTGTACCGGGGATCTAAGAGTGTGGCAACCCAGTAGTCAGCATTAATTCTATTTCGGACAATCCAAGGGTCATGTTGCAGGTGGTACAGCAAGAAGGTGCTCATGTGTCTTGCGCATCAAGGAGGACCAAGTCCTTGTTGTGTTGGTGGTGGGGAGGTGAGAATCATGCTTCCTTCCTCTGCCCTCTCACCCCAACTTCGCACAACAGAAATGTCATCAAGGTCTCCCTCATCTGCTGTCTCTTCAATGCCCATCGCCATTTCGTCCTTCATTTCTTCTTGGGCTCCTGCACCTTCCTCCAGAGTTTGGTTGCTACCATGCGCCCTCGTTAATCCCTCTCCACCACCCTCCCATGCCTGCCGTCTTGGTGCTGCCGACTGTGAGGACCTTGGAAATGTTGTCCCTTCCACATAGGCTTCCTCCTGTACTTCCTCCACCTCCTCTTGTCCCACCACCGGACTCCGAATATTGTTTAGAGTGCGCTCCACCATGTAGATGACCGGAATAGTCATGCTGAAAATTGCATTGTGAGCACTAATCATCTTCGTCGCCATCTCAAACTGTGCAGAAGTGTGCATAGGTCCTTGATCTGAGCCCACTCCTGCAGCGTGATCTGCCCCACCTCGGGATCTTGTTGGCACAGGCTATACATCATAACGTATTGCACCAGGGCTCGGCGGTGCTGACACAGTCGATGCAACATGTGCAGAGTAGAATTCCAGTGTGTCAGCACATTGCATTTCAGCCGGTGAACGGGCAAGCCAAAAGACTTCTAAAGCGAAGCAAGTTGTTGAGCTGCTGGATGCTAATGCCGGACGTGAGCGCACAGCGACCATGCCCTCTGCAGAAGGCCATCTAAGCCGGGATAGTGTGTCAAAAGTTGCTGGACAACGAGATTCAACACGAGCCATACAAGGCATGTGTGTGATATTTCCCCGGCGAAGGGTCGCACCCAGGTTTGCAGCATTGTCGCACACTGCCTTCCCTGCAGGTTGAGTGGAGACAACCATTGCTGAAACTTGGTCGCCAAAGCTGACCACAACTTCTCAGCTGTGTGACTTACATTTCCCAGGCATTTCAAGGTAAAGACCTCCTGATAGCGTTGAGCACTGCTGCCAGCATAGTAAGAAGGTGTGCAGGATTCCTTCTGTGCAGTTACATCGCAGGTGGCATTACCAGACAGACCTGCCTGGCAAAAACTGCTATGAACTGCTCTAACCTAGCCCAAAATGCTGAGATTACAGCCAGTCCCTACTCCTATGAAGTAGCTCTCAAAAGGACTAAGATTACAACTAGTCCCTACTTCTATGAAGTAGTCCTGCAAAGGGCTGATATTAAAACTAGTCCCTACTCCCTACTCCTATGAAGTAGCCATCAAAAGGGCTGATATTCCTACAATTCGCACCCTCCCTCCAGTCCCTAAACCTATCTATCTAACTTTATATTCACTCACTAGCTGAATAAGAAGAGAATTGTCAGTTTTCACTGTATAGCACCCACAGCAGCAATGGTGCCGTCTGACACAGACCTGCAGCAATGAGCAAATGGTGGCAATGGGGAAAATGGCTGGGTCTTATAGGGCTAGGACATGTGACATACACAGCCAATGATGCCTGACCTTACTTGTGTGCAAAAAATGCACTTTGTTGTGTGTGAGTGTGATTGACTGACAGCCTGCACAGCCCCACTGTATATGCAGTTAGGAGAAAAAAAATGGAGATCGCTATTATTTCTGCAGCACTGATCCCCACCCCCCTTCCCCCACACACTATACACTGAAACTGGATATTAACATTCATTAACAGTGTTAGGGTTAGGGTTAAGCTTTTGGTGATCGAAGCATTATCGAACATAACCTAGAACTGCTGAATTTTAAGTTAATTGTTCGAATTTGTCGAATGAATCGAACACCGCCCAAAACAGCTCGAATTTGAGATTGGCGAACAAATCGAATCAAACACTGCTCCATCTCTACTGCCTGTTGTAAGTAACTACCGGTTGGTAAATATTTACCACTAGCTGAAGAGCCTGGCGTTGCCTGGGCATAGTAACTTACTGTGGTTAGTTATAACAAAATAGAATGATTATTTGGCAAATATGTAATGGATTAATATTTCATAATAATATTAATAAGTTGCCTGCCCCTGACCAAATCAATATAGACCAAGCGCCGGCATTGAAAAGTAGTAGACACCAGACACACAGAGTCAGATGTACACCCTTCCTTGGTCTGTCCCAAGCTCCAAGTGCCTGTTTATTATAATTGACTGGACATTTTGTTCAATAAGGGGCTCGGCCAGCCCTACTCAGATGTATTCATTGGTCAGTGGGTTAGTCCATGGGCGGATCCATGAGGTCATCAGGGGGTGTGGTCTTGATCAAGTATGTCATTCTGTGATTGGTCAGACTTCCCTGACCTCCAGCTTCAGTGATTGGTCAGACTTCCCTGACCTCCATCTTCAGTAATTGGTCAGTCTTCTTTGGACTCCATCTTGCTCCCAGCATGGTGTGATGTGGCAGGAAATGGCAGCCATGTTTAAATCACAACTTATACAATGTAAAATAATACACTCTATAGATCATTTCTCCCATGCCCTTATGTCTTAAGGTTAATTAAGTATTTGATCTTAAGGCTCTCCTCAACAAATAAAACAATTTCATTGTAAGCATCTCTGTGTGAGCTAAAAGTCCTGTGTGTAAAAATACCTGTGTGTTGTCACAATCATGTGACCATAGTGGATGGAGGAAAGCAAGCAAAATCATTATGGTCTGTGGAGACTTAGCTCAGCCTATTGTAGTCACATAATCGTGACATCACACAGGTCCTTCAGCATCTTGTGAAATTCAGCTGATATGTTAACTATTAACCTGCCAGAGTGTCTCTGTCCTCCATGGTGTGTACATACTGCCTCATTGCCAGCGTTGGCTGGGCATAGTAACTAACTGTTCTTAGCTATAAAAAAAAATGTTTATTTTGCAGATAAAATTCACAAAGTAACTAGGGGAGTGGCTATTAAGTGGGGTGGCTATGAAGGACCTGTGGCAATGAAGGGGGTGTGGCTATGAAGGGGCGGATCTATGAAGGGGCAAAGCTATGTGTGTCCATACAGTCAATAGGCCTTTTTATTGGTGACTGACTGTAAGGGTAGAGACACACAGTCAGTATTTGGTCAGTATTTCACATCAGTATTTGTAAGCCAAAATCAGGAGTGGAACAGTCAGAAGAAACATATAATAGAAACCTGTGCTCCACTCCTGCATTTTTCACCCACTCCTGGTTTTGGCTTACAAATACTGATGTGAAATACTGACCAAATACTGACTGTGTGTCTTTACCCTAAGGCACGGAGTTAAAATTTTCCCCCAAAACATTGTGATAGACGTTCCTTGAGTCAAATAGGGTGTATGTGCAAAATTTGGTGATTGTATATGCAAGGAGCGGATTCCTTTAGTAGACATACAGACATACATACAGTACATACACTCAGCTTTATATATTAGATTAGGTGGTTGATTAAAACCCTGTTTGTACTGACAGACTACACTAAATGATGTGCACTGAACAGTCTTTAACAGATCAGTCGGCATAGGCTGCCATTGTTCTTGGCAGCATGAGTTATGTATACCCAGGACAATATACTGCAAAGAACAATGATTTTTAAGGCTATGTGCACATCAGTCGGTTCTGCATTTCTGCAGACCGACCGGGAACCGGAGGACACTGGCAGAAACTGAGTTTTCTGTGCTCAGCAGTGTCCTAGTTTTTTGCTCGTTTTTTGCTCGTTTTCCGCCCGGTTTTACAGCGTTTTGTCGGCGGTTTTTCTGAGCGGTTTTAAAACTGAGTTTTTAGTGCACTTGTTCAGCTGAAACCGGTGGAAAAAACGGAGGAAAGAAGTCACTTGCTCTATTTTTGGAAACCGGTGAAAAAACTCAGTTTTGACTGAAAACGACCAGAAGAAAAACGTTGTAATGTAGACAGAGTTTTCTAAAATCCATTGACTAGCATGTTAATCCAACCGGAGGGTAGGATTAACATAAATTAACATAAAACTGAGCGGAAAACGTCGACGGAAAACGTCCAAAAGCAGCCCACAAAACGACTGATGTGCACATACCCTAAGCCTTCTTAAAAATCATTTCACCCAATCAACAAGCATTTGGTTCATTCAATGGTTGATCAGCAGCCTTTAGATACATCTACATTGTATGATTTATTTCTCTGGTGCCTGACATCATGCATACTGTGAGCTATCAATCAAAGAATTAAGACAGATGCTGTGGGTGAAATAAACCCAGGAAGAAGAGGCTAAGTAACTTGTTCTCTGTCTTACTCTCACTCTATGGTGTCTTCATCTGTTATTAGCATATCTTCAGTCGGACTTCTTATTTTGACCTGCCTGCAGTTCCAGTGCTTAATAGAATGAGCCACAGATCACAACTCAATGCAAGTCTATGAGAGCATTGTTTTGGCTGTCATAGACTTGCATTGAGACCTTCTGTGATGTAACATCTGATTTCTGGGCAGTCAGAATATAAGGTCACAATATGGCACTCTGGGACAGGAGCAATTACAAGAAAAGAGTGAAAAGGCCAAAGTGTAAGATTAAAACCAGGGGCAGGGGATTTTGATTTAAAGCTCCACTCCAGTGGTAAAAAAAACAAACACTGGTGTGGTGCTTTAAAGGGATTCTGTAAACAGATTCACCAAAATAGGACATAAAATCAGAAAAACTCACCAAAAAATTGCCCGGTAAATATCCATTGCACCTAGCGGCAGGCTGCTAGCTCCTCTGAGAGGCAACACAATACTTTTTTTATCTGCACTTTGAGGCTGGGCCCTATGGGGGGCGTCTGTCATTTGTGAGGCATATGTGGAGCAGCCCGCCTGATCTAATAGCAGGGCGTGAACAATAGGCTGCTCTAAAACTATGCTTCACATGCACCTGAGTGGCAGAGCCATATAGTAACCTTGTGTCTATAAATGCCACCAGCCACCTCCCTGACAGTATGGCTGGACACTGGTGCCACAACCACCCCCATCTGTGGGTTGCAGTTGATTGAGCACCGGTATACAGACACCTGTGTTGCCTCTCAGAGGAACTAGCAGCCCGCTGCTAGGTGCAATGGGTATTTACCGGGCAATTTTTTGGTTAGTGATTCTGTAAACAGGTTTTTGCTATGTAATATGAAAACAGCATACTGCAAGAGTTAACACATATAATTCAATGATGCCACTCTAGTCAAAGTCTGTGGTGATGTTTAGCTGCAATGTTTGTTTTAGCAGCAGGATATTGTCTGACACACACCCTCCTCTGTTTGACATCTCAGTGTCAATATACAATGTCTATAGGGAACCTCTTGAGGGCAGAGGCAGCTCTCTAAACTCTGCTGCATTGCTAAATCTAAAATGTCTGATTGTGTCAAAACCGCTGTATCCAGTAATCCAAGTGAAACATTGTTGGATTCAGAGTCTCTTAGGGTACCTTCTCACCCCACAACCACCGGAGACATTTTTGACGGCGATATATCGCCCTGGAATTATCGCCGTCAAATTGCCTCCTAATTGCGGCGTGTATTTCGGGAATTTGGCGGCGATATGTCGCCTCATTCCGGTCGCCTGATTTTGGAGCAGTGCTCTGAAATCAGGCGACCGGAGCGAGGCGACATATTGCTGCCAAATTCCCGAAATACACGCCACAATTAGGAGGCAATTTGACGGCGATAATTCCAGGGCTATTAATCTCCGTCAAAAATGTCTCCGGTGGTTGTAGCGTGAGAAGGACCTGGGTGTAAAAGGGCTGCGTCAGGCCAAACCCATGGTCCACTCTCCACTTCCAGGCCGGCCAAGGTCTGAGGATAGGAGTAGGAGAAGCAGAGGAACACACCCGAGACACAGAGTTACCCTATAACTCACCCCGGTGAAGCGCAAAGACCAGATACTGGATCCAACATTGTGTGCCTCATACAAGCAGCACAGTAAACACCAGATGAGTGAGGATTTCATATCTTCACTGTACCACAGCGAAGCAACACGGCGGGGTCAGAAACACAAAATGAAGACTCAAGTTGCCTAGCAAGTGGGTACCCGTGAAGGAAGACAGCGCCAGCAGCTTAGCTAAAGCGGCAGCAGGGCCTCACACAGAGCTCAGGAGTAGGAAGCCAAGGACCCGGTCAGGATAGGAGCAACCCGCCCCGGTACAGACTCCGTGGACAATATCTGCTGAACAACATCTGCAGTAAAGACTTGGAAAACTACAAAACTGTGAGTCTGAGTGATCCTTGCAAACCCTGTTCTCCCTCACAAACTGTCATCTCTACTACTACATCTGCCCTGCATCCATCTATAGACTATTATCACCACTGCCGTGAGGAACCAGGCTCTGCCCGCGGACAGCAGTTACATCACCGACTGCCAAACATCATCCCCGAAGGTTCTGCAGCAGCGGTGGTCACCCGACCACAACCCGTGGGTGGCGTCACGACAAACTCCCCTGTAAATATCCCCCATTACTTGTGGGCTCGGGACACGGTCCAGACTAAGGACTGCCGTGTTACCCCCCGTTATACCCCGGTCCGGTACCAAGTACCCTGTCCCAGTGGGCTCCACAACTTGGCGTCACGAACAGGATCTACCGTGCCTGGTAAACCGGGCATTTGGCCGTGATTTGTGTGAAAAACTGTTTTAAAACTGCCGCTATTGCAGAGCGCGTGGCGCACAGAATTTAAACTACGCCACAAGTACTGTATTTTTGAATTGCCGCCATTACAAAGCGCGCGATGCACGGGAAGAAAAGGGGACGTGTCATTGTGGGCGGCACTCTGCAAAGCGCTCTGATGTCATCTGGAGGGGAAGAGAATCCCTGTCGCACAGCGGACCCTTTAATAGACATCTGTCCGGAAGCGGAAGACCAGGAGGGTCGACATTAACTAAGGGGGCTCAGGATGTCACAACAAGGAGATGCTGTAGCACCGAGCAGCTGCGGAGCTGCGGCGCAAGGAGCAGCACCCATCATGATGCCATACATTCCGGGAGCAATGTGGCTACCATAATATTCACGTGAGCCCAATACCCTCAATGACGTTATTACCAGAATCAAAGCGTACTATGTTATGTACCCCCTGACTGAAGCCCAGCGTGTCGGTATGATTATTGGACAGTTAACTGGCAATGCACGTCGAGACGTAGCGTCCTGGCCGGACACCGACAAAGATACTGTAGACCATCTTGGGGCTGGATTAAAAGCAGCATTTGAGTCCAGTGCTGACACCCGGGCTAAAATGAGGTTCTTTGGATGTCAACAATAGCCTAAAGAGAGCGCAAGGGTCTATGCCTTAAACTTGCAAGAAGCGCTCAAAGCACTTAAACTAACAGAACCTGCCTTAGCCCCGGGAGCTGATAAAATGCTAATTGATCAATTCATATTGGGCCTCCTATCCCCTTCTCACAGAGGACAATTGAGTATGATGATTATCCAGAATCCTGAAATGACATTTGCTGAGTTAAAAGATGGAGCCATTCATCTGCAGCAGGTTGAGGAGCCCCGGGATCTGAACTTCACCCAAGGCCCCACAGCAGCACCCCAGCAGCCAGGAGTATCAGCGACATCGGCCATGTCAGAGACTGCTGCTGAACACAGAGAGCCTATCTCTAATTAGGCCCTCAACCAAAAGCTAAATGCCCTGACAGACACTGTTGTTTCCATGGCTAAAGTCATCAAGGAGCTCCATGGATCTAAGCCTGCACCCAAGATCGAGTTGGCGACCAGCAAGGAGGATGTCGCATGGATGAAGCCAAGGACGTACCAAGCGACGGAGAGGACGACCCGGCGACCGCTATCAACTGGATGGACGGCCCATTTGCCGCCGTTGTCAGAAACCGGGTCACTTTGCCCAGGAATGTGCTTTAAACAAGGATTCCCTGGGCAGGCAGGCCTCTTCTCAGGAGTAAATTATCAAGGTCCTTCAGACTGGTATGATAGATTCGTGGGAGGACGTCCGGTCATCCCTATAGAGTTGGATGGCATTCCCTTTAACGCCTTGTTGGATACCGGGTCCCAGATAACATTAATTCCACATGTTCTATACAAAAGGTACTGGGCTGATTCAGACATTAATAGTGGTCCAACTGACATTGTAGTGAACTTATGGGCTAGTAATGGTCAACTAATACCACAAGTTGGGTTCAGAGAAATGACCATTCAGATTGGGAAGGTAGAATTACAGAACCAGGGAATTATAATTGTAGATGTTGACCGGCGAGATCGTGAACCAGTAATGTTACTAGGAATGAATGTAATTGAAAATTGTTTTTCCGAGGTAATTACTGTCTTACAGCAGATTGCCGAGACTGCCAGAACCGGACAACAGAAGCTTCTACACAAAGATATAAAAGCCCTGATGATGAAACAACAGGTAGACATATCAGGAGGTGAAATCGGCAGTGTACGAGTAAGTGATCCAATACCCATTGTGATACCTCCCAAAACTGAAATGTTGGTCTGGTGTAGAGCCGCAATAGGCATAAAAGGGCAAGACTATCAAGCCCTGGTATAACCTGTGTACTCAGACAGTAGACCCACTATACTAACAGCCAGAGGGGTAGTTGAAGTACACCGGGGTAGAGTGCCATTACGCCTTCTAAATTGCGGGGACGATGAGATCACATTGCCAAAGTATGCTACCATGGCTAAACGGTTGATAACAATGCCATCACAGCTGTCGAGCCCTTTAACCCATCAAGTTAGGCAAATGACAATGGCTCAGGGGAAAGACTGGAGGTTTGGTGCCAAAAGCTACATGTGGGTACCAGTTCTACACCTTCCCATCAAAAGCATGGAGTATACCGGGTAGTAAAAGAATATGAGCAGATATTCAGCAAACACCCCTTAGACTTTGGGCAAATTAAAGGGGTAGAGAGCAATATACCCACAGGTAACCATCAACCTATAAAAGAGAGGTATAGACCATTACCACCCGCTCATTACCAAACCACCAAAGACATGCTCAAAGAAATGAAAACTGCAGGGGTAATAAGAGACAGTTGTAGCTCTTGAGCAGCGCCTATAGTGTTGGTTTGAAAGAAAGATGGGACCATGAGAATGTGTGTAGATTACCGGCGGATCAACCGAATCACACATAAGGACGCATACCCGTTACCTAGGATTGAGGAGTCATTAGCTGCATTAAAATCTGCTAACTACTTTTCTACGCTTGATCTGACTAGTGGGTACTGGCAAGTTCCTCTGACAGGCCGACAAGGAGAAGACAGCGTTTACTATGCTGATGGGCCTCTGTGAGTTCAATTGTATGCCATTTTGGACTTTGCAATACACCCGATACCTTCCAACGCCTGATGGAGAGCTGCCTAGGACATAAGAACTTTAAAACTGTTCTTCTGTGCCTGGATGACGTCATAGTCTACTCCAAGACGTATAAGTAACATCTGCAAGACCTGGCAGAAGTGTTTGAAGCCTTGTCCGGATACGGCATGAAGATCAAGCCATCCAAGTGACACCTTCTCAAGCCAAAGGTACAGTACCTAGGACACGTCGTGATTTTAGAGGGAGTAGCACCGGATCCTGATAAAGTCACCGTGATAAGGGATTGGCCAAGACCTACTAATGTGAAAGAAGTGAGGCAATTCTTGGGCCTGGTAGGCTATTACCAAAGATTTATCAGAGGATTCACGAAGTTAGCAGCTCCCCTGGAAGACATCCTGGAAGGACAGTCAAAAAGGTCTTCAACCCGTAATCCCCCTTTCCAGTGGAGTGAGGAGAAGGAAGAGTCCTTCAAAAATCTAAAGTGTGCGCTGACAGGAGAAGAGATCCTTGCATACCCGGATTACCATCAACTATTCATTCTGTACACGGATGCCAGCAATGTGGGACTGGGAGCAGTACTGTCACAGAAGCAAGGAGGCAAAAAGAGAGTTATTGCCTTTGCAAGCAGGAAACTCCGGCCTACGGAAAGAAACCCTGAGACTTACAGTTCCTTCAAGTTAGAACTACTGGCAGTAGTTTAGGCTGTAACCGAACGTTTCAAGCACTACCTGGCAGCTGCAGAATTCACCATCTACACTGATAATAACCCATTGACCCTCCTGGATTCAGCAAAATTAGGTGCGTTGGAGCAGCGATGGATAGCCCGGCTGTCTAACTACAATTTTGTCATCAAATATAGGGCAGGCCGCAAGAACGGGAACGCAGATGCCTTATCCCGGATGTCACACCTGAAAGACGTGGAAGAGGAACCGGAGGAGCTGAAAGAAATTGAGCTACCGGCCTTTCACCATTCTAAGGTAGAAAAGTATCAACCCGGCATCTACCAAAAACAACAGGAGGCGAATCTCAACCCGTTAGCACACCATGGATGGGCTGACACGCAGGATAGCAACCCGGCTGTGAAGCTAGTGAAAGAACTGCTTACACAACAAGGTGCATACCCTAACCAGAACGCCCCAGCTGAGACCCAATACCTCTGGAAAGAGAAAGGCAAGTTGTTCCTGTATCAAGGGAAGCTCTGGAGAAGGCATACCAACCATAAAACACATGAATTGGTCTGGCAGATAATCGTACCCAAGCGAGACGTCAAAATGGTCTTAGAAGCCTACCACGACGGTGCGGGTCATTTTGGATGGAAGAAGTTGGAAGTGCTCTTAAGAGAGAGATTCTACTGTGTTGGCATGAGAAAATCAAATGAAGATTGGAGTTGAAAATGTGGTCCGTGCAACCTCAGAAGAAAAGATCAACAGAGAGCCCCGCTCCAGTCCATAGTAACCAAGCAACCAGTTAGTTGCGTTAGACCACGTCAAGTTGTCACCAAGCCGGTCAAGCTATGTCTTAACCATCGTGGACCATTACTCCTGCGCTTCTTAGTGGTGGTACCTGTCAAGGACCTGACAGCAAAGACAGCTGCAAGAGTGTTTCAGACCCATTTCTGTAGACCTCATGGCTACCCGGAACAAGTCCTGGCACCTGGTCCAGCTTTTGAATCAGAGATTTTCCAAGAATTTTGCAACATGTACGGCTGTAAGAAGATCCGCACGACAGCCTATCATCTCCAAACCAATGGCTTATGCGAAAAGATGAACCATATTGTGATTGACCTGTTGAAAACCTTACCAGAGTCAGAAAGAAATCAATGGTCAGAGAAATTATCTGACTTGGTAGACTTGTACAACCATGTCCCGGTGAGTTCTACAAACTGCACCCCAGCCTATCTTATGCGAGCAAGGCCCAGTAAGCTGCCAATTGATTTAGATATGGGAATTCTGAAGCCAGATGCAGAAATTGAAGAATCCAATTGGGATACCCTACGTCAACAACAGTATTGTCAAGTACAAGAGTGCGTAGAGAAAAATCTTCACCAAGTTAGAGCAAGACAAGAGAGAACCTTTAACCAACGTGATCAAGCAACTCCATTACAACCCAGTGAGCAAGTTCTCAAGAGAAAGAGACGCACCAACAAGTTGGATAATCACCCCATATTCAGTCTTACCATCCAATTTAGACAATGCTAAAATGTGTCTAATAAGCAAAGATGAAGGAAAGACGTCAGCGGTTGTGTCAAGAGACCATCACAAACCGTGTCCTGAAACCCTGAAGACACCGGAAGTAGCCTTACCTGTACAGGTCCAACCTGTCAAAGAAGAAGAAGTATTCCATACCGTCTTAGGAGATTTCCCCAAAATATATGGCCAAATTACTATGGAGCAGTTGTAGTTCCCATGATTGCTTTCCCTTCAATGGTAGAACCAACACCAGAACCTGTACCACAAGAAGTCCCAAGACATGAAGAACTGGAAGTTGAGCCTGTAGAGGAAGAACCAATTCCTGGTCCCAGTGAGCTTGCCAGTCCTGCTGTCAGATCTCTATCTTCAGTAGTAGCAGATACTCCAAACAGGTACACGTCCACCTGCACCAATATGCTAAGTACATTCAGTATACCAGTCTTACGCAGCTCACAGCGTAGTACCAAGGGTCAGTTACCGGCTAGGTACAGAGGTTGAAATGTAAAATCAACTGTGAAATGTAAATATGTTGTTGTAAAGTTAAAATAGAACCCGGTAAGGTGTAAATGTATGGAAAGGGTGAGAGTAGGTAGGTGTTAGGTGGCAGCCACGGAGAGTAAGAACTTGGCCTCTTATGCGGTGACCCGAGGGCCTAGAGGCCTACTTGCGCTTAAAAAAACCAGAGACACCCGTGTTTATATGTGTTTGCAACGTTAAAAGCCAGTACCCACAGAGACTATCCGGTAAGAACACTTTGCATATTCTTGAACATTTTCTTTTTATTTATTTATGAACCATGTATACCACTGGACTAGTTGTGGTAAAGACTACTTTGTATATATTTACCAGCCCGGAGGCAATAGACTAAAACCCCTGTAAGGACTGCTATTTTGAACTTTGAACTCTTTTTGAGTTTTTATTGGTTTTTGTACTTTTTACTTTTTAAGACTCTGTAAATATTAAAGGGAACCTGACCCCTCCAAATGACCCCCAACTCTATTAATACCTGTCCCTGCACCCTTAAAGATCACTAACAGCTGTCCTTTTGTGTAAAAAAAGCATTCAGTAACATTGTGAAAAATGCTATTATAACCTTACATGTCAGGGACTTCTTCACATTGAATAAGTCTCACCGGGCGTTCCCTGTGAGACTCTAAGCCGTCCTGACCCGCTCATTATCACGACCCGATGGGCGTGATAACTAATCTTAATCCTCCTCGCCATGCAGAAAGAGTGTAATAGCCGGTGTGACGCTATTTGCGTCACATCCGGTCCTTGGGACGTGTGTACACCCTTTAGGTGTAAGCTGACAAGCCGTGCATGCGCAATGCATATGGTGAGGTCGGCTGGTGAGTTTCCTATCAGTGAGTCATTCCTTCAGGAGTCATGTATTCTATTATTGAGTATAATGGATACACTGCTATCATAATCAGATCATAGAGGATCAAATCTTAGATGAATCATGCATACGAGACTAGTTCATTAAGCCACCCTGGGGCCACTGTCTTTAAACGGTGAATCCACCTGGCCTCCTTTTGCAATAATATACGGTCCCAGTCTCCTCCCCTCACTGGGGGTGGGATAACCTCAATTCCACAAAAGGACATGCATCCCAAATCGTCTCCATGCCAGAGTCTCACATGGTTCGAGATTGGGGTTTCTTTCTTGTTCCTAACATCCCCTACGTGTTTAAACTCCCTTTTGGTTTTTCCCACATACTCAATGCCACAGACACACTTATATAGGTAGATCACACCCATTGTTTTACAACTAGTAAAATGACGTAAATAAAAAACTCTATATAGATTTCTACTTGTGAACGGACTACATACCTTAATATATTTGCAGTTCACACACTTTCCACACCTAATAGAGCCATTCTGTCTATTTAGAAGCCATACTGGTTGAGGGGTTACACTTTTATACATTGTATGCACAAGTTGGTCTTTTATGCTTTTGCCGTTTCTATACGTGATTGCTGGTCTATCAGTTACTAATCCACCTAGCCCCAGGTCTGCTGTCAAAATCCGTCAATGTTTATTAATTATATCTCTGACCTCTTTAGCCCTGTTGTCATATCTGCCTATGATTCGTAGTACTGGCTCCTCTTGACGTGATAAAGTTTTAGGTTGTAATAGTGTGGATCTCTCCTTTTGCTTGGCATGTCTGTAGGCATCATTCAGTATTTTTTCCGGATATCCTCGATCCAGGAATCTTTTTTTCGAGGTGTCTAGCCTGCTGAAAAAACATCTACAGTAATCTGTAGCACAATTTCTCCGAACCCTAAGGTACTGCCCCTTAGGGATCCCCTTCTTCAGTGGTATGGCGTGATGGCTGCTCCAGTGCAGAAAGCTGTTACAAGCTGAGGTTTTCTGAAATTTTTAGTTGTTATATGTCCATCTTCAAGAATATTAATGGTCAGGTCAAGGAAATTAATCTCCTTCCCTCCAAATTCAGAAGTGGAACATAAACCAAGCTCTTTTTTGTTTAAGGTATTCACAAATTCAGAAAAACTATTCTCAGTACCAGCCCACAGCACCAGTATGTCGTCAATGTAGCACCCCCAGTATATTATCTGGGGGCACCACCATTGCTCTTCTAGGTCACTCCCAAAAACCACTCTATCCTCCCACCAGCCCAGGAGCAAGTTGGCATATATAGGGGCCATGGAGCTACCCATGGCCGTGCCCCTGAGCTGGTGGAAGAATTTAGTGTTAAACGAGAAATAATTGTGTGTCAAAACGAATTCCAGCAGTCTTAGCACAAAGAGATTATGTTCACCATATTGATTACCTCTCGAGTCTAAAAAATATTTTACAGCCTTGAGGCCCAACATGTGATGGATACTGCTGTAAAGTGCCTCTACATCATTTGACGCTATATGGACATCTTGGCTAGCCGTAACATCCTCCAATCTTGCCAGTAAGTCCAGCGTATCTCGTTTGTAAGAAGGGAGAGTAACAACGAAGTTCCCTAGGACTTGATCAATGTATACACTTGAATTTTGTGTCATGGAGTCAATACCCGACACTATCGGTCGCTATTTTAGTGGGTTCAAACCCTTGTGCACCTTAGGTAGTGCATAAAATGTGGGGATTACCGGATGTTTCATTCTCATATACTTCATTTTGTTTTTGCGAATTAGATTTTTCTCAAAAGCATTTTCCAAAATGTTGTCCAAATCATTCTGAATATCTTCTGTTGGATCTTTTTTCAAGACACCATAATAAAGTCCGTCCCCCAGTATATCCAAGCACATTTTTTTTATAGTTCTTATGGTCCATAGTAACTAGGTTGCCCCCTTTGAATATGTCCTCTCTTTGTGTCAAATTCACTAGAGCCTCTTTTTCACTCTTGTCCACGTTTGTGAAATAGTTATTGTTGCTCTCTCTGAGTTTATCTAGATCTTCCGATACCAACTACCCTACACCTGCAGAACCTTGCCTGGTGGTATAACTGGAAGAGCAATCTCCTATATCATAAGACGCATTCTTGAAGAAGACCCATGTTGAGTCGAAATGTCAATGAATGATTGCTTTCACTAATTGCAAATAAAAAACCCTCAAAATAAATTACCTCTCAAGTATTTCTTATATGTGTGCCAGGGTTGTTTTTTACATTGAAACCTGGTCCTGACCTCTCCTGTTTCCCTCACTTGTATAGCAGGCGATGAGAACCTTCTGCTTGGCACCGCTAACTCCTCTACGGTTCCTGGCTTTGCTGGTGGCTGTGCTACAAGTGCTGCTCTGGTCTTTTCTGCTGGGCTATCTGGACCCTTGCAGATTTGGACTCTGGTGTTTGGGTTGTTTTTGTTGCTCCTCTGGGGTGAACCGGTATGGTTCCCCTGTCCCCTCTCCATCTCGCCTTGCCTCCGACCCTCACTCTTGGGTCCCTTACACTGGCTAGGCTTCCTCACTGACACGGGCCTAGCGTGGCTCCATTCACCAGGATGTCTTCACAGTCCTCCCTGGAACTGCACTGCCTAACTCCTCCCCCGAGTCTGAATTTATAGGGGACCTTGCCTGAAGTCAGCAAGTAGAGCTCCCCCTTCAGGTCTGGGGTGGAAGGTGTTGCATGTGTAAGTTTACCTGATGTGGAAATCCCTCCCTGCACCTGGTGTTCCTGTGGCAACCGAACTGTAGGGGTGCCACACATACATGACATGCATTTCACAACTTCAAATGAAATTTGAAGTACATCCTAAACACAATCCACAAAAAAAAAATCGGTTTGCCAGTCGTGGATTTTCCAGAAGGTTCACACATATTTCAGCCATAAGTGGATTTACAGTAATTGAAACGACCAATACACGTGTGTTACCACATAACTAGGATATCATTTATCCTGCAAATTACAATAACTAAAGGGATTGTCTTGGTTAAACTCTTATTTGGCCAGACATAGAAAGTAGACATGCTCGGGCTGGTTTCACACTGCCGTCTTTTGGCATCAGTGTGAATCTGTCACTAACTAGGTGCTCTTGCATCAGTGTTTGGCCCTATTGATTTTCAATGGGGCTGGAGACACTTGCGGGTGCATCCAGTTGTGTATGGTTCCCCCCGATCCGAGTGTCCACATGGCCAGAATGCGGTTCTAAATGACACACCCTCTAGGGGGCATGTGGTTTATCACCCACCGGATCCCTGTCAAATATGCAACCGAATGCTTCTGCATGGGGTGCGGGTACATCCAGTTTCATAATTGCAGGGGACTCCGGGGGCAAGCAGGAAAAGCCTGCATGCCCCCTGATTCCAAAATACGCTAGTGTGAAACCAGCCTCATACATTCCCTTCACTGATCAAGCACTGCCGCAGGTCTTTTTTGTCTGCCTGCAGCAGTAACCACTTGATCATTAGAAGTAAACACTGGCTTCATTGACATCACCACTGAGCCAAGTGTTGGAATTTGTCAACAAAGAGCAGCGCAGTGGCAGAGGCAGCACTGTACCTGTGGAGGGTGAGTATTGGTGTATTTGTCATTTCCTATGTTTCAAACCTATGCAAAAATACTAATTTATACCAGACAACACCGTTACCAGTTCCTTTACAAAATCTGCCTCCAGAGATCCAGACAATCATGAGGGATTGAAACCAAATTGCAAATGAAA
This sequence comes from Allobates femoralis, assembly GCA_033576535.1. NCBI lineage: Eukaryota > Metazoa > Chordata > Amphibia > Anura > Aromobatidae > Allobates > Allobates femoralis. The sequence goes on from JARQOC010000003.1 coordinate 316,678,074, forward strand.
TTAAGTTTCTGTAAAATGTTTTGTTATGCAATGAATAAGCTTTATTTGCTATATCCTCAATCCTGCTGTAATATATAACACTTAGAGAACCATATTACAGATTTATATTTGTTGCGTCTGGCAATTCTTTCCAGTCATTTCACTTTTATACTAAGGTTATATTCACAGGTACGGGGGCGTGGCCTAGCGGCATGTGAGGGAGGCAGCAGGACCGCAGAGCTCCCGCACTTAACCCGAATTAGACGCCGTCTAGTCCCCGCAGCACGGCTGAAAATCACCCGGGTGTTGTGCAGAAGGAAGCGGGAGTTGCCTGGAGCGCTTGGACACGCTCTCTGGACCGAGGCCATGGTGAAAGGCAGCCGCCGCCGAGTCACTGGAGAGGCCGGGAGACTTGCCCAAGATGGCGCCGGGGCCGAGGCGCGCTCCACAGCTGAGGCTGCAGAGGAGAGCGCAGCCAGAAACAGAGCAGTGGCAGCCCGGTTACAGCAATATGCCAGAGTGGAGGAGGTGGAGAGAGAAGCGGCACAGGAGACGGACGAGGAGGACAGAAGTGAAGGTACACATGGTGCTCAGGAGGCTGGAGAGGAGGGGGAGGAAGAGACTGTGACCACGAGGCAGCAGGTGGATGGGGCAAGCTGGGGAGAGCTGGTGGATCGTAATTGCAAGCAGATGCAACAGTTACAGATGCAAATGCCAGCAGACCCCACCATAAAAGACGTGTTACTGGCTGTTATGCAGTGTGGCTCAGCTATATCTAATGTGTTGACCCAGCTCGGTCACATGCAAGAATCTTTACAAATTGTGAAGCACGATCTGCACAGGGTTAAAGACCGCACTGGGGATTTGGAGAAGAGAGTTACTGCTGCTGAAAGTACCCTGTCCACTGCAGTGAGATTCCAGACAGATGCTAAAAGAGACAGCTCTGCCTTGTGGGCCAAAACTGACGATCTGGAAAACAGATCACGCCGAAACAACGTGCGCATTGTGGGAGTCCCTGAACGATATGACGGGAGAAACCCCACCGAGTTCTTTGAGACATGGATCAAGGACAAGATAGGGGCAGACAATTTAACACACTTATATGCTGTGGAGCGCGCACATAGAGTCCCTGCTCGCCCCCCTCCCCCGGGGAACCAGCCACGCACGGTGTTAGTAAAGATGCTGCACTACAGAGACAGAGACAACATTCTCCGTTTTTCTAAGGATCATCCTGATATTTCTGCAGATGGGTCCAGAGTCTCGTTCTACCCAGACTACTCCTTGATAGTCCAGAGGCAGCGGGCTAAATTCAGTGAAGTCAAGAAGAGGCTGAGATCACTCGCACTTAAATACTCTATGATATTCCCAGCAAAGTTGAGGGTTGAGGCTGGTGGCAAGACACATTTTTTCCTGGACTCCATTGATGCGATGAACTGGATCGAAGGGAACGAGAAGCACCTGCGAAAAGAGCTAGAGGAGCAGGAACATGGATGAGGGAGATCCGTTCGTCATATTCGGTTTCTTAGAAACTTTCCAGGTTCTTGTGCGGATCGCAAGATACCTGGGTTACTGAGTCTTGGGTTGATAATTTTCTTCAGTTTAGTATTTCTCTATTGAATGTACTGGGGGGGGGGGGGGGGAAAGAGCGCAATGAATCGCTATATTTTCATGTGAGTAATGGATGGGATAGAGCTGAATGTTTATGCCGTGCTGCGGGGTGCTATCCTAAAAGGAAAAGGGAAGCATAAGGGCATTGAAGCGCTCATTTTACAACCTGTGAGAAAAAGGGCAATGATATTGTTTTTACAGTTAATGGTTCAAATTGTTTTTCGGGGAATGTTTTGGGGGGAGGGGGGGAGGATGGGATCCAGGTCTGGTGGAGGCGTTGGTGTTTCTAAGCTCAAAGATTGCAGATGTGATACAAAGGGTCGGTCTCGAGCTCTGATGACATTATACCATAGTAATGGGGTCTATTAAGGTAATCAGCTGGAACATCAGGGGCTTAAAATCTCCAGTAAAGAGACAGGCAATTTTTGCCTTCCTTATGGCTCAGAAACCGGCATTAATATGTCTGCAGGAGACTCACCTCACTGCCGATACTGTCCATTTGCTGGAGAAGAGATGGGTACAGGAAGGATACCATTCTACATACTCTGAATATGCTAGAGGAGTGAGTATTCTGGTATATTCAGGGAGTCAATTTGTGTGTCACAAAGCGGTCACAGATCCTGAGGGACGGTTTGTTTTCCTACACTGTAGTGTTCATAATGTACAATTTGTGATTGTATCCGTATACATCCCCCCGCCATATAGCAGTAGACCTATGCAACAGATACTCCACTTGTTAAAGGATTTTCCAAACACTCCATATTTACTGGTGGGAGATTTTAACAACATACAGGACTCTCACTGGGATAAGGGGAATCGCGAGCCACTCAAATTGGGAGGCAATGATACATCATTTGGTATACTACTCAAGGAAGTTGCGTTGGTGGATGTTTGGAGAAGCCGCAACCCGAACACCTACCAATACTCGTGTTTTTCATCCAGCTATATGTCTCTGTCGCGTATAGATATGGCCCTGGGGGATTGGTCTATGCAAGAGAAAATCTTGAATGCTGAATATTTGCCGCGTACGGTTTCAGACCACTCGCCCATTGCCGTTGAAATAAGGGGCAAAATTGCAGGGGGAGACGTAAGACCTCAGTGGAGGCTAAATCCATTCTGGTTGCAAATAATTGATAAAGAGGATCATTTTGCTCTAGAACTAAAAGAATACCTCAACTTCAACCAAGGCACTGCCTCTGGTCTGGTGGTGTGGGACGCATTAAAAGCTTATCTGAGAGGCATGTGCATTAGGGAAATTTCAAAGGCAAAGTCGAAAAATAGGGCACATACTGAGCGGGTCATGGGGGAGCTTGGGGAGGCGGAAAGGGCTGCTGCACTGGACTTCACTCTTCCCGCCAGAAGGCGACTGAAAAGAGCCCAACAGTTAATGACGAAAATAACTATGCAGGAGGCAGCTCAGAAAAGATTATTTAAATCAGTACAGTCATACCAGGAGGCAGAGAGTGTGGGACATCTGCTTTCCGTTATTACGGCGGCTCAAAGGGGGTCCTCTTATATAGCTCAGCTCCAAAACTCTGAGGGAAGGTTGGTTGGGAATACACCTGACATTTTGAATGTCCTGAAAAACTTCTACACAGACCTGTATCTGTCACACACTACAGCCACGGCGGAGGATATAATTAGATTTCTAGAATCTGCTGACCTTCCTAAATTGACTAAATCCGCGGAACGTAGCCTTGACAGACCCATAGGTCTGGAGGAGTTAGATGACGCTCTTAGCTCCATGCCTAATGGTAAAGCACCGGGTGTTGATGGGATGCCGGTGGAAATATATAAGAAATACAAGAAGTTGTTGCTTCCAACATTGTTGGACATGTAAAATGAGAGTCTGTCCTCCGGCGTCCTCCCACCATCCATGCGAGAGGCAAATATAGTACTAATATTGAAAAAAGATAAGGATCCAACACTACCAGCGTCATATAGACCTATTTCCCTTCTAACGGTGGATACTAAATTACTAGCCAAGGTTCTGGCTAACCGCCTATCAAAGGTGATCGAATCCCTGGTACATTCTGACCAAACAGGCTTCATGCCCAAGAAATCGACAGCCCTCAATATCAGGCGTTTGTATCTAAATATACAGGTACGGGCGGATAATGCGGGGCGAAGGGTGGTCCTGTCTCTAGATGCCGCTAAGGCCTTCGACAGTGTCGAATGGAATTATTTGTGGGCTGTCCTTGAGTGCATGGGCTTCGGTCCGGGCTTTATAGACTGGATCAGGCTTCTGTATTCGGGCCCACAAGCCAGAATACGAGCTAATGGCTCAATGTCTGACCCCTTCCAACTGTACAGAGGCACGAGGCAGGGCTGCCCTTTGTCCCCGCTCCTGTTTGCCTTGGCAATCGAGCCGCTGGCAGCGGCTATAAGACAGCATCCGGGTATTGTGGGCTTTCGATATGGGACATCTGAGGAGAAGGTAGCGATGTACGCGGACGATTTGCTTTTGTTTTTGGCTGACCCTGATAGCTCTTTGGCAAACACTATGACTCTTCTGGATGGTTTTGGGAAGGTATCGGGGTTGGTCATTAACTGGGATAAGTCCGCTGTGCTCGCTCTGGATCCAGGAGTGGAAATACCTGTTCAAATTCCAGAAGTGACCAAATTTAAATACTTAGGACTGACAATATCCACCGATCTGGAGGATTTCGAGAATTTGAACCTGACTCCGCTGATGGCAAGGGTCAAACAGAAAATAAGAGCCTGGGCTAAATTGCGTTTGTCGGTGGTGGGAAGAGTGAATTTATTGAAAATGGTAATTATGCCGCAGCTCATGTATGTACTCCACAACTCCCCTATTTGGCTGCCTCTAGGCAGATTCCACAAAATTAATGCTATATTCAGGGAATTGATATGGTTGAAGGGTGGAGCCAGGATTAAGCTGGAGCACTTGCAGAGGCCTAAAGACGAAGGGGGACTCGCGCTCCCAAATCCATGGCTTTACTTTTTATCATCCCAATGTCAACACCTGGCAGGGGGGATGGAAAACATCGAGGGCGGACTGGAGGGAGGCGGGAGACCCATTCTTAGCTATTTACTGGGAAGGGGTTCATTGTTGACTAGCTTAGAGGCGGGTAAGCTTCGCCCTCTAGCTTCCAGATTCCCGACTGTGGCCCTTATGCTGAGGGTATGGGACAAGATCAAACAGATTCGGGATATTACGGCCTTTACAAAATACTCTCCTATCTGGGACAACAGCAATTTGCCGGCAATGAGGTCACTAAAAGGGTTTGCACAATGGAGAAGGATTGGTATATGGTGGTTGTCGCAACTATTGGGGAAAGAATCTTTCAAGTCCTTTGAAGAGCTGAGGCAGGAGTACCCATTGCAGCACTGCATGTTTTACCAATACCTACAGCTGCGACATGCTTTTAATATTCAAAATAGAAATTCCCCTATTGTTATCCAGCAGGACTGCGTGGTTAACATTCTGGGTGTCTCCTCAACTAGAGGTCTTATATCATATATATACAATGGTCTGTCCAGCTCGGTGTTGTCAAAACATCCAATGGGAGCGCAACAGAAGTGGGAGCGGCAACTGGGATCGATTTCAGGGGAGCAGTGGGAGCATATCCTTCAGATGGTTCCTAGATTGTCTCTTAGTGAACCCAGTAGATTATCCCAGATATACGTGCTGTATAGGGTGTACAGGACGCCTAAGTGGCTGTGGGACGTGGGACTGAGACAAGATTCGTGCTGCCCCAAGTGCTCAATGGAGGGGGCAGATGTCCTACATATGCTGTGGACGTGCCCCTGCCTGCAGGCATTTTGGATTATAGTACTCAATCTTATCCATATGACTACAGGGCAGGAAATTCCCCGGGACCCTGTGGTGTGTATTCTGGGATATGTAGATGATGTTCAGGGGGATGAGTGTCTTCAAATAACGGTTGCTAGAATGCTATTTGCTGCCAGAAAGCTGATTGCGTCCACTTGGATATCAGATAAAGCACCTACTAGACAAGAATTTATTAATACATTAAATCATATTTTGTTTAGAGAAAAATATATATACATGAAAAGAGGCAGGCCCGGAATGTTTGAGAAGCTTTGGGGGGGATGGCTTACACTATTTGATGTACCAACGGAGGAGCTGAGTGATAGAACTTAACGTGTTTACGGCTAGAGACGGCTCGAAAAGACCTATTTACCTGTTTAATTGTTCTGCAACTGTAACCATTTGGACCTACCTACCAGACCTGTGGGGTTGGGGGGGGGGGAAGTTGGGAAAGGGAAGAGGGTTTATTTTTACATGTCTTGACATTATGTGTTATTCTTTTGTACATCCTTGCATTTATGTTTCATGTACTTTACTCAATTTTGTATGCTTTTTCAAAACCAATAAAAATAATCTGATTTAAAAAAAAAAGGTTATATTCACAGATTTATGACTTGAATTGAACTGAAGTCTTTCTTCATTTGAATCTTTTTCACTTTAGGTAAATGTCTTTCCTTTGACTATTGCATATAAACGTGGATAGATCGCCTGTTTTGACTGCTATCATAGGTTATAAACCATTGATTTAATTTAAGGGCTTACTTTGCTTTGCATTAATGATATATTTTAGAGCTAAATTCTGTATTTAAAAACTAGCAGCGGAGATTCAGTGTTTTATTATTTCGATCTGACTTATTTAAATGCTTATAAAATTCCAAGAGGTTGATGAAATGTATTCAGTTCTTGAAACATTAAACTGAAAAATAAATGTATTATGAAATGGGAAGCACTAGGGAGCCGAACATTACCAGCTAACAAAACTCTTCATATTTCTAGACATTCGTTGACTTATTCTTGCAGTGCTAAATTGTACTTTTTTAGCTATTTCCAAAAAAAGTCAATCTTTATTGTCCTTGCCTTGTTCTCAGTCTGTAATATCCTTGCTTCACTTTATTTAGTTAAATGTCCAGTCTTATAAAGTAGCACTTATTAATGAAATAATATTCATATATTTAATGTGGTTTGTGTCCAATTCTTTAGGGATTTCAGGATTAATGCTTCCTGTCAGTATATATTTTATTTTTTCACATTTAGGGACTTAGCATGTCCAGCATGCACACCTAAATAGCATGTTAGACTTTGACCATATCACTGTATTTCTACTGTAAATGGAAAATTATAGATCCTTACATGTAAAAAGCTAGCAGAATTGGGCGAACCTTATTAGCTTTAAAGGTAATATAAGCCCTTGGTGCATCATGGTGTGGCCAAACAGTTAAGTGCACCTTTGCACATGCTTCTTGTGCCTCAATCTACTCCCCTATCTTTGATTGTCAGCTTTAACTTCACAGAGCAAGAGAAGGGCAGAGATAAATGGAAAGCAAGTTGGGGGAAGATGTACTGAAAGGTTTGGCCACATCATGATGCACCGAGCATCTATAGTTATTTTTGTGCTGACAAAGTCTCTTTCTGGTTAGCAGTGGCACTTCGAAAGATTCTTCCAATTTATGTAGGACTAAATTACCTAGTACAAGGATTAGGGATACATAGAACTATTCATGTCCCTATCCAACAATCTAATGCATAAATCTACTATATAATCTCCTAATCGTGTCTGTCTGATGCCGAAATCGCGCGCCAGCGCTCATTGGCTGCCGCTAGCAGCGGCAACCAATGAGCACCGCGTATGCAAAAAGCAGCGCACATTGAAAATGAGAAGATTATACAGTAGCTGTAACCTGGCGCTAAGCGTCGCAGTCGCCAGGCTACATGTACGGTTGTGGTGACCCCTGCACCGGTACCCACTGCCTCCCTCCTCACCTCCTTGCCTCCCTGCCTCCCTCCTCACCACCTCGCCTCCCTGCCTCCCTGCCCGCCTCCCTGCCTCACTCCTCGCCTCCCTGCCTTCCTGCCTTCCTCCTCGCCTCCCTGCCTCCCTCCTCGCCTTCCTGCCTCCCGCTTTTCTCACTCGTCTTCTACCTGTACAGCTGACATGTGACAGGGCGGGCTGATGTGACCTCACACAGCCCGCCCTGTCACATGTCGCTGTACATAGTGCAACGCTGCGGGTGAGAACAGAGGGGGGCGAGGGGAATCCAGCCCCCCGCAGGCATCCTGCCCCCCCCGCAGCCATCCTGCCCACCCCTGCAGCCATCCTGCCCCCCCGCAGCCATCCTGACCACCCCCACACCCATCCTGCCCCCCCGGTGCCATCTTGCCCCCCCGGTGCCATGTTGCCCCCCCGGTGCCACCCTGCCCCCCTGCAGTCATCCTGCCCCCCCCCCACAGCCATCATGCCCACCCCCGCAGCCATCTTGCCCCTTCCGCAGCCATCCTGCCCAGCCCTGCAGCCATCCTGCCCCCCGGCTCCATTCTGCCCCCCTTCCCGGCTCCATCCTGCTCCCCCGGCTCCATCCTGCCCTGCTCTCTCCTTCCTGCCCTGCTCGCTCCTTCCTGCCCTGCTCACTCCTTCCTGCCCCGCTCGCTCCATCCTTTCCCGCTCACTCCTTCCTGCCCTGATCGCTTCTTCCTGCCCTGCTCGCTCGTTCCTGCCCAGTTCACACCGTCCTGCCCAGCTCGCTTCGTCTTGCCCAGCTCGCTCCATCCTGCCCTGCTCGCTCCTTCCTGCCCTGCTCGCTCCTTCCTGCCCCGCTCGCTCTTTCCTGCCCCGCCGCATCAATCCTGCTCCCCCGGCTCCATCCTGCCATGCTCGCTCCATCCTACCCCCCCGCCACCATTCTGCCCCCCGCCCACCATCCTGCTATCCTGCCCCCCGCTGGTTCCATCCTGCCCCCATGCCACCATCCGCTTCCTGGCTCTATCCTGCCCCCTGGCTCCATGCCCTGCCGGCTCCATCCTGCCCCCCCACCTCCATCCTGCTCCTCCGGCTCCAACCAGTCCCCCCCCGCATCCATCCTGCCCCCCCTGCAACCATCCTGCCTCCCTTGCATCCATCCTGCCCTCCTCGCATCCATCCTGCCCCCCTTGCATCAATCCTGCCCCCCTGCAGCCATCCTGCCCCACTGCATCCATCCTGCCTTCCCCGCATCCATTCTGCCCCCCCGGCTGAAACCTGCCTCTTTGGCTCCATCCTGCCCTGCTCGCTCCATCCTGCCCCGCTCGCTCCATCCTGCCCCCCGCCACCATCCTGCCCACCCTCCACCATCCTGCCTCCCCCATCACCATCCTGTCTCCCTGCTCCATCCTGCCCCCCCGGCAGTTAGCGGTCATGTGACCGATCAACTGATCGGTTTCCCAGGCAATGACAGGTCCTAAAAGCCTGTAGGACTTAGAAGACGGAGGTGAAGCGAGCCGAGGATTTTTTATTTTTACTTTTACTGTGGAGGAGCGGGAAAGGGGGAGGGGCGCAGGGAGCAAAGTATTGCAATATACTATAGTGCTGCTATACATGTATTATAATGTACAGCCATATACCATAGCGCTGCTATACATGTACTGTAATATACAGCCATATACTATAGCGCTGCTATACATGTACTATAATGTACCGCCATATACCATAGCGCTGCTATACATGTACTGTAATGTACCGCCATATACCATAGCGCTGCCATACATGTACTGTAATGTACCGCCATATACTATAGCGTTGCTATATATGAACTGTAATGTACCACCATATACTATAGCGCTGCTATACATGTGCTGTAATGTACCGTCATATACTATAGTGCTGCTATACATGTACTGTAATGTACGGCCATATACTATAGTGCTGCTATTCATGTGCTGTAATGTACCGCCATATACCATAGCACTGCTATACATGTACTGTAATGTACTGCCATATACTATAGTGCTGCTATACATGTGCTGTAATGTACCATCATATACCATAGAGCTGCTATACATGTACTATAATGTACCGCCATATACTATAGCGTTGCTATACATGCACTGTAATGTACCGCCATATACCATATCGCTGCTATACATGTGCTGTAATGTACCGCCATATACTATAGTGCTGCTATACATGTGCTGTAAAGTACTGCCATATACTATAGTTCTGCTAAACATGTGCTGTAATGTACCGCCATATACCAGAGCGCTGCTATACATGTGCTGTAATGTACCACCATATACTATAGTGCTGCTATACATGTGCTGTAATGTTCCGCCATATACTATAGTGCTGCTATACATGTACTGTAATGTACCGCCATATACCATAGCGCTGCTATACATGTACTATAATGTACCCCATATACTATAGTGCTGCTATACATGTACTGTGATGTACCGCCATATACTATAGTGCTGCTATACATGTACTGTAATGTACCGCCATATACCATAGCGCTGCTATACATGTACTGTAATGTACCTCCATATACCATAGCGCTGCTATACATGTGCTGTAATGTACCGCCATATACTATAGTGCTGCTATACATGTGCTGTAATGTACCGCCATATACCACAGCGCTGCTATACATGTACTGTAATGTACTGCCATATACTATAGTGCTGCTATACATGTGCTGTAATGTACCGCCGTATACCATAGCGCTGCTTTACATGTACTGTAATGTACTGCCATATACTATAGTGCTGCTATACATGTGCTGTAATGTACCGTCATATACCATAGAGCTGCTATACATGTACTATAATGTACCGCCATAATCTATAGTGTTGCTATACATGTACTGTAATGAACCGCCATATACCATATCGTTGCTATACGTGTGCTGTAATAAACCGCCATATACTATAGTGCTGCTATACATGTGCTGTAAAGTACTGCCATTTACTGTAGTGCTGCTATACATGTGCTGTAATGTACCGCCATATAATATAGTGCTGCTATACATGTACTGTAATGTACCCCCATATACTATAGTGCTGCTATACATGTGCTGTAATGTACCGCCGTATACCATAGCGCTGCTTTACATGTACTGTAATGTACTGCCATATACTATAGTGCTGCTATACATGTGCTGTAATGTACCGTCATATACCATAGAGCTGCTATACATGTACAATAATGTACCGCCATATACTATAGCGTTGCTATATATGTACTGTAATGAACCGCCATATACCATATCACTGCTATACATGTGCTGTAATAAACCGCCATATACTATAGTACTGCTATACATGTGCTGTAAAGTACTGTTATATACTATAGTGCTGCTATACACGTGCTGTAATGTACCGCCATATACTATAGCGCTGCTATACATGTACTATAATGTACCCCCACATACTATTGCGCTGCCATACATGTACTACAATGTACCGCCATATACTATAGTGGTGCTATACATGTACTGTAATGTACCGCCATATACCATAGTGCTGCTATACATGTACTGTAATGTACCACCATATACCATAGCGCTGCTATACATATGCTGTAATGTACCGCCATATACTATAGTGCTCTTATACATGTGCTGTAATGTACCACCATGTACTATAGTGCTGCTATACATGTACTGTAATGTACCGCCATATACCATAGCGCTGCAATACATGTGCTGTAATGTACAGCCATATACTATACCGCTGCTATTCTTGTACTGTAATGTACTGCCATATACCATAGAGCTGCTATACATGTACTATAATGTACCGCCATATACTATAGCGTTGCTATGCATGTACTGTAATGAACCACCATATACCATATCGCTGCTATACATGTGCTGTAATAAACCGCCATATACTATAGTGCTGCTATACATGTGCTGTAAAGTACTGCTATATACTATAGTGCTGCTATACATGTGCTGTAATGTACCGCCATATACCATAGCGCTGCTATACATGTGCTGTAATGTACCACCATATACTATAGTGCTGCTATACATGTGCTGTAATGTACAGCCAAATACCATAGTGCTGCTATACATGTGCTGTAATGTACCGTCATATACCATAGAGCTGCTATACATGTACTATAATGTACCACCATATACTATAGCGTTGCTATACATGTACTGTAATGAACCGCCATATGCCATATCGCTGCTATACATGTGCTGTAATAAACCGCCATATACTATAGTGCTGCTATACATGTGCTGTAAAGTACTGCCATATACTATAGTGCTGCTATACATGTGCTGTAATGTACCACTATATACTATAGTGCTGCTATACATGTGCTGTAATGTACAGCCATATACTATATTGCTGCTATACACGTACTGTAATGTACCGCCATATACTATAGCACTGCTATACATGTACTATAATGTACCGTCATATACTATAGTGCTGCTATACATGTACTGTAATGTACCGCCATATACCATTGCGCTGTAATATATGTACTGTAATGTACCGCCATATATAGTGCTGCTATACATGTTCTGTAATGTACCGCCATATACCATAGCGCTGCTATACATGTACTATAATGTACCCCATATACTATAGCGCTGCCATACATGTACTGTAATGTACCGCCATATACTATAGTGCTGCTATACATGTACTGAAATGTACCGCCATATACCATAGTGCTGCTATACATGTACTGTAATGTACCGCCATATACCATAGCGCTGCTATACATGTACTGTAATGTACCTCCATATACCATAGCGCTGCTATACATGTGCTGTAATGTACTGCCATATACTATAGCACTGCTATACATGTACTATAATGTACCATCATATACTATAGTGCTGCTATACATGTACTGTAATGTACCGCCATATACTATAGCGCTGCCATACATGTACTGTAATGTACCGCCATATACTATAGTGCTGCTATACAAGTACTGTAATGTACCGCCATATACTATAGTGCTGCTATACATGTGCTGTAATGTACTGCCATATACTATACCGCTGCTATACATGTACTGTAATGTAGTGCCATATACCATTGCGCTGCTATATATGTACTGTATTGTACCGCCATATACTATACCGCTGCTTTACATGTACTGTAATGTAGTGCCATATACCATTGCGCTGCTATATATGTACTGTATTGTACCGCCATATACTATAGCGCTGCTATACATGTACTATAATGTACCGTCATATACTATAGAGCTGCTATACATGTACTGTCATGTACCGCCATATATTATAGTGCTGCTATTCATGTGCTGTAATGTACTGCCATATACTATACCGCTGCTATACATGTACTGTAATGTACCGCCATATACTATAGCGCTGCTATTCATGTACTGTAATGTAGCGCCATATACCATTGCTCTGCTATATTCTTACTGTAATGTACTGCCATATACTATAGCGCTGCTATACATGTACTATAATGTACCGTCAAATACTATAGTGCTGCTATACATGTACTGTAATATACCGCCATATATTATAGTGCTGCTATACATGTGCTGTAATGTGCCGCTATATACTATAGCGCTGCTATACATGTACTGTAATGTACCGCCATATACTATAGCGCTGCTATACATGGACTGTAATGTATCGCCATATACAATTGCGCTGCTATACATGTACTGTAATGTACCGCCATATTACCATTGCACTGCTATATATGTACTGTAATGTACCGCCATATATAGTGCTGCTATACATGTTCTGTAATGTACCGCCATATACCATAGCGCTGCTATACATGTACTATAATGTACCCCATATACTATAGTGCTGCCATACATGTACTGTAATGTACTGCCATATACTATAGTGCTGCTATACATGTACTGAAATGTACCGCCATATACCATAGTGCTGCTATACATGTACTGTAATGTACCGCCATATACCATAGCGCTGCTATACATGTACTGTAATGTACCTCCATATACCATAGCGCTGCTATACATGTGCTGTAATGTACCGCCATATACTATAGCGCTGCTATACATGTACTATAATGTACCATCATATACTATAGTGCTGCTATACATGTACTGTAATGTACCGCCATATACTATAGTGCTGCTATACATGTACTGTAATGTACCGCCATTTACTATAGTGCAGCTATATTTGTGCTGTAATGTACCGCCATATACCATAGCGCTGCTATACATGTGCTGTAATGTACCGCCATATACTATACCGCTGCTATACATGTACTGTAATGTAGTGCCATATACCATTGCGCTGCTATATATGTACTGTATTGTACCGCCATATACTATAGCGCTGCTATACATGTACTGTAATGTACCGCCATATACCATAGCGCTGCTATACATGTACTGTAATGTACCTCCATATACCATAGCGCTGCTATACATGTACTGTCATGTACCGCCATATATTATAGTGCTGCTATTCATGTGCTGTAATGTACTGCCATATACTATACCGCTGCTATACATGTACTGTAATGTACCGCCATATACTATAGCGCTGCTATACATGTACTGTAATGTACCGCCATATATCATTGCGCTGCTATACATGTACTGTAATGTACCGCCATATATAGTGCTGCTATACATGTGCTGTAATGTACCGCCATATACCATAGCGCTGCTATACATGTACTATAAGGTACCCCCATATACTATAGTGCTGCTATACATGTGCTGTAAAGTACTGCCATATACCATAGCGCTGCTATACATGTACTGTAATGTACCGCCATATACCATAGTGCTGCTATACATGTACTGTAATGTACCGCCATATACCATAGCGCTGCTTTACATGTGCTGTAATGTACCACCATATACTATAGTGCTGCTATACATGTGCTGTAATGTACCACCATGTACTATAGTGCTGCTATACTTGTGCTGTGATGTACCGCCATATACTATAGTGCTGCTATATATGTGCTGTAATGTACTGCCATACGCTATAGTGCTGCTATACATGTGCTGTAATGTACCACCATATACTATAGTGCTGCTATACATGTGCTGTAATGTACTGCCATACGCTATAGTGCTGGTATACATGTACTATAATGTACTGTCATATACTATAGTGCTGCTATACATGTACTGTAATGTACCGCCATATACTATAGTACTGCTATATACGTGCTGTAATGTACCACCATATACCATAGCGCTGCTATACATGTGCTGTAATGTACAGCCATATACTATACCGCTGCTATTCATGTACTGTAATGTAGCGCCATATACCATTGCTCTGCTATACTCTTACTGTAATGTACTGCCATATACTATAGCGCTGCTATACATGTACTTAATGTACCGTCAAATACTATAGTGCTGCTATACATGTACTGTAATATACCGCCATATATTATAGTGCTGCTATACATGTGCTGTAATGTGCCGCCATATACTATAGCGCTGCTATACATGTACTGTAATGTACCGCCATATACTATAGCGCTGCTATACATGGACTGTAATGTATCGCCATATACAATTGCGCTGCTATACATGTACTGTAATGTACCGCCATATACCATTGCACTGCTATATATGTACTGTAATGTAACGCCATATATAGTGCTGCTATTTATGTTCTGTAATGTACCGCCATATACCATACGCTGCTATACATGTACTTAATGTACCCCATATACTATAGTGCTGCCATACATGTACTGTAATGTACTGCCATAATACTATAGTGCTGCTATACATGTACTGAAATGTACCGCCATATACCATAGTGCTGCTATATAATGTACTGTAATGTACCGCCATATACCATAGCGCTGCTATACATGTACTGTAATGTACCTCCATATACCATAGCGCTGCTATACATGTGCTGTAATGATACCGCCATATACTATAGCGCTGCTATACATGTACTATAATGTACCATCATATACTATAGTGCTGCTATACATGTACTGTAATGTACCGCCATATACTATAGTGCTGCTATACATGTACTGTAATGTACCGCCATTTACTATAGTGCAGCTATATTTGTGCTGTAATGTACCGCCATATACCATAGCGCTGCTATACATGTGCTGTAATGTACCGCCATATACTATTACCGCTGCTATACATGTACTGTAATGTAGTGCCATATACCATTGCGCTGCTATATATGTACTGTATTGTACCGCCATATACTATAGCGCTGCTATACATGTACTATAATGTACCGTCATATACTATAGAGCTGCTATACATGTACTGTCATGTACCGCCATATATTATAGTGCTGCTATTCATGTGCTGTATTGTACTGCCATATACTATACCGCTGCTATACATGTACTGTAATGTACCGCCATATACTATAGCGCTGCTATACATGTACTGTAATGTACCGCCATAATACCATTGTGCTGCTATACATGTACTGTAATGTACCGCCATATATAGTGCTGCTATACATGTGCTGTAATGTACCGCCATATACCATAGCGCTGCTATACATGTACTATAATGTACCCCCATATACTATAGTGCTGCTATACATGTGCTGTAATGTACTGCCATATACCATAGCGCTGCTATACATGTACTGTAATGTACCGCCATATACCATAGTGCTGCTATACATGTACTGTAATGTACCGCCATATACCATAGCGCTGCTTTACATGTGCTGTAATGTACCACCATATATATAGTGCTGCTATACATGTGCTGTAATGTACCACCATGTACTATATGTGCTGCTATACTTGTGCTGTGATCTACCGCCATATACTATAGTGCTGCTATATATGTGCTGTAATGTACTGCCATACGCTATAGTGCTGCTATACATGTGCTGTAATGTACCGCCATATACTATAGTGCTGCTATACATGTGCTGTAATGTACTGCCATACGCTATAGTGCTGGTATACATGTACTATAATGTACTGTCATATACTATAGTGCTGCTATACATGTACTGTAATGTACCGCCATATACTATAGTACTGCTATATACGTGCTGTAATGTACCACCATATACCATAGCGCTGCTATACATGTGCTGTAATGTACAGCCATATACTATACCGCTGCTATTCATGTACTGTAATGTAGCGCCATATACCATTGCTCTGCTATACTCTTACTGTAATGTACTGCCATATACTATAGCGCTGCTATACATGTACTATAATGTACCGTCAAATACTATAGTGCTGCTATACATGTACTGTAATATACCGACAATATATAGTGGCTGCTATACATGTACTGTAATGATCCGCCATATATTATAGGCTGCTATACATGTGCTGTAATGTGCCGCCATATACTATAGCGCTGCTATACATGTACTGTAATGTACCGCCATATACAATTGCGCTGCTATACATGTACTGTAATGTACCGCCATATACCATTGCACTGCTATATATGTACTGTAATGTACCGCCATATATAGTGCTGCTATACATGTTCTGTAATGTACCGCCATATACCATAGCGCTGCTATACATGTACTATAATGTACCCCATATACTATAGTGCTGCCATACATGTACTGTAATGTACTGCCATATACTATAGTGCTGCTATACATGTACTGAAATGTACCGCCATATACCATAGTGCTGCTATACATGTACTGTAATGTACCGCCATATACCATAGCGCTGCTATACATGTACTGTAATGTACCTCCATATACCATAGCGCTGCTATACATGTGCTGTAATGTACCGCCATATACTATAGCGCTGCTATACATGTACTATAATGTACCATCATATACTATAGTGCTGCTATACATGTACTGTAATGTACCGCCATATACTATAGTGCTGTCATACATGTACTGTAATGTACCGCCATATACTATAGTGCTGCTATACATGTACTGTAATGTACCACCATATACTATAGTGCTTCTATACATGTACTGTAATGTACCGCCATATACCATAGTGCTGCTATACATGTACTGTAATGTACCGCCATATACTATAGTGCTTCTATACATGTGCTGTATTGTACCGCCATATACTATAGTGCTGCTATACATGTACTGTAATGTACCGCCATTTACTATAGTGCTGCTATATTTGTGCTGTAATGTACCGCCATGTACCATAGCGCTGCTATACATGTGCTGTAATGTACCCCCATATACTATATCGCTGCTATACATGTGCTGTAATGTACCGCCATACACCATTGTGCTGCTGTACATGTACTGTAATGTACCGCTATATACTATAGTGCTGCTATACATGTACTGTAATGTACCACCATATACAATAGCGCTGCTATACATGTGCTGTAATGTACCGCCATATACCATAGCGCTGCTATACATGTACTGTAATTTACCTCCATATACCATAGCGCTGCTATACATGTACTGTAATGTACCGCCATATACTATAGTGCTGCTATACATGTGCTGTAATATACCGCCATATACTATAGTGCTGCTATACATGTACTGTAATGTACCGCCATTTACTATAGTGCTGCTATACTTGTGCTGTGATGTACCGCCATATACTATACTGCTGCTATATATGTGCTGTAATGTACCACCATATACCATAGTGCTGCTATACATGTACTGTAATGTACCGCCATATACCATAGCGCTGCTATACATGTGCTGTAATGTACCACCATATACTATAGTGCTGCTATACATGTGCTGTAATGTACCACCATGTACTATAGTGCTGCTATACTTGTGCTGTGATGTACCGCCATATACTATACTGCTGCTATATATGTGCTGTAATGTACCGCCATACACTATAGTGCTGCTATACATGTGCTGTAATGTATTGCCATATACTATAGTGCTGCTATACATGTGCTGTAATGTACTGCCATACGCTATAGTGCTGGTATACATGTACTATAATGTACCGTCATATACTATAGTGCTGCTATACATGTACTGTAATGTACCGCCATATACTATAGTACTGCTATATATGTGCTGTAATGTACCACCATATACCATAGCGCTGCTATTCATGTGCTGTATTGTACAGCCATATACTATACTGCTGCTATTCATGTACTGTAATGTAGCGACATATACCATTGCTCTGCTATACTCGTACTGTAATGTACTGCCATATACTATAGCGCTGCTATAAATGTACTATAATGTACCGTCAAATACTATAGCGCTGCTATAAATGTACTATAATGTACCGTCAAATACTATAGTGCTGCTATACATGTACTGTAATGTACCGCCATATATTATAGTGCTGCTATACATGTGCTGTAATGTGCCGCCATATACTATAGCGCTGCTATACATGTACTGTAATGTACCGCCATATACTATAGCGCTGCTATACATGTACTGTAATGTATCGCCATATACAATTGCGCTGCTATACATGTACTGTAATGTACCGCCATATACCATTGCACTGCTATATATGTACTGTAATGTACTGCCATATATAGTGCTGCTATACATGTTCTGTAATGTACCGCCATATACCATAGCGCTACTATACATGTACTCTAATGTACCCCATATACTATAGTGCTGCTATACATGTGCTGTAATGTACCACCATATACTATAGTGCTGCTATACATGTACTGTAATGTACCGCCATATACCATAGTGCTGCTATACATGTACTGTAATGTACCGCCATATACTATAGTGCTGCTATACATGTGCTCTATTGTACCGCCATATACTATAGTGCTGCTATACATGTACTGTAATGTACTGCCATTTACTATAGTGCTGCTATATTTGTGCTGTAATGTACTGCCATATACCATAGCGCTGCTATGCATGTGCTGTAATGTACCGCCATATACTATATCGCTGCTATACATGTACTGTAATGTACCGCCATACACCATTGTGCTGCTGTACATGTACTGTAATGTACCGCTATATACTATAGTGCTGCTATACATGTACTGTAAAGTACCACCATATACAATAGCGCTGCTATACATGTGCTGTAATGTACCGCCATATACCATAGCGCTGCTATACATGTACTGTAATGTACCGCCATATACTATAGTGCTGCTATACATGTGCTGTAATGTACCGCCATATACTATAGTGCTGCTATACATGTACTGTAATGTACCGCCATTTACTATAGTGCTGCTATATATGTGCTGTAATGTACCGCCATATACTATACCGCTGCTATACATGTACTGTAATGTAGTGCCATATACCATTGCGCTGCTATATATGTACTGTAATGTACCGCCATATACTATAGCGCTGCTATACATGTACTATAATGTACCGTCATATACTATAGTGCTGCTATACATGTACTGTCATGTACCGCCATATATTATAGTGCTGCTATACATGTGCTGTAATGTACCGCCATATACTATACCGCTGCTATACATGTACTGTAATGTACCGCCATATACAATTGCGCTGCTATACATGTACTGTAATGTACCGCCATATACCACTGCGCTGCTATACATGTACTGTAATGTACCGCCATATATAGTGCTGCTATACATGTGCTGTAATGTACCGCTATATACCATAGCGCTGCTATACATGTACTATAATGTACCCCATATACTATATCGCTGCCATACCTGTACTGTAATGTACCGCCATATACTATAGTGCTGCTATACATGTGCTGTAATGTACTGCCATATACCATAGCGCTGCTATTTATGTACTGTAATGTACCGCCATATACCATAGTGCTGCTATACACGTACTGTAATGTACCGCCATATACCATAGCGCTGCTATACATGTGCTGTAATGTACCTCCATATACTATAGTGCTGCTATACATGTGCTGTAATGTACCACCATGTACTATAGTGCTGCTATACTTGTGCTGTGATGTACCGCCATATATTATAGTGCTGCTATATATGTGCTGTAATGTACCGCCATACGCTATAGTGCTGCTATACATGTGCTGTAATGTACCGCCATATACTATAGTGCTGCTATACATGTGCTGTAATGTACTACCATACGCTATAGTGCTGGTATACATGTACTGTAATGTACCGCCATATACCATAGCACTGTGTGAGGCACCGCCGGCATGTCCCCATGGCCGGGGCACATCACATGCAGGATCAGTATAGGATCCAGTGCACATGAGCCGGGTTGTACCATAGGTGTGTTGTGTAATCATGTCCGACACCCAGTGTGTCAATGCCTGAAAGATTCATGAGACCAATGAGCGGCTGAGAGCATTGTGTGTACTGTGTGAACCAACCCGGAACACAGGGAGTTAAAATTAGCTGTGTGAAAGCTGTAGAGATCAGGTACAGAGATGAGCAGCTGTATAGGAACTAGAGGAGGCTAATTACTAGCGGCCAAGTGGGTGTGTCCATGTGGGCGTGGCAGGCACGATAAGAGCCTGCCAGCTGAGTGATTGAGAGAGTTCACAGACTTCTGAGAGTCATTCAGCAAAACACGTCCAGGAAGGAGCCCGTGGGGATGCTTGGTCAACCCGTGCGCTCAGGTAGCTAGACCCGGATCCGTGCCCGGTAAGACGGCAGTTCCCATGTGACGGAGTGAGCTGCATGTGAATCATGCCAGGCAGGCATAACCGCCGTTGGGTCCAACTAGGCAGTCGGTAAAGGACCCATAGATGTATGTGAGGGCTTAGGTAAAAGTGCCCTGAATGAAAGACGATGGCCTATGTGTAAGAGCCATGTATAATGTTGTGACCCAGTCAGTATGGATGATGAATTGAAGGTGATCCGTCCCTGGTGGATGAGAGGGAGGCTTGCTTGCTGCATGCAGGAGGCACCCGTCCTTCAATACTGTGTATGTACCTCTGGCCAGACGCTGGGGTCACGAAGGCTCCTAGAAACTAGAAAGGGTAACCATAGCTGATCCAGGAGTGTGCTACTCAGACGCAGGGTACAGTCGTCGACCTGGAGACCTGTCACGAGATGGAGGTTTGGTGGCGGCTGGTGGCCTGTACCGTGGTGAAGTAGGCCATGGTGACGCATGGTTAGCCCGGGTTCTACAGTTGACCAGGTCCCTGTTATGGTCATGGAGGAGCCACAGTCCATGGATGGATTATGATGGGCTGTGAACGGGGTGAAGAGGCATGTGGTCCATGAATATTGTAGGATTGATCACATGTGGTATGGAAGGTCCCAGTCAGGCTGGAGTCCTGACTACGGGTTAATGTTATGTCATCGTGCTGGGTAACTAAAGCCGGGCGGCTGGTACCGCCATGGGGACCCATAGGGCCCGTTGATGTGTAAGATTAAATATTCATTAGAAATGTATGTGTAAAGTATAAGATAGACCGGAGGCCGTAATCACTACAGGAGCAGTTGTAAGAGCTCCGATGGGGAAAGAGTTGTGGTTACAGGTCCCGGGTTACTGTAATTGTATATGTGCAATATGATTGTATGTTAAGTGTAATGTCAATGTGTTATGTGAAGTATTTATGTTGAAATGTTTAATGTAGTACCCGGGTTATGAGATGTAAATGAGAAATAAACAGGTAGTCATTTGCAAAAGTATAAATACGTGTTGGCGTCATTACGCCGCAAGCGAGTCCCCCGGCTCGCTACCTAAAGGTACCTTTACACGCCGCTACAACAGGGTGGAAATAACCGGGTGCTTCACGTGCACGAGCACGCACCAACGGTTACAAACGGTACCCGATACCGCCTTTACACGCCGCTACAAAGTGCTCTACAGAAGGTTTAATCTACCTCTGGATGCATCGCCGGGTGCCTCAAGTTACCTTCTGTAGAGCACCTTACCTCATTTACACGCCGTAACAGAAGGTAATATGGGAGGACCTGGTGCAGCAGGGACAACACATAGGCGTGCCAGAATTGTGGATTACGAGACGTTCGTACGCTGATAGGACAAAGCAATAGCATCATGATTGGCCAGCCAGCGCAGGAGGCTGACTAATACATGACGCTCGAGCAATTGTGTAGTGTGACTGGTCAGCTCATGAAATATGCCGCCCTATGCAGCGACAACCAATCGCAACGCAGGAGCTTCCACCAATGATCGCTGAAGGGGGGTGGTTTCCTGGAGGCTGTTTCACGCCCCAGGGAGTTATCTCGGGGGGCGAAAAAACCTTACCCTACCGTATTTAGACGCCGTTACCATCGGGTTGAAATCAACCTGTTTTAGAGCACTGCTCTGAAACAGGTGCCGCAAGTGACGGGTGGCAACAAGCTACTTTACACGCCGCTACCTCGGGTTGATTTGACGGTGCAAGATACATTTGTCTCATAAACCCGGTTGTTTCCACCCTGTTGTAGCGGCGTGTAAAGGTACCTTTACAGCTGCTTTATATATATATGTAGTTCACTCACGTTGACTGAACACGTTCTGTCAGTCACAGTATGTCAACTACATACATAATCTAGAATACCCAATGCATTTGAATCAGGCCAAATATAAATATATAGCAGTAAAAATTCTAGACATACACTCACACACTAGAGAACTTGTCACCATTCCATCTCCTCTTCAGCTCAACCCAAGTTGACAACCTGGTCACATGATCATAATGTCACCAAAGGTCCTAAAGTCCCATAAAATAAAAGATCTCATTGTCACGTGACTGATCACATGATTGGGGGCCCCGATGGTGCTCAGTGTCCTTGATAACTGCCCATTTCACCACCCTAACAAGAGCCCTGCATCTATTTGATAGCCAATCATGTGAATAGTTATACTGTAAATCATATCATTCCCTAAAAATGACATCTTTCCATGGGAAATAAAATTTCTACCCACTCCTGGTCCTTAAAAGAAAACAGATTCTGTCATCGAAGATTCCAATATGAATTGATGGGAAGTGGGCAAGTGTTCTTACTTTGCTCTGTGTCCATGACTGTATCATGCACTGCCTTCTCCTTGTATCCAAATTTCTTTGCACAGGAAAAATCAGTTGTTGTAGCCCTCTTTGACACCCAGCACATGGCGAAAAGCCTCCAGCTGACCTTTCTAGCTATGCTTTCTTTGTTATTCTGCATACAGGCTGACAGAACCACTCTGGCATTTTTTTATCTCTGGAGTGGTGCTTTAAATCTACCGTAAGTCCCCTGCCCCTTGTCTTATACTTACCCTCTGGAATCTTCACCTTTTTTCAGTATCGCTCTGGTCCCGCAGCGCCATCTTGTCTGCATACCTTCTGATTGGTCGGAAGTCAGAGATTATACCATTAGCGCTCAATGCATCTGTATGAAAGCTATTATGAGGCCAGAACGGGGCTCTCATATAGTTGTGACATTTGATGTGCTCAATGATACACTGGAACTGCTGGTAGGTCACATATTGCCGGAGACTGACTGGAGCAATGCCAGAAACTGATCAAGACGCTGGAGGAAGCGTATAAGACAGGGGACATAGAACTTACATTTAAGGCACTAAAGTAAAAAAATGAAAATGCTGTCGTGGTGCTTTAACAAAGCAACAATTGGATTATGAGGAAAGAAAAGTATGAACACTTATAGTGCAAATGCCCCTTTCCCCTAAAAAAAAGACAAACATTGAGGGTATGTCTAGAAACAGCACCTCAAAATCAAGGTACTAAATGGGAAAATAAGAAAGGTATCTGCTTCATAACCAGTTTGTGGGCAATCAGAAGCAGAACAGTTAAAAGCGCATGTGCTTATTTCATATTTTGATGAAAGGACAGGTACGCTTTATTTTTGATATACACTTAGTTATCCTTCTGTGCTGAAATCAGAATATCACTACATTCCCAGGGTCTAGTGATATAATGGCTTGACAATCTGCCCATCTAAGCATAAATAACGGGAAAGTCTGGCACACAACCTGCTTATATACAGTATGCTGTGCTCAGAAGAAATGACCAAAGTCGTAGAACAAAAACTAAATCTTCAATACTAGACTTCATGAAGTGCCTCATACCATTTGGGTAGCCGACTACTCATTCTGAGATGAGCTTGAAGTAGAGTTCCCTGGTCAAAACATCAAATTCATATATCTGTTATTTCTATGTCAGAATTGGAGTGATAAAGCATCATTTATTGCAACAAAATTCTATTGGATCGTTAAATCTTTTGCTGAAGATTTACTTCTTGCCCATCTAAGCATGCTATGATATACCTTTTTAATCTATAAACTAGCATCGGACATTGTGAACAATTGCAAAGTAAAGCCACCTTTACACTAAGACTCCCTTCCCCTCTTGATGTTTAGGAAGCAGCAGATTCTTTTTGGTCACCAAAATACACTGCATTAATAAGTCCTGAAAGTAGTGCGGCCATCGGATATAATCACGAGTAAATGTTTTGTAATGACTCTCTTAATTAATGCACTACTAAGTTTAATTAATTCATCAAGGAATAATGTTATAATTTGAAGCCTTCGACTATTTGTTTTTTTACTGTAGCAGCGGGGTTGTCCTATGGGCTTGTGCAAAGGGGAAAGTGAGTGTTTTTGTCTGCAATTAAAAAATAGTCTAAAATATTATTTTCACAAATTTTTACAACGATTGTATTTTCTCTGATATATATATTACACATGTTTTGTTTTTCTTTTGCTTTTTAGGTTATGTTCACAAGTTGTGCTTTTGCTGCATTTTTCCTGCAGCCAAAACATGTACTCTTGGCAGTAGAAAAGTTTTTGGAGTGACATCTGTCTACAGTACATGTTTAATAAAGTTGCTTTACCATATTTTGTGGACTATAAGACTCACCCAGATTTTAGAGGAGGAAAATAGGGGAAAAAATTAGCAAAAAATGTGGTTATAATGCACTGTTAAGGGGGTGGGATCTGCTGCTGACACTTATAGAAATAATGTCACCATCCTGGGCTTCTTCCAGGTAATATATGATCCCCCATCCTGGATATGGCCCCCTTATTCTGGCACACACCCCCTTATCCTGGTACATAGCCTCACCATGCTGGATATGGCCCCATATGCTGGATATGACCCACCATCCCAGTACATAACCCCATTATCCTGGTACATATCTTCCCCATCCTGGATATGATCCCCCCATCTTGGATATGGCTCCCTCATCCTGGTACATAGACTCCTTATCCTGGTACATAGCCCCCTTATTGTGGTATATAGCCTCCCCATGCTGCATATTACTCTCTATCATGGATATAGTCCACCATCCTGTAAAGTTGTGCTCAAAGGTTTACATACCCGGCAGATATTTTGCTTTCTTGCCTTTTTCAGAGAATATGAATGATAATACAAAAACGTTTTTTTCCACTCATGGTTAGTGGTTGGGTGAAGCCATTTATTGTCAAATTACTGTGTTTTGTCTTTTTAAATCATAATGACAACCAAAAGCATCCAAATGACCCTGATCAAAAGTTCACATACCCTAGTCCGTGTATTGCCCCCTCTAACATCAACGACAGCTTGAAGTCTTTTGTGGTAGTTGTGGATGAGGCTCTTTATTTTCTCAGATAGTAAAGCTTCTGTGAGGTAGCACTATTGAGCGTGTTGAGGGCATTCACTTTACCGCACAATTAAAGCACACATGCAACATTTATCTATATAAATACGACCAGCCGTTTATTCAATTGGCATAAACTAATTATAGCATAATCCATCTCAGTGCCTTGGCAGGAATGTTACACACATAATAGTCTACAACCTTTCAGTGGCAGCTATGCTCGTTTGACTTCAGATATATCCTCAGCAAGGTAATACAGCAAAGTCCATATCAACACAGTCTGTTACCTTTGCTGTGTCTAGCTGTTTTCCCCAGCTCTGTTCTGTTAGAACTGTGGTTTTAAGACTCACTAGATGTGGTCTCCAATTCTTGTACCTTTCAGGGCTAGCGGCATCCCAGGCACAGAGACCAGGTCTCTTGACTCTGTGTGTTTTAAACACCCCGCCCCAGTTCCACTCTCCAGCATACACAAATGCCACATGGAGCAAAAAGGAAATCTGCACACCCAGGGCTTGTCCGACATCAGAGACATGTGAACAGGTAAAGTCTCATGACATCAGCAGCAACACCCCCCCTGGGAGGTATGTAGTTAACCAGACCCATGCACCACTTTCTGGTTAACCCTTAAATCCAGCCCTTATCACACTATAGAGATTTGTGGAGCAACAAGTCTCAGCAAACATACATACCTACTCAGCAACATACATACCTGTCATTCTTAATATATCCGTTTGGCACATCACACTGCCCATTTGCTTCTTGGCAAAAACCCTCCAGTTTCTGTAAATTCCTGGGCTTTCTTGCATAAACTGCATGTTTGAGTTCTCCCCAGAGTGGCTCACTGATTTTGAGGTCAGTAGACAGAGATGGCCACTCCAAAACCTTTGCTTTGTTCTGCTGTGGCCAATGACAGGGCGACTTGGCCTTGTATTTTGGATCGTTGTCATGTTGGAATGATCAAGTATGTCCCATGTGCAGCTTTCGGGCTGATGAGTGCAGTTTTGTCTCCAGTATTTGTTGATAACATGCTGCATTCATCTTTCCCTCAACTTTGACCAAGTTTCCTGTGTCTTTGTAGCTCATACATCCCCACATCATCAGCGATGCACTTCCATGCTTTACAGTAAGAATGGTGTTCCTTTCAACATAGGCCTTGTTGACACCTCTCCAAATGTAACTTTTATGGTTGTGGCCAAAAAGTTTGATTTTGGTCTCATCACTCTAAATTACCTGTACCATACGTTTGGTGGCTTGTCTCTGTACTGTTTGGTGTATTGTAGGTGAGATACTTTGTGGCATTTGCGCAGTAATGGCTTTCTTCTGGCGACTCAACCATGCAGCCCATTTTTATTCAAGTGCCTACTTCTTGTGCATCTTGAAACAGCCACCCTGCTAGTTTTCAGTGAGTCCTGTATTTCAGCTGATGCTATTTCTGTGTCTTTCTTTGCATCCCAAACAATTTTTCTGACAGTTGTGGCTAAAATATTTCTTGGTCTACCTGATCATGGTTTGGTTCTTACAGAGTCCCTGAGTTTTCCATTTGTTAATCACAGTTTGAATACTGCTGACTGGCGTTATCAATTCCTTGGATATCTTTTTGTATCCATTTCCTGTTCTGCAAGTTCAACTATTTGTTCCCGTAGATCCATTGACAATTCTTTTGCTTTCCCCATGACTCACAATCCAGACACAATACTCTATATCCAGTCTATACTCTTGCGTTTGCATATGCCTATGCAAATGCAAGAGTGATATACACTCCCTGATGAAGGAGCATAGCAGGCTCTGAAACGCGTCGGATGGATCCAATAAAGGTGTTATAATTTGAAGCCTTCGACTATGTGTTTTTTACTGTGGCAGCACGGACCAACAGCACATTGTCCCTGGGAATCTCTGATTATCGACCACATTGCATGTGGAACCGTGGGTCCAGCAGCAGCCGCCATATTTGTGCCTATCATACTGGTTGTGTGCTACACAATTTTGCAGAGTGAGTAGTGAGCCGCCCAGCTCTTTAAGATAAGACCCTATCTGTGCTTACTTCTTTTCACAGAGTTACTGGTGAAGATATTACCATTATTAGCCATTCAAACCCATTTGTGTCAACTTCTGTGTATGTGATCAGGCCAAAATCACCAGGGTATGTGAACTTTTGATCAGGTCATTTGGATGTTTTTGATTGTCATTATGATTTTAAAAGAGAAAACACAGTAGATTAACAATAAATGGCTTCACCCAACCACTAGCCATGAGTGGAAAAAAGTTTTTGTGTTATCATTCATATTCTCTGAAAAAAGGCCAAGAAAGCAAAATATCTGCCGGGTATGTAAACTTTTGAGAACAACTGTATATGGCCCCCCATCATGGATATAGCCCCTCATCCTGTATAATGCCTCAGTCACACTATATGGCCCCCCTGCTGGTGCACACACAAAAGTAGTAAACAATGCTAACTCATTCTCCATTACTCCCTTGCAGCAGTGCGGCATCCTCCAGTCTTCCTGTCTGTGTCGGCATCAGATCATATGACCTGGGGTGCACACAGATGAAATCACTATGATGCACCAATCACATTATTGGATACCGAGCACAGAACGGAATGGTAGACTTTGATGCTGCAGGAAGGAAGCTACAATGGGTGAGTTAATATTGTTTATTTTTGTGCAATAAGTGATAAAAAAATCTTGGAATCACTAGGATCTATGGAAGCACTCCACAGGTGTAACCTCATAAATTGATACTGGTCAGAATTGAAAATATTGGCCTGGTCATGAAGGTGAAAACAGACTCTAGGATGAAGGAGTTAAAGGGATTTCCCAGATTTTTTTTTAGCAAAAGCATGGAATTGCATGAAATGCCTATTAAACTTCTTCCTGCTCCAGCACCATCAGTATAGCGGTAAGCGACGCGTAGCATGCCATACATCCACTTGACAACTGAATACAATATCTGATTACAGTAGTGAAGATGGCTTCTATGAATGGCTGCAGTGATCATGAACAGGAATTTTGTAGCAGGGGAAAAAATATTCACAATTTCATACTCTTTAACCCTTTGATGCCATTGCATTTTTGTTTTTTCATTTTCATTTTTTCCTTCCCTTCTTCTAAGAGCTATGACGTTTTTGCATTTCTGTCAATATAGCTGTATGAGGGCTTGTTTTCTGCACGAGTTGCACTTTTAAATGAAACAATTCATGTTACCATATAGTGTACAGGAAAAGAGGAACACAATTCTAAGAATGGTGAAATTGCAAAAAATTTGCAATTCCACCATCATTTTATTTATTTATTTTTTTAATTTACCACATTCGCTATATGGTAATATATAGTAATACTGACTTGGCAGTATGATTCTCAAGGTCAATAAGAGTGCACGAATAACAAACAAATAAAGTTTTTTTTATTTAAATGGTGAAAAAAAATTGGTTTTGTCACCTGTTTTCTGAAACGAGTAATATTTTTTATTTTTTAGGCTGTTTGAGGGCTGCGCCCTGAGCTAACATTTTTAATGCTACCATTTTTGGGTAGATACAATGTTTTGACCACCTTTTATTGCAATGTTGTGGCAGCCAAAATAAAACAAATTCTAGCATTTTGAACATTTTTTTTCCATTATGCTGTGTACAGATTCATTTATTTTATATTTTGATAGATCAGATATTTCTGAACGCAGAAACACAAAATATTTATTTTTTAAATAGTTTTATTTTCCATGGGGCAAAATAAACTCTTGTGTTTCTTTCATTTTTTTCATATATTTTAAATATTTTTTTCTTCACTTTTTATTGTAATTAATAGCCTCTTAGGGGACTTGAAGCTGTGATTGTCCAGTCGCTTGTTCTATACAGAGCTGTGCATCAGCATTGTTCTGTATAGCAGAAATCACAACCTCCTATAAGCTTATCGTTGACTAGATGGCGGCCCGATTCTAAAGAATCGGGTAGTCTAGAATCCATATATAGTTTATTTACTAATAGTTACGGGAGTGTGGTGAAATGAATTGTGTGTATACAGGCGGCTCTGTGGGTAGCACAGTATACTGTGGCTCAGTGGTTAGCACTGCGCGGTGGCTCAGTGGTTAGCACTGCGCGGTGGCTCAGTGGTTAGCACTGCGTGGTGGCTCAGTGGTTAGCACTGCGCGGTGGCTCAGTGGTTAGCACTGCGTGGTGACTCAGTGGTTATCACTGCGCGGTGGCTCAGTGGTTATCACTGCGCGGTGGCTCAGTGGTTATCACTGCGCAGTGGCTCAGTGGTTAGCACTGCGCGGTGGCTCAGTGGTTAGCACTGCGCAGTGGCTCAGTGGTTAGCAGTGAGTGCAGTGGCTCAGTGGTTAGCAGTGAGTGCGGTGGCTCAGTGGTTAGCAGTGAGTGCGGTGGCTCAGTGGTTAGCAGTGAGTGTGGTGGCTCAGTGGTTAGCAGTGAGTGCGGTGAGATTGGTTAGCGCAACGCCGTGGGCAGAGGGTCAGTGCAACGCCGTGGGCAGAGTGGTCAGCGCAGCGCCGTGGGCAGAGTGGTCAGCGCAGCGCCGTGGGCAGAGTGGTCAGCGCAGCGCCGTGGGCAGAGTGGTCAGCGCAGCGCCGTGGGAAGAGTGGTCAGCGCAGCGCCGTGGGCAGAGTGGTCAGCGCAGCGCCGTGGGCAGAGTGGTCAGCACACACATACACATACACACACTCCGCTATACTTACCACCGACCCTGCGTCTTCCCCGCCGCCTGGATCCTGAGTCGACATGTCGCCGCCCCCGGACGACTGGATCCAATATGTCGTCCGGGTAGTTTGGCAAAACATCTTGGACGCTATATTGGATCCAGTAGTTCGGGGGCGGCAACATGTCGACTGAGGATCCAGGCAGTGGACACAGGGCCGGTGGTAAGTATAGCGGAGTGTGGTGTGTGTATGTGTGTGTACAAAGTTGAGGGAAGTGCGGACAAAGTGACGGAAGTGCCTACATACACACATATATACACAACTGTACATTGCATATGGAAGGGTGAGGAGAGCGGAGGCTGGAGGGGTGAGGGGGGACAGGCGAGATGAGAGAGACGGAGGCTGGAGGGCAGAGACAGGGAGAGGAGAGTGGAGGATGGAGGGCAGAGGACAGGAGAGGAACAGAGGTGAGGCAGAGAAGGGAGGCGGAGGGTGAGAGGACAGGGAGAGGAGAGCGGAGGCTGGAGGGCAGAGACAGGGAGCTGAGGCAGAGACAGGGAGCGGAGGGCGAGGACGAGTCGGAGGGCAGAGGACAGGGAGGCTGGAGAGAGACGGGAGGTGGAGGTCAGAGGACAGGGAGGCTGAGGGCAGAGGACAGGGGGAGGCTGGAGGGCAGAGGACAGGGGAGGCGGGGCAGGCTGGAGAGGCGGGGAGAGGACAGGGAGAGGCTGGAGGGCAGAGGACAGGGGAGAGGCTGGAGGGCAGAGGACAGGGGAGGCTGGAGGGCAGAGGACAGGGAGAGGCTGGAGGGCAGAGGACAGGGGAGGCTGGAGAGGCAGAGGACAGGGGAGAGGCTGAGGGCAGAGGACAAGGGAGAGGCTGGAGTGGCAGAGGACAGGGGGAGGCTGGAGTGTCAAGACAGGGGAGAGCTGGAGCGGGCAGAGGACAGGGGAGAGGCTGGAGCGGCCAGAGGACAGGGGAGAGGCTGGAGCGGGCAGAGGACAGGGGAGAGGCTGGAGCGGGCAGAGGACAGGGAGAGGCTGGGCGGGAGAGGACAGGGAGAGGCTGGAGCGGGGCAGAGAGCTGAGGGAGGAGAGAGCTGGAGCGGCAAGGACAGGGAGAGGCTGAGCGGTAGAGGACGGGGAAGCTGGAGCGGCAGAGGCAGGGAAGCTGGAGGGGGCAGGGCAGAGGCGGCTGGGCGGGCAGGGCAGAGGCGGCTGGAGCGGCAGGCAAGGCGGCTGGAGCGGCAGGCAGGGCGGCTGGAGGGGCAGGGCAGAGGCGCTGGAGCGGGAGAGAGGAGGCGGCTGGAGTGGGAGAGAGGAGGCGGCTGGGACAGACGGGAACGTTCCTGGCCGGAACTTCCGAAAGCGGAACGTTCTGGCCAGAACGTTCCTCCGCCGGTCCCTGTAGCCGGGCGCCGCCCGGCTACAGTGCACTGGTGACGTCACCACCATGGGTCCGGAGGCCATCACGGAAGTAACCTTCGGGTTTTCCGGAAGTGGCCTTCGGCTTTTATATTATAGATAAGCAGGAGGAACGACACCCCTCAACTGCTGACGCATGCTACATCCTGCTTTTAGAGATTGACAACAGGATTTAACTGGTTAACTAGTTATCAGAGATCCACCCAGGGCTGTTAGGCTATGTTCACATATTGCGTTTTTACAGTGTTTTTTGTGACCAATTTTTACCTAGGTCTTTAAGCCAATGTAAACTAATCTAAACCTGCCTTTTTGGTTCCCAGCAAAACCTATGTGATTCTGGGATTAGCTATCCACACACATTGGTTTTTTGTTCTCTGCAGAAAGTGTCAACACCACAGCTTTTGCTGTGTTTTGAAAGAATGAGCATGTCAATTATTTTCTGAGTTTACAGCATGGTTCTATGGGCAAAATGCAGAAAAAACGCAGCAAAAAATGCAAAAAACATGGAAAAATGAATGCAGTGGAAAATGCACGTTTCCTCCTGCCAAGAAATCTGGAGTCAAGAGAATCCTTGAGAGACCCCTAAAGGTACCGTCACACGCGGCAATTTTGCAAGCAATTTCACTGCAATTTGCTGGTTGCTATCCAAACATTTGGTTACTGGTTCCAATTTCTAATGGCAAACAAAAAAACCAGCCTGATTACAATGCAACCAGGAAATTAGCAGTGAAAATTGCTTGCAAAAATCTGGAGTGGACCGGAGACTCTAAAGGGGGCCTTCACACTGCAGCGTGATCCGGTCTGGGGCTGTCCGGGATGACCCTGACAGCCGCGGACTGGATCAGCACAGAGGACTGGAGGGCTAATATGCCCTCCAGCCGGTGTGCAGCCGCACGCAGTTCCCATGCTGATAAGACATGGACCGCGGGCACTGCGGTCCTGACTTGTCAGCGGCTGCAGCTGCGTGCGCTGCACACCGGACTGAAGGGCATATTAGCCCTCCAGTTCTGTGTGCTGATCCAGTCCGTGGCTGTCAGGGTCATCCAGGACAGCCCCGGACCGATCAGCCGAGTGTGAAGCCGCCCTAAGGTTTTGATGCATTTTTGCTGCAGCAAAACCTTACGTGTGGGAACATACCCTTGGAGGCACATGTTTGCTGATGAAATCAGCCTTAAGGTACCGTCACACGCGGCAATATTGCTAGGCAATTTCACTGGCAATTTGCTGGTTGCAGTGAAATCATGGACACATTGTTCTATTTTGTTGCCGTGTACAAATGGAACAATTGTCCATGATTTCACTGCAACCAGCAAATTGACAGTGAAATTGCCTAGCATATTGCTGTGTGAAATTGTGGAGGTAATCAAATTGCAGAGCTATGTCTGGCCATTGAACGCAGAAGATTTTGCACTGCTGAACCAACAGCGAGTGCCCATTATAAATGGTGTCGGCCGGTAAATGATGTCCATGGTGCTGAAGATAAAACTTCAGCACCATGTAAAGCATGGACTTTCAAACACTAGTGTTTGAACTTCCCTTAAATGCTGTCTATGATGCTGAAGTTTTATTGGCTGGAGAAATCCTGAAAGTCAGAGCGCTGAGCTGACAGTCAGTGCTGTCCTCGGTGCTGAGGTTTGTTCAGAGGGATTTCTCAGCATGCTGACAAATCCTGCCGAGCAAACTTCAGGACCGTGGACAGCAGCACATTGACTCACAACACACGCTGACTCTCGCACCTCACTCCACCACACTGTCATGCATACAGCCATGCACACACACCTACACGCACCACACTCGCACCACACTCATGCAAAAACGCCCAGCACTCACAGACTGTCATGCATCAAAAATGCTCTGTTTTTGATGCATGGCAGTGTGCATCCACCCTTAATGTGATGGCAAAGATGTGGGCTCAGCATGTGAACCTGCATTAAAGGGTGGAGGCACACTAGCATTTTTGATGCATGAAAGTCGTGCGAGTGCTTTCCGTATGGTGGTGCGAGATCAATGAATGTGGTGTAACTGTGGTGCGAGTGTGGTCATTGTGCAATGCGTTTTTAACATTGTCTTTTTCATGGTGTATAAATTATATAAATTTAAAGAGAAAGGAAGCGCACAATAAACAGAGTGTGTGATTAACTCTGTGTTTATCTTATCCCAGCTCTTTTTACCTTATCTGGATTCTTCATGGTGTATAAAGTGAGAAAAGAGTAGATAGATTAGCTAGATCCAGTTTAACAGACTCCAGCTGCTACTTCAAGGGTTGCCTACTAAGCTAATTGCATATTCACTGCACTGTCAACCAAACAGTCAATCACAGATGCCCAAACTATGTGAGAGCCTCTGTGATTGGCTGCTGTAGTCAGACTGGATTTCCTCAATCTGGACAGTGATTCTGCTTGGTTGCCATACACATTAGTGTATGGCAACCAACCTGCCATCATGGGTTGTTAAATAAATAAATATAAAAATAAATGCGTGGGACTTTGCAGTATTTTTAAAGTCTACCCCGATGAAAGCATACAGCTGCAAACTGCCCCCCTCAGCTGTTTAATTTCACCTTGGCTGGCAAAAAAAAATGTGTGGACTCTGCCTATGTTTAATTACCAGCCAAAATAAAACTAGGCAGCTGGGTGCTGGTATTCTCAGCAGGGTGAGGGCCTATTGTTTAGGCCCCCACACTAAAGAATAACAGCCTGCAGCTGCCCGTGAAAATAGCCCATTTATAAGAAGCACCATTTCCAGGCAGTTTACCAGGCTTTACCAGCTCTTCCAGTGGCCCTGGTGGCAGGTGGCATGCTGGGGGCTAATACCAGCTTTGCTTTACCAGCTGGTATAAATCCCTGAGATTCTTAATGTCAGGCCAAGTTAGACCCGGCCATTAAGAATCTCCAATAAAGGGTTAAAAAAACACCACAAAGAGAAAAAATAATTTATTAGAAAAACACAGACACACTTAGAGACTCCATCCATATTACCCCCACGCAACCCTCTACGATCCTGGCTTCTGTCTTCTTTCTTCTTCAAATGATGCAGCTGTGCTACATCACAAAGCACAGGGAGGAAGAACGCTTCTACCCCATGCTCTGTGATCACTGAATGAGCAGAGTCTGCAGGTGGTAAGCAGTGATGTCACCGCTGACACCATTGCCATAGTAACCAAACAAGCGTTACTGTAGCAACAATGGCCGGCGCCAAGATGACGCGACTCCTGATTGATTGACTCATACAGTACCTGCAGTTGTTAACTCCCTGCTCACTGGGGCTGCTGTCACTGAATGAACGGCTTATACAAGAGCCACAGGAGTTAACTCCCTGCTTACTGATGACAGGACATCCCTCTCTTAGGAAAGATTCACATTCAGAATATTTGAATTCAATTATTCTTTATTAATTAATTTGACATACAATTAAAACATCTAGAACATTCCCTCCGGGGAACACGAAAGAACTGACCAGGTACACAATTTATCATAGTAATCAATTCACTGAACATTATCCATCCATCATCATCCATTCAATGCCAAAAAATTATACCATAATTGATATCTATATGCACAGAATGAAAATATTGGAGTTCTATACAAAGCATAAAAATATAGACACAACCCGAGTGTTATTTTCTAGTCCTGTTCATCCTGTATATTATGAGCAATTAACTATATATAATGCTAACTATCAGGTACATCAAAGAACGGGCTATCACTGCTTCCACTCACTATTCCACATTCAATGTTAAGGATTATTACTAAGTTCCTTTACTATCAAATCTATGCTAAATTCCACACCAAGCACAGATTAGTAGCACTGCAAATACCTATATGGGGTCCAGTGTCTTTTTAACCTGTTCACCCAGTCTGCTGGGGCTATTAGTTCTTACAACCCCTCTCTTCCCATACTGCCAGCTGAGGACAGGTTAACGTCAACCACCACTCTCCTTATAACATTGAATGTAAGGAACGTGCTATCCAAACTCCCCATGGGCCAAGGTTCATACCTGAGTTAGTTGTCGCTCCTCCCCTACAGCTGTTTGCTACCCGCTTCTTCCGGGGGGCGTACAGAATGAAAAACCCGGGGTGTCTTATTCTAAATCCTCCCAGGATGTCAGTGCGCCCCAATTAGGAGCGTCATTTGGTGAAGTGACGTGGCGGGATCTGAGTAGGTGGATTTAGAATAAGAAGCCCTGGGTTTTTCATTCTGTACGTCCCCCGGAAGAAGCGGGTAGCGAAACAGCTGAATAAGAGCGCAGTGACGCTTGAAAGTCACATCTGCGTACCCATATTCATATTTTGAGCTTATGAAGAGAAAATAAAAAACTAAATGCATGGAGACACTCTGGTGCTGGATCTTCCTTTCATCTGATTATTTACAGTGCCATTTCATATTAAGGTTCATATCCCCCTTACTATGGATCCTCCTCTCATGGTGCACTTGTGCCATGTTATCCAAATCTTTTTACCAACTGTGCAATACTTGTATACAGTTATCATGTGCATAATTAATAATTGTGTCTGTGATTAATGTATAAACATTAAATTTGGCTCAGGCTCTCACCCATCCATCCAAGTATGTCGGCGCTGGTCCGCTGTAGCGTGACTGTGGCGTCTTCCTTTTGCGCTTGCTAAGTATGGACCAAAGAGAGGCTTCGGCTGTATCACATGTCCGCGCATGCGCAGAACGTGCAGTATGCGCTCCAATGACGGCCGGCCACATTACTTCTCCATAGGGTGCATTGCTCCACCATTTTAACTACTGGCCACTTTGCCCACATTCTAGTAATAGGGTCACCTGCAGCTGCCACAAGTGCCGAGACCGCAACTATACCGCACGTGCCGCACTTGTGGCATTGTGGCATTGTGGCAAGCCCCATAGACATTGCATGGGGCTTGCCACAGGTGAACCGCAAATGTGACGGTTAGGGCCCTTTCACATCAGCTGTAATCGCTGATCGCTGCAGTTGCGGTGAAAAAACCGAAACTGCCGCGGTTACCGCATAACGGCCGCACTTGCGGTTCACTTGTGGTAAGCCCCATGCAATGTCTATGGGGCTTGCGGTAAGTGTGCGGCAGGTGCGGCAAGTGCGGTTTCGGCACTTGCGGCAGATGCGGCCGAGAAAAAACGCGGCCGCATCTGCCACAAGTGCCGAAACCGCAACTATACCACACTTGCCGCACCTGCCGCAAGCCCCATAGACATTGCATGGGGCTTGCCGCAAGTGAACCGCAAGTGCGGCCGTTATGCGGTAACCGCAGCAGTTGTGTTTTTTTCACCGCAACTGCCGTGATCAACGATTACCGCTGATGTGGAAGGGGCCTTAGGCCCCTTTCACATCAGCGGTTTTTTGAAATCGCGGCAGATGCGGTGAAAAAACCGCATCTGCGCGATTACCGCATAACCGCGCCACTTGCGGCACAGTTGCGGCAATCCCAATGCAATGTCTATGGGGCTTGCGGTAAGTGTGCGGCAGGTGCGGCAAGTGCGGTTTCGGCACTTGCGGCAGGTGCGGCCGCGAAAAAAACCGTGGTCAGTCGCGTTTTTTTTCCGGCCGCACCTGCCGCAAGTGCCGATACCGCACTTGCCGCACCTGCCGCACACTTACCGCAAGCCCCATAGACATTGCATGGGGCTTGCCGCAACCGTGCCACAAGTGTCGCGGTTATGCGGTAATCGCGGCAGATGCGGTTTTTTCACCGCATCTGCTGCGATTTAAAAAAAACGCTGATGTGAAAGGGCCTTAGGCAGCAGATGCGGCAGATGCAGTTTTTTGACCGCAACTGCCACATTTTCACACAAACGCTGATGTGAAAGGGGTCTATATTATTACTGAATAAAGATGGATGGATGAGTCCTTCAACTGTTTTTCCTTTCTTGATTGGTTCTGCAAAAACACAGAAAAGATATACCGGTACATTTATTAGTAAATAATATATATAAACATATATTTCATAGCCATTTAATGGCGTAAAAACAAAACTTATCCATGTCGGATTCAAGTTCCAGCTATTCTCCTTCATTCTAAGACGGGACTGATTTTAAAATCCACGTTCAAACCACCCGGTTTAAGTGTACCCAGTCTGTAAATGAATTCAAGTTCTCGCATTTTTAGCATTCTCTCTCTATCACCCCCTCGTCTCTTCTGTGGTATATGATCTATTATATAAAATTTAAGCTGCTTCTCTGTATGTTTTTTTTTCGGTGAAGTGCTTGGGTACTGGTAATTCTGTATTCTTTTTACGTATAGTATACCTGTGCTGATTAAGGTGGGTTTTGAGATCCAGTAGTGTGGTCTCCCCAACGTACCACAGTTTACATGGACACTCTAATAAGTAAATTACAAAGTCTGTGTTGCATGTGAGATAATGCCTGATGTTATATTGTTTCCCAGTGATCTGGTGTATAAATGTATCCCCTTTGATCATATGATTGCAGTTTACACAGGATAAACACGGGAAAGAACACATCCTCTTTGTTCCTGTAATACTTGTTTGTATTGAACCTCTCAAGCTCCCCACATCACAGTGTACTAGTTGACCTCCAATATTCTCACCCATCCTATATATATGAAATATGGAAGTGAACGGAATTCTTCTATATGTGGTAGGCATTTGTTCAGCATGACCCAGTGTTTTCTAATGACCCCAGCTACCAGGTTACTCTCCTCCCCATAGGTGGTAATAAACAGAATTCTTTTCATTTTCAAATTTTTAAGAGGATCCTCATCTGGTTTATGTGTTAACACCCTCTTCTTATGTTGATCTACATGTTTACTTGGATACCCCCTGTCTCTAAATCTTTTACACACCTTCTCCAAAAAGAGAGACTTTTTCACTTCCTGGCTCTCAATCCTACTTATCCTAAGCATTTGGCTTCCTTGAGTTTTACAGGGTGGTGACTATTGAACCTCAATAGATTGTTTCTATCTGTGGGTATGAGATATAGTGTTGTACTTAATGTTCTTCCCTCTAGAGATACCAACACATCCAAAAACTGTAAATGAGACCTAGACTTCACCAATTTAAACTTAATAGTTTTGTCCAATCCATTCAGAAACTCATAATACTCTATTAACTCATCTTCCGACCCTTTCCATAGGAGGAAGGTGAGTCGATCGACAGGGTAGGGGGTACTCGGATACCGCGACAGGTTGCTACTTCAGTGGGGATCTCGGCTGGTTGGGTCCCGGTCCCTTGCCCTGGACACTCAATGGCTGAGGGGAAAACTATTTGGTATGGGAGATTATTATACGTGACGCCACCTGTGGTACCTGGTAATGTAGTTATCAGCGCTGCAGCCCGCCACTGAGGTGATGGTGATGCAGCTTTGGGTAGTACCGCTCCCCACAGGTGGAGCTTTACCTCAGGGCAGCGGGGTGGATGAGGGGAGTCGTAGTCCTTGGCTCTGTGGTGCTGTGGAGGCGCTTCAGATGATAAATAACTGATGCAGAAACCATATAAGCTCAAACAGTTCTTTACTGGTACCAGATGGATCAATAGGTACATGGTACAGTCTAGTTTGCCAGGGAATTTGTTGCCACAGGCTTTGGGGTTCACCACAGAGTCTGTCAGAGGTGCCTCTCAAATGCTTTCCTTGGTCCAATTCTTTATGGCTCTGTTGGCTCTCTACATTCCCACTCTAGAGTCTGGTTTCTGGTCCCTGGGTCTGTTCGACTACTTTGATGGGTGCTGTGGCACCGTCTTGGTAAGGCCCATAGCCTGCCGGTCAGCAGTTTGAGACACACCTTAACAAACCACCTCGGTTCTGGAATACCGGGATGACCTGAGCACTCCAGACGGCTCCGACCAGTCCTGGTGTGCCCCTTTCTTGTCTGGGTTACCTCTTTAATTTTGAGATACCCTCCTGTCAGAGCAGCAGGTTGATCTGCGTCCGTCCGTTCTGCTCTCCTCACACCGTCTGACTGACTGCTGTCAACTGTCACCTACGTCACGTCTCCCTCTCTGCTAAGCTCCACCCCCCTGGGACCTACTGAATATACAGTCCCTGGTGCTAGGGTGGCTGCAATTTGGACTTTTGTACACAGACTCTGCAGTACCCTCTCTACCTGTGGCTATGGGGGCACTACATCTTCTATCTGGGGTTCAGTACCTCCCTGTGGCGTCCTACCAGAGGGGCATCACAAAGGCATCATCTATGTATCTCCACCACACCAACGCCTTCTCATAGTGGTGGGACACATAGATGAAGTCCTCCTCCATGTTGGTCATTACCAGATTAGCATATGTGGGCGCCATGTGTGTGCCCATAGCGGTCCCGCGTAGCTGTATGTAACAATCATCACCGAACAGAAAGTAATTACAAGTTAATGCAACTTCCAACACTTCCATCATAAACTCTTTAGCTTGATCTGACAGATCTGTGTCACCAAGTTTCTTTTTTATTGCCCTCATACCTTTACCGTGGTCTATCGTGTATAGGGATACAACGTCAAAAGATACAAGTATGATATTGGACTAAAGGCAGCATTTGAATCTAGTGCTGATACCCAGGCTAAAATGAGGTTCTTTGGATGTCAACAAAAGCCTAAGGAGAGTGCCAGAGACTATGCCTTAAACTTGCAGGAAGCAAGCACTTAAACTAGCAGAACCTGCCTTAGCCCGGGAGCTGACAAAATACTAATTGACCAGTTTATAGAGGGCCTCTTATCCCCTTCTCACAGAGGACAATTGAGTATGATGATTATTCAGAATCCTGAAATGACTTTTGCTGAGTTAAAAGATAGAGCCATCCATCTTCAGCAGGTAGAGCCGCCCCGGGATCTAAACTTCATCCAAGGCCCCACAGCAGCACCCCAGCAGCCAGGAGTATCAGCAACATCAGCCATGTCAGAGACTGCTGCTGAACACAGAGAGCCTATCTCTAATGAGGCCCTCAACCAAAAGCTAGATGCCCTGACAGATACTGTTATTTCCATTGCTAAAGTCATCAAGGAGCTGCGAGGATCCAAGCCTGCACCCAAGATCGAGTTGGCGACCAGCAAGGAGAATGTTCCATGGATGAGGCCCAGGAGGTACCAAGCGATGAGAGGACGACTCAGCGACCGTTATCAGCCGGATGGACAGCCCATTTGCCGCTGTTGTCAGAAACCAGGTCACTTTGCCCAGGAATGTACTTTAAAAGAGGATTCCCTGGGCAGGCGGTCTTCTTCTCAGGAGTAAATTCTCAAGGTCCTTCAGCCTGGTATGACAGATTTGTGGGAGGACGTCCGGTCATCCCTATCGTGTTGGATGGCATTCCCTTTAATGCCTTGTTGGATACCGGGTCCCAGATAACATCAATTCCACATGTTCTATACAAAAGATACTGGACTGATTCAGACATTAATAGTGGTCCAACTGACATTGTAGTGAACTTATGGGCTAGTAATGGTGAATTAATACCGCAAGTTGGGTTCAGAGAGATGACCATTCAGATTGGGAAGGTAGAATTGCAGAACCAGGGTATTATAATTGTAGATGTTGACTGGCGAGTTCGTGAATCAGTAATGTTACTTAGGAATGAATGTAATTGAACATTTTTTTCCGAGATAATTACTGTCTTACAGCAGATCATTGAGACTGCCAGAACCGGACAGCAGAGGCTTCTGCACAAAGAAATAAAAGTCCTGATGTTGAAACAACAGGTAGGCCAGGGTCACATTTGCGTTATGACCCTGGCCTGCCGGATTCCGGTTTTATCTTAGAACTTTTTCCAGCGCCGCATAGCTTTATTGCTATGCGGTGCTGGAAAACGCTGCCCTTAGTTACCCGCTGTTTACCTTAACGACCTGTCACACAGGCAGCGGCTCAGAGTGCGCTTTACAGCGCCGCACAGGAAACCGTTGCAGACAGCGTTTCCTGTGCGGCGCTGTAAAGCGGACTCCAAGCCGCTGCCTGTGTGACAGGTCGTTAAGGTAAACAGCGGGTAACTAAGGGCAGCGTTTTCCAGCACCGCATAGCGGTAACGCTATGTGGCGCTGGAAAAAGTTCTAAGATAAAACCGGAATCCGGCAGGCTAGGGTTATAACGCAAATGTGATCCTGGCCGTAGACATATCTGGAGGTGAAATCGGCAGTGTACGAGTAAGTGATCCAATACCCATTGTAATACCTCCCAAAACTGAAATGTTGGTCTGGTGTAGAGCCGTAATAGGCATAAAAGGGCAAGACTACCAAGCCCTAGTAGAC
Organism: Allobates femoralis; assembly: GCA_033576535.1. Taxonomy (NCBI): domain Eukaryota; kingdom Metazoa; phylum Chordata; class Amphibia; order Anura; family Aromobatidae; genus Allobates; species Allobates femoralis. Next base: position 316,720,103 of record JARQOC010000003.1, read on the forward strand.
CCACTATACTCACAGCCAGAGGGGTCGTCAAGGTACATCGGGGAAGAGTGCCATTACGCCTTTTAAATTGCGGGGAAGATGACGTCACATTACCAAAGTATGCTACCATGGCTAAATTGTTCACGTTTGATAACAATGCCATCACAGCTGTCGAGCCCTTGAACCCGTCAAGTGAGGCGGATGACAATGGCTAAGGGGAGAAGCTGGAGGATTGGTGCCAAAAGCTACATGTGGGTACCAGTTCTACATCTTTCCATCAAAAGCATGGAGAATACCGGGTAGTAAAAGAATATGAGCAGATATTCAGCAAACACCCGTTAGACCTTGGGCAAATTAAAGGGGTAGAGCACACTATAACCACAGGTAACCATCAGACTATAAAAGAGAGGTATAGACCATTACCACCCGCTCACTACCAAACCACCAAAGACATGCTCAAAGAAATGAAAACTGCAGGTGTAATAAGGGCCAGTTGTAGCCCCTGGGCAGGGCCTTTAGTGCTGGTTAGAAAGAAGGACGGGACCATGAGAATGTGCGTAGTTTACCGGCAGATCAACCGCATTACACATAAGGACGCATACCCATTACCTAGGATTGAGGAGTCATTAGCTGCATTAAAATCTGCTAACTACTTTTCTACCCTTGATCTGACTAGTGGGTACTGGCAAGTTCCTGTGGCTGAGGCCGACAAGGAGAAGACAGCGTTTACTATGCCGGTGGGCCTCTGTGAGTTCAATTGTATGCTGTTTGGACTCTGCAACGCACCCGGTACCTTTCAACGCCTGATGGAGAGCTGCCTAGGACATAAGAACTTTAAAACTGTCCTCCTGTACCTAGATGACGTCATAGTGTACTCCAAGACGTATGAGTAACATCTACAAGACCTGGCAGAAGTGTTTGAGGCCTTATCCGGATACGGCATGAAAATCAATCCATCCAAGTGCCACCTTCTCAAGCCAAAGGTACAGTACCTGGGACACATTGTGAGTTCAGAGGGAGTCACCGTGATAAGGGTTTGGCCAAGACCTACTAACGTGAAAGAAGTGAGGCAATTCCTGGGCCTGGTAGGCTATTACAGAATATTTATCAGAGGATTCACGAAGTTAGCAGCTCCCCTAAAATACATCCTGGTAGGACAGTCAAAAAGGTCTTCAACCCGTAATCCTCCTTTTCAGTGGAGTGAAGAGAGGGAAGACTCCTTCAACAAGCTGAAGTGTGCGCTGACAGGAGAAGAGATCCTGGCATATCCGGATTACCATCAACCCTTCATTCTGTACACGGATGCCAGCAATGTGGAACTGGGAGCAGTACTGTCACAGAAGCAAGGAGGCAAAGAAAGAGTTATTGTCTTTGCAAGCAGGAAACTCCGATCTACGGAAAGAAATTCAGAGAATTACAGCTCCTTCAAGTTAGAACTACTGGCAGTAGTTTGGGCTGTAACTGAATGTTTCAAGCATTACCTGGCAGCTGCAGAATTCACCATCTACACGGATAACAACCCGTTAACCCACCTGGACTCAGCAAAATTAGGTGCATTGGAGCAGCGATGGATAGCCCGGCTGTCCAACTACAATTTTGTCATTAAATATAGGGCAGGCCGCAAGAACGGGAACGCAGATGTCTTATTCCAGATGCCACACCTGAAAGACGTGGAAGAGGAACCAGAGGAGTGGGAGAAAATTGAACTACCAGCCTTTCATCATTCTAAGGTACAAAAGTATCAACCCGGCATCTACCAAAGACAACAGGAGGCGAATCTCAACCTGTTAGCACACCATGGATGGGCTGACGCGCAGGATAGTGATCCAGCTGTGAAGCTAGTGAAAGAACTGCTTACACAACAAGGTGCGTACCCTAATCAGAATGCCCCAGCTGAGACCCAATACCTCTGGAAGGAATGAGGCAAGTTGTTCCTGTATCAAGGGAAGCTCTGCAGAAGGCATACCAACCCTAAAACACATTAATTGGTCTGGCAGATAATCGTACCCAAGCGATACGTCGAAATGGTCTTAGAAGCCTACCACGACGGTGCAGGTCATTTTGGATGGAAGAAGTTGGAAGTGCTCTTAAGAGAGATTCTACTGGGTTGGCATGAGGAAATCAATTGAAGATCGGTGTAGAAAATGTGGCCCGTGCAACCTCAGAAAAAAAGATCAAAAGAGAGCCCCACTCCAGTCCATAGTAACCAAGCAACCACTTGATTTAGTTGCGTTAGACCATGTCAAGTTGTCACCAAGCCGGTCAGGCTATGTCTATGCCTTAACCATCGTGGACCATTACTTACGCTTCTTAGTGGTGGTACCCGTCAAGGGCCTGACAGCGAAGACGGCTGCAAGGGCATTTCAGACCCATTTCTGTAGACCTCATGGTTACCCGGAACAAGTCCTTGCAGATCAAGGTCCAGCTTTTGAATCAGAGATTTTCCAGGAGTTCTGAAACATGTAAGGCTGTAAGAAGATCCGCACGACAGCTTATCATCCCCAAACCAATGGCTTATGCGAGAAGATGAACCATATTGCAATTGACCTGTTGAAAACCTTACCAGAGTCAGAGAGAAATCAATGGCCATAGAAATTACCCGATTTGGTAGACCTGTACAACCTTGTCCCGATGAGTTCTACAAACTGCACCCCAGCCTACCTTATGTGTGCAAGACCCGGTAAGCTGCCAATTGATTTAGATATGGGGATTCTAAAACCTGACGCAGAAGTTGAAGAATCCAATTGGGATACCCTACGTCAACAGCATTATCGCCAAGTACAGGAGTGCGTAGAGAAAAATCTTCAGCAAGCTAGAGCAAGACAAGAGAGAACCTTTAACCAACGTGCTCAAGCAACTCCGTTACAACCCGGTGAGCAAGTTCTCAAGAGAAAGAGAAGCACCAACAAATTGGATAATCAGTGGGAAACCACCCCATATACAGTCTTACCATGCAATTTAGACAATGTTAAAATGTGTCTAATAAGCAAAGACGAAGGAAGAACGTCAGTAGTTGTGTCAAGAGGCCATCTCAAACTGTGTCCTGAAACCCTGAAGACACCAGAAGTAACCATACACGTACAGGTCCAACCTGTCAAAAAAGAAGAAGTTTTCCATACTGTTTTAGGAGATTTACCCAAAATATGGCCAAATTACTACGGAGCAGTTGTAGTCCCCATGATTGCTTTCCCTCCAATGGTTGAACCAACACCAGAACCCATACCACAAGAAGTTCCAAGACCTGAAGAACTGGAAGTCAAACCCGTAGAGGAAGAACAAATTCCTGGTCCCAGTGAGCTTGCCAGTCCTGCTGTCAGATCTCCATCCTCAGTAGTAGCAGACTCTCTAAATAGGTACACGTCCACTCACACCATTATTAAGTACACCCTGTGCACCAGCATTACGCAGATCACAGTGTAGTACCCAGGGTCAGTTACCGGCTAGGTACAGAGATTGAAAAGTAAAATTAAATGTGAACTGTAAATATGTTTGTTGTAAACTTCTTGCATATTCTTGAACTTTTTCTTTATTTATTTATGGACCATATTACCACGGACTGGTTGTGGTAAAAGCTCTTTTGTATATATGTATCAGCCCAGAGGCAATAGACTAAACCCCAGAAGGACTATTTATTTTGAACTTTGCACTCTTTTTGAGCATTTTAGTGATTTTTGTACATTTTTACTTTTTAAGTCTCTGTAAATATTAATTGTATTATTAACTGTTTGTTTTTCCACAGTCCCGGAGTACTGTTCTTAACTAAGGGGGACTGTGTCACCCCGGGGTTAATGTGCCACAGTAAGAACACCAAGGGTTAACTCCCCACACAACCCACAACACTACACTAGCGCCTCCAGGCCAGAAGGGGGAGCTAAAGGGCTTCCCTATATATTCTGATGTGGAGAGGAAGTGGGGAAGAGCAGAGTGGTGGGAGGAGCTAATGTTGTTTACCTCAGAGTGGCAGTGACAGTTAGTCAGTTGGAGTTAGTTCAGTTCCTGGGAGGACTGAGGAAGAAAGACTGGTGGTGTAACAGGAAATAAAAAGAAAAAATAGTGTTGCGCCACCTGTGGACCTCTCCTGTCTTTAAAGTGGTCGTTTATAAGTGAACTAACCTTTAAGGTTTGTGCCCGATCCGTACAACCAGATTGTGAGTGCAGTTTGTGGCTCAGGCTGCCAGCCTTGGACTGTAGTGCTCCTGTATCCTCAATCGCCTCTGCTCCTGGCCTCGTGCAATCCACACTCTCTCTCCAGGGTTAGGTCAGGAAACACCAGGTTGATCCATTAACCCTATCCCTCCTGCAGCTCTGTCACCGCTTTCCACAATGGAATTAGATTAATAGAATTCAAATAGAATATGCGGTTCTAAGGTAGAGCGCAGGTATGAGACGGGATACTTTAATCTTTATATCCGTAACTTTATTCATAAAAAGCTCCAGACCACAACATGTTTCGACGTACAGACGTCTTCCTCAAGCCGCTTGAGGAAGATGTCTGTACGTCGAAACATGTTGTGGTCTGGAGCTTTTTATGAATAAAGTTACGGAGATAAAATTAAAGTATCCTGTCTCATACCTGCGCTCTACCTTAGAACCGCATATTCTATTTGAATTCTATGGTGGTGTAAAGGGGCTGCCTTAGGCCTCTCCACAGCCTCCTACCCACTTCCAGGTCTAGCCAGGGTCTGAGGGAAGGAGTAAGAGAAACAGGAGAACACATCTGGGAGACTGAGTTACCTCATAACTCGCCCCGAGGAGCGTACAGACCGGATACGGATAAACTGTGACTGAAACATGCAGCACAGTAAACACCAGAATAGTGGAGGTTATATATCTACACTGTACCTCAGCGAAGCAACACAGCGGGGTCAGAAATACAGAGGAACAGACTCAAGTTGCCTAGCAAAGGGGGTACCTGTGAGGAGAGACAGGCCAGCAGCCTAGCTGAAGCGGCAGCAGGGCCACATACACAGCCCAGGAGAGGGAAGCTGAGGACCCAGACAGGGTGGGAGCAACCCGGCCCCGGTACAGACTCCGTGGACAGTACTCTGCTAACAACATCATATGCAGTAAAGACTTGGAAAACTTCAAAACCGTTAGTCTGTGTGATCCTTGTGCTCAAACCCTGCGTTCCCTCACAAGCAGCTATCGTCTCTACTACTACCCATATCCTGCAATATCGATAGCACCATCTATAGACTGTTACTATCTCTGCCCTGGGGAACCAAGCTCTACCTGCAGAGAGCCATTACATCCCCAGCTGCCAAACATCATCCCCGGAAGTTCTGCAGCAGCGGTGTCACCCTGACCACAACCCGTGGGTGACGTCATGACTTTCTCCCATGTAATACCCCCATTACTTGCGGAACCTGGGACACGGTCCGGACCAAGACCCGCCTTGATATCCCCAGCAGTACCCGAGTCCGGTACCGAGTACCCCGTCCCAGTGGGCTCCATAGTGTGTCTAGAGGGAAGAACATTAAGTACAACACTATATGTCAAACCCACAGATTGTTTCTATTTATTGAGGTTCAATAGTCACCACCCTCTAAAACTCAAGGAAGCAATCCCTTATAGCCAAATGTTAGTATAAGTAGGATTGAGAGCCAGGAAGTAAAAAAGTCTATCTCTTTGGAGAAGGTGTGTAAAAATTCAGAGAGAGGGCGTATCCAAGTAAACATGTAGATCAACATAAGAAGAGGGTGTTAACACAAAAACCAGATGAGGATCCTTTAAAAATTTGAAAATGAAAAGAATTCCGTTTATTACCACCTATGGGGAGGAGAGTAACCTGGGAGCTGGGGTAATTAGAAAACACTGGGCCATGCTGAACAAATGCCTACCACATATAGAAGAATTCCGTTCACTTCCATATTTAACATATAGGATGGGTGAGGATATTGGAGGTCAACTAGTACACTGTGATGTGGGGAGCTTGAGAGGTTCCATACAAACCAGTATTACGGGAACAAAGAGGATGGGATCTTTCTTGTGTTTATCCTGTGTAAGCTGCAATCATATGATCAAAGGGGATAAATTTATACACCAGATCACTGGGAAACAATATAACATCAGGCATTATCTCACGTGCAACATAGACTTTGTAATTTACTTATTAGAGTGTCCATGTAAACTGTGGTACATTGGGGAGACCACACTGGAGCTCAAAACCTGCCTTTTCCAGCACAGATATACTATACATAAAAACAATACAGAATTACCGTACCCAAGCACTTCACCAAAAAAAAACCATATGGAGAAGCAGCTTAAGTTTCATATAATAGATCATATACCACAGAAGAGACGAGGGGTGATAGAGAGAGAATGCTAAAAATCCGAGAACTTGAATGGATTTACAGACTGGGTACACTTAAACCGAGTGGTGGGAATGTGGATTTTAAAGTCAGTCCCATCTTAGAATGAAGGAAAATAGCCGGAACTTGAATCCGACATGGATAAGTTGAGTTGTTTTTACGCCAATAAATGGCTATGAAATATACGTTTATATATATTATTTACTAATAAATGTGTATCTTTTATGTGTTTTTGCTGAACCAATCAAGAAAAGAAAAACAGTTGAAGGACTCATCCATCTTTATTCAGTAATAACATTTGTCTTACTGGTGTATATATGCACATTTTACAGTGGTGGTACCAAGAAGTGGTAGTTGAGATCCCGTGACTAGCCTGAGAGGTCCAGCAGGTAACTGGTTAACATGAAAGTGTAAACACCAGGAAAACTGCTGGACTAAGGTCCCTTCACCTGGCAGTGTGAGAGGCTTATGGCCACTTTACACACACCAACTTATCTGTCCAACTTCTGACCAGCTTACTGGTTGCAGTGAAATCATGGACACATTGTTACATTTGTACACAGCCACAAAATGGAGCAATGTGTCCATGATTTCACTGCAACCAGTAAGTTGGTCAGAGGTTGGACAGATAAGTTGGTGTGTGTAAAGTGGCCCTTAGAGTCCGGAGGCTATAGGGGCCTCATTAAGTGTTGTGAGCCATATATGGTGGCTATAATGCATATGTTAAGGGTTATTCAGTAAACAGTATGGCTTTTTTTAATGGGTGACCCTGTTACTAGAATGTGGGCAAATTGGCCAGTAGTTAAAATGGCGGAGCAATGCACCCTATGGAGAAGTAATCTGGCCTGCCGTCATTGGAGCGCATAACGCACGTTCTGCGCATGTGCAAAAGAACCTGCAAGACGCCACGTTCACGCAACAGCTGACCAGTGCATACATACTTGGATGGATGGGTGAGCGCCTGAGCCAAATTTAATGTTTATACATTAATCACAGATACATGTTGTTAATTATGCACATGATAACTGTATACAAGTATTGCACAGTTGGTAAAAAGATTTGAATAATATGGCACAAGTGCGCCATGAGAGGAGGATCCATAGTAAGGGGGATATGGACCTTAATATGAAATGGCACTATAAATAATCACTGTTTTGTAAAAATTGATTGATTAATTGAAAAGATATGGATGCACTTTAAATACCCTGTGTCATTCACACCCTGGCACTGCTTGAGAAAGGTTTTGTTGGAACCGAAAAATCGTGGTCACTGGGCCAATGAAGAAGATTAATGTGGTAACTATGGAGTGCTGCCTGTGAATATCTATCTATCTATCTATCTATCTATCTATCTATCTATCTATCTATCTATCTATCTATCTATACAGAAAAAAAGCTGCACAGCACTCAAGATACATGTGAAAATGGTGCAAGCTGCGATGCTGGAACAAACAACCTGAAAAAATTCCCTGCAGCACTCAGTTACTACCAAAAATGTACACATGCTAATAAGCGGTTTATATATGAGGAAAAAAATGTAAAACTTACGTTTTTTTCAAAAAACTCATTATTCATGATTGAGATGGTGCCCACCCACTTAGAAGTTGGATAGGGAGGATAAGGAGGACAAGGATGTCAGCGTAGGACTCATCAGATCTGGGGTCATTGTGGAGTGGTTGATGAGCAAACAGATATTGGCCAATATATGTACCAAGAACCCCAGTAAATAAAAAGATAAGAATAATGAGTTTTTTTGAGAAAAACTTAAGTTTTAAATTTTTTGCTCATATATAAACCGCTTATTAGCATGTGTACATTTTTGGTAGTAACTGAGTGCTGCAGTGAATTTTTTTCTGGTTGTTTATTCCAGCATCGCAGCTTTCACCAGTTCACACTATATTTTGAGTGCTGTGCAGCTTTTTTTCTGTTTAATTCTAATATGTGGAGTTGCTGGCTCCACAGCTACACTTAGCACCCTCATCGCCCCCAGGTGGTCTGAGATTGAGATGGTATCCTCCCACTTAGAAGTTTCATGCCAGTGTGCCTTCACCCAAAGGCAGGGACACAACATATTACATAAGTTTACATCATGAACATGTCATGAAGGTGATAATTGGAATCGGGCAGAATGTTTTTAGGCTCTACAGTAACATCACATATGTATAGTATCTAAAATTTAGATTATGACAATATCTTTTTATTATAACTCTGTTACAGTATTATCTAAAAATGTATAGGCATGATATTTGTACAAATGAGCTTGCAAGTGCAGGGGGCTTGGCTTGCACTTACAGCTCTCCATTCTCTCTCCCTCTTTCTCCTCCCACCTCTAGCATCCTATCTGTGATTTCCTATCTTACTCGAGATCTCGTACAGGTGCCATCTTTTCCAGGGATAGTGCCTGAGCAGTAAGGTCTGATGACCCTGAGGGTGAATGATGATGTCTTGCTTTACATAGATGAGATTGGTTTAGGGTCTAACACCCTGCTGACATGTTTCTTTTAAGCTCAGCCATCATTACTTTTTGTATCTTTCCAAATGTGGAGTCTTCATATATATTTGATGGTATAACATATACTTTTAATAATCTATTGACAAAATATACATATTACCCATTGAAATATTGCTGCTATATGCTGTTCCTAGTTTGCTGTTCAGTTCAAATAATTTATTGGTAATTGTCCAGACAAATGGTCACATTCTCTAGCACCCGTCTGCTGGAAATTAATAATTCTTAATTAGATATGACTGATATTCAATAAAGCTGGACATAATTGGGAATGTTTGTGCTTATGAATTGGACGTCTGCCTACAAAACTCAATAATATTGAAGTAGACAGCAGCAATAAATTGTGCCTAAATCCTGATAATTTTCTTTTAACCAGCTCTTATCACAGAGCATTAAGATCATCATCAAGTAAAATAAGGATGAATGCATTAATCCGGCCAAAAACACTCATGTATTATAAGGGGGTAGTCATATTGGAGGCACATCCCGCATCTATGATGTTCCAAAATGCCTTCCACATTGTGACTTAACAAAGCTGATAAATGTTTTTTTCTATACTAATTAAAGCTTTAAAATTAGGATAATTTTATTGATCACATAATTTCACAGTAATGATATGACATCAATAATCAGAGGGGTTTGCAGAATGTAATGCTAGTGTTTAAAAAAACTTTATATTGTAATTTTTAAGTCTGTGAGGCATTGTTTCCAAATGCAAAGCATCACTGTCCATATGAATAAACTGATATACACAACAATACATAAGGGTCCTTTTTCCTAGCAAAACATGCATCCAAACAAGGTTTTAATTAAAAGTGCTATACCGTGTTTCCCCAAAAATAAGACACCCCTCCTCCCCCCCGAAAATAAGACATAATGGGGTTTTGGCCAGGCTGCTTAATATAAGGCACCCCCCGAAAATGAGACGTGGCGAAAAAAAAAAACTATTTGATACTCATCTTACAGTACTGCTATTGCCGGAGCCTGCCTCTGCCACCACTGTGGATGCTTGCCGTCGTCACTTTATTTGTTTCTCCATGTTCTCCTCCTGTGTGTACCGGGTGCCGCTCAATGTAGATGTATGGTAGTAAGTCGTCAGACAATCAGGCGGCTGCTTGCATCTAATTGGCTGCAGCATTACCGTACATCTCCTGTATGGAGGTCATCTGTGCCACTCAGCGTAGTTGTACGGTATTTTGGTGTCCAATCAGAAGCCAGCAACTGTCGCCTGATTGGCTGGTGGCTACCATCATACATCTACTCTGAGTGGCGCCCAGATACATACACACTGGGTGACAAGGGACGAATCAAGCGGCAGTGGTGGTGGCAGCGGTAAGCTCCAGCAGACTCCGGCAATAATGTCACTATATGTGTGTGGCTGACTGTGTGTGGGGGCTACAGAGGGATATTGGGAGATGATGGGGATGCTGATGGATGATGTGGCTATAGAGGGATATTGGGGGATGATGGGGCTACAGAGGGATATTGGGGGATAATGAGGGTCACACTTGGGAGGCCAGGGTAGCAAGGAGCTGGACTTAGGGGTTCAGGCGAGCCTACTCTGGCCCTGATACTGGGTCCCTGGCTCGTCCTGATCTCGGAGGTACCTCTAAACCTGAGGAGGTCCAAGCCACCAGCCTAAGCTCCTAAAGCTCCTGAGAAGTCCTAGGCATAAGCCTCTACCTCCACCCATGGACTACGGAACCCAGCAACCTCCAAGGGAAAGAAAAACAGCAGCTTCGGATCAGCGTCTACACTCCACAGGTCACAGAGCAGAAGTGAACTGAATCAGCGACATCAGGTGGATGTGAGCTGACCCATTTATGACTGAGTGGTGGGGAGGAACCAGCCAAGGCATACCCCTCAGCTCACCTAAGCATGAGTCATATCCATTACACACCTGCAGCAATCTCACCTGCAGAGCTGCACACTGAATAGGGAAAAAAAAAAGTTAAATTCAACAACAGCAACAGCAGCACCCATGAGCATAAGACAGCCACACGTAACAGATATTGGGAGATGATGGGGGATGCTGATGGATGATGGGGACTATAAAGGGATGATGGGGCTTAAGTTGGTTGATGGAATATTGGGGGATGATGGAAATATTGGAGGATGATGGGGGCTGCAGATGTATGATGGATGGATGACACAGTTTGTTTATGCTCGTTTGTGATGACAACTGCTGTACAGTGTATAATAAATGTTCATTTATTTTGTTCATCAATAAATGTGAATTCTTCTTCATGGAGATAAGACACCTCTAAAAAATTGAACATGGTGCATCTTTTGGAGCAAAAATTAATATAAGACGGTGTCTTATTTTTGCGGAAACAGGGTATTACATGACTTGCTAAAAGTGAGTTGTTATATTCCCTTTTAGGGCCACTTTACACACACCAACTTCTGTGTCCAACTTATGAACAGATCTCTGGTTGCAGTGAAATCATGGACACATTGCTCCATTTTGTGGCTGTGTACAATTGTAACAATGTGTCCATGATTTCACTGCAACCAGAGATCTGTTCAGAAATTGGTCACAGAAGTTGGTGTGTGTAAAGCGGCCCTTACAGTTTGTTAAAAATAGCTTGAACATTGCACGCCTTATTAAGTGCATTCACTAGGCTGGTCTTATTAGCAGTGCATTCCAATGTTCAGTCCTACTAACCTCAGGGGCATGCTTTGTCATACTCGAGACAAGAAAAACTTTTTTCAGACATTACCAGTGTCTCATTTATCCCTTGACAAAAGACTATAAATGCAAGAAAATCCGCTTTATCTGTCACATTACATAATGATGAATAGATTGTACGTTTATTTGCTGTGTTAGCAATTTTCACAAGGTTTGCATCTACAGCAATTCATCTGAAAACATGTCCTGCAAGTTTATATATGGAAATGTGAGGCTGATCTAACATTTCTGCATTATGCCAGGTCCAGGCATTATACATTCTGTCTTGTGTAGGTATAAATCTTAAGACTGGTATGAGCGATACATCCCCGAACATGTTCGCCAATTTCAAATTCGGCACAAACATTTGCAGATTCAGATTTAAAACTCGCGTGTTAAAAGAAAATTATCAGGATTTAGGCACAATTTATTGCTGCTGCCTACTTCAATAATTATTGAGTTTTGTAGGCAGACGTCCAATTCATAAGCACAGACATTCCCAATTATGTCCAGCTTTATTGAATATCAGTCATATCTAATTAAGAATTATTAATTTCCAGCAGACGGTGGCTAGAGAATGTGCTGGGGAACAAAATGGAGTGTGACGATCCACTGACCTCTCTCCACCCCCCCCATAAATATGTCCTGCCCACTATCCTACACAGTGAGAAGGTAGAAGAAAAGCACCACAAAGGCAGTAATGCATTTTTTCATCTGATCAGTTTCTGAACAAAGCCGAGTCAGAAACTGATCAGATGAAAAAATGCATTACTGCATTTGTGGTGCTTTTCTTCGAACCTTCTCACTGTGTAGGATAGTGGGCAGGACATATTTAATGAGGGGGGGGTGGAGAGAGGTCAGTGGATCGTCACACTCCATTTTGTTCCCCAGCACTTTCTGTGTTGATGGATGTTCCAGGTGGCAGTCAATCAGGGTGCATAAACCATCCACAAGCTGTAGACACAAGGGCTTGTGTCATTGGCTGGCTTATGCGATTGGCCGCCTCTATCATGTCTCCCTCGGGATATATGAGGTGGCCATTTGCCATTGTCACCATTATCAGAGTGTTACTGCTAGTCACAGTGCTGCTGCTGCTCCGTGCTGCTCTGTCCATGCTACACTAAAAGATACAGTAGCTAGCTACTCAATGACTTTTTAGAATAAGAGGGCAAGAGGGTCCATCCAGACATAGGCATTTTTTACTAAGAACAAGTGTGATTAAGAAACCTGTGTGCTTCACCAAAGCTGCGTTTTTTTGCATACAAGGTGATTACCAAATCTGTGTACGTTACCAAAGCCGCATCTTTACCAAATCTTTGTGTTTGCCTAAAAAGACTTTTATTGGCCTCAACAAGTTATTGACAAATATTTGTGTTTCCCCTAAAAAGTTTATTTTTGGCCTCAATCAAGGGATTGCCAAATCCTTTAGTTTCCCCTAAAAAGGTTTTTATGGCTTCAAACAAGTTATTGCCAAAGCCTTTTGTTTTCCCTATAAAAGGTTTTTTCTTTGGTCTCAAACAATTGCTTGCCAAATGCTTCTGTTTCCCCTGAAAAGGCTGTGTTTGGCTTTAACCAAGTATTGCCAAAACCTTCCCCTAAAAAGGCTTTATTTGACCTAAGACAACACATTGCCAACCAAATCCTTCTGCTTTCCCTATAACAGCTGTGTTTGGTCTCAAATAATGATTACCAAATCCGTTTCACCTAAAAAATCTGTGTTTGACCTCAGATAAGTCATTGCCAAATCTTTCTGTTTACATTAAAAAGGCTTATTTTGGCCTCAAACAAGTGAATGCCAAATCCTTCAGTTTCCCCTAGATATGTTTTTAGCCTCAAACATGTGATTGCCAAATCCTTCAGTTTCCCATAAAAAGTGATTAGCAAATCTGTGTGCATTAAACATGAGTGGGAAATCCCAAGGTCATTGTGGAAAAGGGAATAGGCATGGTAGAAAGGGGAATAAGCGTGGTGGAAGGAGTAATAGGCTTGATGTTGGTGGTGTACATAGGGGCAGTACTACTGCTAATGTTACTGAAAGCTGTACTTACCAAACACTGGATTGTGGTATCCAAAGCCCAGTGGTAACTTCTGTTACTGGACGGCCTACTCAGGTCTCTTTGTTTAGCAGGAGCAGTGCGATACAAGTTGTGGATGAGGAATAGAAAGAAGCTGTTGCTACAGTTCATGGCAAGCACTGCATCAAGTGCCCTCTCCTCTTTCTTCACCTCAATATCACACAAAGTACAGTCCTCAAAGGTTGGTGCCCCAATTACCAATATTACACCCATAACTTTCCAACCGCAAAACTAATTGAGAGGAAACACAAATGGGTGATTCTGTAGAGATGTTCACACATTCTATGCTATTTGCATCATAGGTCTATGACGCGCACCCAGGGCTCGGGTACTCGGCTCTCAGGCTCTCTCTCTCTCTTTCAGTATGGAAAGTCACGGGTGGCCATCCCGAGGCCGTGGCCCTGGGGTCAACTGAAAAATGGGGTGAATTATATAAAGGGGATTATTTACAAGTTGTCTTCGTGACGCCACCTGCTGAGTCTGGTGATGACCACCAGCGCCGCCACAGTCCTTCGGTGGCCGATGGTATTGCAGCTTGGATGAAATAGTCCCTCGCAGGCGGGACTGGACCACCGGGGCAGAGACATTGTTATAGAACAGTTTGTATTTGAAAGGATGCAGCAGAGTCGGAACTTCACTTCACCGGGTGACTTTTACTTGAACACTTTCAGTCAGCTTTACAGTTCAGTAATAGTCAGATGTTAAACTGGCGAATGCTCCAGGCTGCAATTAGGATTTCTGCTGGAGATGGGACCCTCCTTTATGTTCCTTTCCTTCTTTTCTGTTCCCAGTGTTATGAAGCCTGATCTCTTATAGATGAACTGACCTCCTGCTGCTTCTAATTGGTCGATTTACACGCCGCGATATCGCGTCCACACTCCGACCCAACTCCGACTAAAGTCACGTGGTCGCGAGTTGGAGCCGATATGGTGCGCTTGTACGGTTTTGAGCGTACAACGCGATGCTGGAACGATGCCAAAACGATATCGGAGTTGAATAGCAAAGCTATTCAACTCGCCGATATCGCAAGGCCGTTGTGCCAGCATCGCTGCGTGTGACAGCCCAACTACGATGTGCACGCTGACGTCACCCATTCACTCCCATGTTAAATGGTTGTTCCTGGGTTGGTGGGCGTGCACATCGTAGGGACGTTGCATCCCGATATCGCGGCGTGTAAACTGGCGATGCGATGCAGGGAGAAACGTGCACTAAATGCGTGCTCCCGCGTCGTTGCCTCCGATATCGCCGCGATATCGGGACGTGTAACCCCACCATTATTCTCTTCGCCTCCATTGTACCCGCTGGGTCAACCTTCTTTCTGAACGTCGCAGGCTCTTACTGCGGTTCTGGCTTCCCTCTCGTGGGATCTTTGGGAGTCTTTTACAAATTTTCTGTGAATCATAGAGAACTCACAGGTGCGGGCTCCGGTACCCGGTTTCCTTCCTTTCGGGGCAAACTCTACTGTTACTCAATCCCCTTCTTAGAGTGAACTCTGCTTCTGAGTTCTTTCCCTCTCTTTCTTTCTCTTTCTTTGGGATCTTTGCTCTCTTGGGCCTCTCAGCCGAGATGGCCCTCTTAGTTCCTTCAGGCTGGCTGCCTGGTTCGTTCCACGCTCCCTCCTCCGACTGTCTCGAGCGCCTCTGCCGCTCACTAGTTCCCCCTAGAGGCCACTATATATCCTCCCAGGGTTCCCTCCCACCTACTATCCTAGTGTGTGGGTGTCAGCTCTAGGGTTCCATCTTGTGACCATTGTCCAAACTGCAGTGGAGTACTACACCGCTTTTCTGGGTGCAGTACCCCTTTTGTGGCACCTACTTAGTGGGGCGCCACACTCTCCTTGATTGAACATGCTCGTCCCCGAGCATCACATTCGCCCTTCGGGAAGTGAAAAACATTTTTATATTTATAATCATCAACATCAACGGGTAAACTATATACAAGGCATGAATATTTAGATTTTCTTCCCCGTCCGGGGAGGCTCATGACTTTAACGTTGCACATATATAACATCACACACATTATTGGCAGACTGGTGGCGGGGGGCAGGATGGAGCAAATGGGGCGGGATGGAGCCGGCAGGGCAGGATAGAGCGAGTGGGGCAGGATGGAGTGAGCGGGGCAGGATGGATCCAGGGGGGCAGGATGGAGCGAGCGGGGCAGGATGGAGCGAGCGGGGCAGAATGGAGCCGTGGTGGGGGCAGGATAGAGCCGGCGAGGCAGGTTGGAGCCAGGGGGGCAGGATAGAGCCAGGGGGGCAGGATGGAGCCAGGGGGCAGGACGGAGCAAGCCGGGCAGGATGGAGGGAGCGGGGGCAGGATGGAGCAAGCGGGGGCAGGGTGGAGCCGGGGGGATAGGATGGAGCAAGCGGGGAAGAATGTAGCGAGCAGGACAGGATGGTGGCGGGGGGGCAAGATGGTGGCGGGGGGGGCAGGATGGAGCGAGCGGGGCAGGATGGAGCGAGCGGGGCAGGATGGTGGTGAGCGGGGCAGGATGGTGGTGGGGGGGCAGGATGGAGCCAGAGAAGCAGGATGGTGGTGGGGGGGGGCAGGATGGTGGTGGAGGGGCAGGATGGAGCCGGCGGGGCAGGATGGAGCTGGCGGGGCAGGTTGGAGCCAGGGGGGCAGGATGGAGCCAGGGGGGGCAGGATGCAGCCGGGAGGGAACAGGATGGAGCAGGGGGGGCAGGATGGAGCAAGTGAGGCAGGATGGAGTCGGGAGGGGGGGCAGGATGCAGCGGGGGGGGCTCGATGGAGTGAGCGAGGCAGGATGGAGCCGGGGGAGCAGGATGGAGCTGGGGGGGGGCAGTATGGAGCCGGGGGGGCAGGATGGAGCTGAGGGGGAGGCAGGATGGAGCCGGGGGGGCCGGGTTAGAATGCAGCCAGGGGAGGCAGGATGGATGCGGGGGGGACAGGATGGATGAAGGGGGGAGCAAATTGGATGGGGGGGCAGGATGGATGCGGGGGGGCGGATGGAGGCGGAGGGCAGGATAGATGTGGGTGGTGGGCAGGATTAATGCGGGGGGGGCAGAATGGAGCCGGGGGGGCAGCATGGAGGCGGGGGGGGAAGGGGGCAGGATGGATGCGCAGGGGCACGATGGATGCGGGGGGGCACAATGGATGCGGGGGGGGCACGATGGAGGCGGGGGGCAGGATCCCCCTCGCCCTCCTCTGTTCTCACTCATCTTCTGTAGTTGTCATGTGACAGGGAGGGCTGTCACATCAGCCCGCCCTGTCACATGACTGCAGTGTGACTGAGAAGACAGGTGAGAACAGTGGGAGGCGAGGGGGGGCAGTATGGATGCGGGTGGGAGGCAGTATCCCCCTCACCTCCCGCTGTTCTCACGCGTCTGTACACAGGGCAGGCTGATGTGACATCACACAGCCCGCCCTGTGTACAGACGGGTGAGAACAGCGGAAGGCGAGGGGGAGGCGAGGTGGGGGCGTGGTGGGAGAGGCGAGGTGAGGGCGGAGGGCTCCCTGTGTATCCTGGCAACAGTTAGCACCTGTCGTCGGGCTTCAGCGACAGCGGCGCTAACACGCCACTGTTGCGGGGCTGCAAATTGGCGCGCAATTCAAACTTTGAATTCGCGCGCCAATTTGTTTCCGGCGGGCACCAATGAGCGGCCTCTGTCTGGCGCACGATTTCTGTGACCGACAGACGCTTTTGACAATTATATAGTAGATAGTGCCTTGAAAAAGTATTCACACCCCTTGAACCTTTCCATATTTTTCATTCTGCACCCACATACTGAAATTTATTTTAATGGGATTTTGTGTCCATTTTTGATGCACAAAGAAATTATAAAGGTTTTCAAAATGTTTTAAAAATATAAATGTATTGTGCATTTACATTCTTCCTTACTGAGTCAATACTTTTTAGGACCACCTTTTGCTGCAATTAATGCTGCAAGTCTTCTAGGGTACGTCTCTACCAGATTTGCACATCTAGAGGGTGAAATTATTGGCAATGTATTTTTGTAAAATCGTTCTAGCTCGTGTCTGTGAAGAGCAATTTTCAGGTCTTACACAGATTTTCAATGAGATTTAGGTCTGGACTAGGGATGAGCGAGTACTAAAATACTCGGACTCTCTAGACTCGTAACGAGTAGCTCCCGATACTCGTTACGAGTATAGCGAGTCCAATGTAAATCAATGTAGAAGCGAGTAATTGCGAATAATTCTCTTGTTGCTGGACCCCATTAGGAGATAAAGAGGTCTGGCAGCAGAGGAACAACCTGCAATTACCTGATTAATTGTTTCGAGTCCTGCAGTAAAAAGCCGGCAGCTGTAAATTGAAACCGGATTCTCCATGATTGTCCCGTTCCGGTTCAATCCGGTACCATTGAGAGCCAAGTTAAATTGAACCGGATTAACCCGGAGCGGGTCAATCTGGTTTAATCCTGTTAAAAAATCTGACAAAACCGGTCCGGGTTAATACGGTTTAATTTAACATGGCTGTCTATGGTACCGGATAGAACCGGAATCATACCAAAAACCGGACCTGTAATGCTTGACTGCGGCTGTGCCACTGTTGTTTTAGGAGCACCTCCTACCCCACCTACCCCACCACAAAAAAAATACCCCAAGGGCATGATTGTACCGTATTAATGAAGCAGGCCTCACGGGCCTGGTAATACTCGTGATAGGATTGAAAGCATACTCTATGCAATTGATAGTTATTTGCCATTGGCTTGTTGACTCCCAAGCAAATACCCCAAGGGGCATGATTGTACTGTATTAATGAAGCAGGCCTCTGGGCCCAGAGATTCATGTTCCTAGTAATTTAAGCATAGTACATGCAATGCCCACTATACAGGCATAGGCCTGGTGCCTCCAAAAATTAGCCCAAGGGGCTGTATATTACTTGTGAAAAGAAAGCAGCCCTCTGGGGCCAAACCACAGACTTGATTTTACTTGGAGCATAGTACATGAAATGCCCACTATGCAGGCATAGGCTTGGTGCCTCCAAAAATTAGCCCAAGGGGCTGTATATTATTTGTGAAAAGAAAGCAGGCCTCTGGGGCCAGACCACAGACTTGATTTTACGTGGAGCATAGTACATGAAATGCCCACTATGCAGGCATAGGCTTGGTGCCTCCAAAAATTAGCCCAAGGGGCTGTATATTACTTTTGAAAAGAAAGCAGGCCTCTGGGGCCAGACCAAAGACTTGAGCCCAAGGGGCTGTATTGTGCTTGATGACAAAACAAAGTGGTGATTCATCATCACAATTGGATCGGCTGGTAAATTTAAAACTAGAAAACCTATTGTGTAGTTTTTAGATCCTGAGGAAAATGTTGCAGGAACATGAGTCGGCTAATCGTCTGAGATGATGGACATACTTCTTGTCCGCAAAGGGATTAATGTTAAAACTTGAATAATCTATTATATAATTGCCGTAACTGACTTCCGTCGGAGCGGCGCTGCTTCCGGTGGCCTGGTTAGCGAGTCCAGGTTTCTTATCCTGGACTCTGTCCGTGGCCGCGTAGCGGCCACGGCGACTCCCGAAGCAATGCCCGCAAAGCGGGCATTGCGAGTCGTTGCAGCCTCGCGAAGCAATGCCCGCGAAGCGGGCATTGCGAGTCGCTGACACCCACCACTAACCAAGCCACAGAAGCCCATACTACTGTAGTGTACACCGCTATAGTATACTACAGTCCCATGCCCATAAGCGCCATGGGACTGTAGTATACCATCGCGCTGTACACTACAGCCCCCTGCCAAGGGCATACGACTGTAGTGTACACCGCTATAGTATACTACAGTCCCATGCCCATAAGCGCCATGGGACTGTAGTATACCATCGCGCTGTACACTACAGCCCCCTGCCGCCCTAAGCCACTACCCCGCCGCAGCCACTACCCTCTGCCGCACCTAACCCCTAAGCCACTACCCCGCCGCCGAAGCCCCTACCCTCTAAGCCCCCCCCGCACCTAAGCCCCTACCCCCTAACACCCGCCGCACCTAAGCCCCTACCGTCCGCCGCCAAGCCCCCACCCGCCGCACCTAAACCCCTACCCCCTAAGTCCGCCGCACCCCTACACCCTAAGCCCCGACCCGCCGCACCTATGCCCCTACCCCGTAAGCCCCGCCGCACCTAACCCCCTACCCTCTAAGCCCCGCCGCACCTAAGTCCCTACCCCCTAAGCCCCGCCGCCTCCTAAGCTCCCGCCGCCAAGCCCCCACCCGCCGCACCTAAACCCCTACCCCCTAAGTCCGCCGCACCCCTACACCCTAAGCCCCGACCCGCCGCACCTATGCCCCTACCCCGTAAGCCCCGCCGCACCTAACCCCCTACCCTCTAAGCCCCGCCGCACCTAAGCCCCTACCCCCTAAGCCCCGCCGCCTCCTAAGCTCCCGCCGCTGTCGCTAACACCTAAAGCCCTACACCCGAAGCCCCCGCCGTCCCCTAACCTAACGTCCCCGTCGATCACTCACATGCCTTCTTAGTCATCTGATCGTCCGTCCGATCCACAAGTCCTCCGTCCGGCCAGGCGTCCTCTTCCTCCGGCCCCGGGGGTCTTCTCTCTTCTTTCCGCCATCTCCGCCTCTTCGTCCGGCCCCGGGGATCTTCTGTCTTCTTTCCGCCAACTTCCAGCTCCGACGTCCTCTTCAGTTATCATTAACATAGAATGGACGACAAATCCGCCATTCTATCTTAATGAGATGTGAGGGGCTCTTCTGATTGGTCGCTGTCTACTGCCCTCAGCCAATCAGAAGAGCCCCTCATTTCCCATTGACATACATTACCGGTCTGTCGGCGATTTTATGGCCGCCCACCTGGTTCTATTTGTCGGCCCTAAAATCGCCGACACACCGCTAATGCATCTCTATGGGCAGTCAGCCCGATTTCGGATTGGACGCAGACCAATCAGAATTCGAGCTGACTGCCCATAGACATGCATTAGCGGTGTGTCCGCGATTTTAGGGCCGACAAATAGAACCAGGTGGGCGGCATAAAATCGCCGACACACCGCTAATGTATTTCAATGGGAACAAATAAATTTAATAATAAAAAAAATAATTAAAAAATAATTAAAAAATAATAAAAAAATAAATAAAAAATAAACGGACCTGAAAGAGAACTGGGTCTCAGCCTAAATAATAAATTTAATAATAAAAAAAATAATTTAAAAATAATTTAAAAATAATAAAAAAATAAATTAAAAATAATAAAAAATTCAATAAAAATAATAATAAAAAAATTAAATATATGCTAATTATATCAGCCCTTTCAGCGGACCTGAAAGAGAACTGGGTCTCAGCCTAAATAATAAATTTAATAATAAAAAAAATAATTAAAAAATAATTTAAAAATAAAAAAAAATAAATTAAAAATAATAAAAAATTCAATAAAAATAATAATAAAAAAATTAAATATATGCTAATTATATCAGCCCTTTCAGCGGACCTGAAAGAGAACTGGGTCTCAGCCTAAATAATAAATTTAATAAGAAAAAAAATAATTAAAAAATAATTTAAAAATAATAAAAAAATAAATTAAAAATAATAAAAAATTCAATAAAAATAATAATAAAAAAATTAAATATATGCTAATTATATCAGCCCTTTCAGCGGACCTGAAAGAGAACTGGGTCTCAGCCTAAATAATAAATTTAATAAGAAAAAAAATAATTAAAAAATAATTTAAAAATAATAAAAAAATAAATTAAAAATAATAAAAAATTCAATAAAAATAATAATAAAAAAATTAAATATATGCTAATTATATCAGCCCTTTCAGCGGACCTGAAAGAGAACTGGGTCTCAGCCTAAATAATAAATTTAATAAGAAAAAAAATAATTTAAAAATAATTTAAAAATAATAAAAAAATAAAATTAAAAATAATAAAAAATTCAATAAAAATAATAATAAGAAAATTAAATATATGCTAATTATATCAGCCCTTTCAGCGGACCTGAAAGAGAACTGGGTCTCAGCCTAAATAATAATTTTAATAATAAAAAAAATAATTAAAAAATAATTGAAAAATAATAAAAAAATAAATTAAAAATAATAAAAAATTCAATAAAAATAATAATAAAAAAATTAAATATATGCTAATTATATCAGCCCTTTCAGCGGACCTGAAAGAGAACTGGGTCTCAGCCTAAATAATAAATTTAATAATAAAAAAAATAATTAAAAAATAATTTAAAAATAATAAAAAAATAAATTAAAAATAATAAAAAATTCAATAAAAATAATAATAAAAAAATTAAATATATGCTAATTATATCAGCCCTTTCAGCGGACCTGAAAGAGAACTGGGTCTCAGCCTAAATAATAAATTTAATAATAAAAAAAATAATTAAAAAATAATAAAAAATAAATTAAAAATAATAAAAAATTCAATAAAAATAATAATAAAAAAATTAAATATATGCTAATTATATCAGCCCTTTCAGCGGACCTGAAAGAGAACTGGGTCTCAGCCTAAATAATAAATGTAATAATTAAAAAAATAATTAAAAAATAATTTAAAAATAATAAAAAATAAATCAAAAATAATAAATAATTACATAAAAAATAATAATTAAAAAAAAAATGCTAATAATAATGATATTACTGCTAATAATAATGCTATTAATGCTAATAATTATGCTATCAATGCTATTATTTATGCTATTAATGCTATTAATGCTAAAATTTATCCTATTAATGGTATTATTAATGCTATTAATGGTATTATTAATGCTATTAATGCTAATAATAATGATATTAATGCTATTAATTATGCTATTAATGCTATTAATGCTAATATTTATCCTATTAATGCTATTAATGCTATTAATAATGCTATTCATGCTAATAATATTGCTATTAATGCTTTTATGCTAATACTAATGCTATTAATTCTATTATTTATGCTATTAATGCTATTAATAATGCTATTAATAATGCTATTAATCCTATTAATGCTATTAATAATGCTAATACAATGCTATTAATAATACTATTAATGCTATTAATGCTCATAATAATGCTATTAATTGTATTAATAATGTTATTAATGCTATTATTAATGCTAATAATGCTATTATATAATGCTATTAATGCTAATAATAATGCTATTAATAAGCTATTAATAATGTTATTAATGCTATTATTAATGCTATTAATGCTATATATTAATGCTATTAATGCTATTATATTAATGCTATTTATGCTAATAATAATGCTATTAATGCTATTAATAATTCTATTAATGCTATTATTATGCTATTAATGCATATTAATGCTAATATTTATCCTATTAATGGTATTATTAATGCTATTAATGCTAATAATAACGCTATTAATGCTATTAATGCTAATAATAATGCTATTAATGCTATTATTAATGCTAATAATGCTATTATTAATGCTATTAATGCTAATAATAATGCTATTAATGCTATTAATAATGCTATTAATGCTATTAATTATGCTATTAATGCTATTAATGCTAATATTTATCCTATTAATGCTATTAATGCTATTAATAATGCTATTAATGCTAATATTATACCTATTAATGCTATTAATGCTATTAATAATGCTATTAATGCTATTATTTATGCTATTAATGCTATTAATGCTAATATTTATCCTATTAATGGTATTATTAATGCTATTAATGCTAATAATAACGCTATTAATGCTATTAATGCTAATAATAATGCTATTAATGCTATTAATAATGTTATTAATGTTATTATTAATGCTAATAATGCTATTATTAATGCTATTAATGCTAATAATAATGCTATTAATGCTATTAATAATGCTATTAATGCTATTAATGCTAATATTTATCATATTAATGCTATTAATGCTATTAATAATGCTATTAATGCTAATATTTATCCTATTAATGCTATTAATGCTATTAATAATGCTATTAATGCTATTAATGCTATTAATGCTAATATTTATCCTATTAATATTGCTATTAATGCTAATAATAATGCTATTAATGCTATTAATAATGTTATTAATGCTATTATTAATGCTAATAATGCTATTATTAATGCTATTAATGCTAATAATAATGCTATTAATGCTATTAATAATGTTATTAATCCTATTATTAATGCTAATAATGTTATTATTAATGCTATTAATGCTAATAATAATACTATTAATGCTATTAATAATGTTATTAATGCTAATATTAATGCTAATAATATTATTAATGCTATTAATGCTAATAATAATGCTATTAATGCTATTAATAATGTTATTAATGCTATTATTAATGCTAATAATGCTATTATTAATGCTATTAATGCTAATAATAATGCTATTAATGCTATTAATAATGTTATTAATGCTATTATTAATGCTAATAATTCTATTAATAATGCTATTAATGCTAATAATAATGCTATTAATGCTATTAATACTGTTATTAATGCTCATAATACTGCTAATAATGCTATTAATACTGCTATTACTGCTAATAATAATGCTATGGCTTATATTATTGCTATTGATGATGCGATTATTATTTAAAAATCTTTAAAAAAACAATAAACATATTTTAGATACCCGATGCATTTGCATCAGGCTAACAGCTATAACTACTATAATCAAATTAATGCACGTTCTAGAATCCCGATGCATTTGCATCGGGCTCACAGCTAGTTATATCATATTTATTATGATTATGTGACTTTAGCTTTGGTTACTGTCATCTGGAGGGCTTAAGAACTATGGTGAAATCCAGTCCTTATTGAATTTGATCAGAGTCAGCCTGTTGGCATTCTCTGGAGTAAGCCATGTCCTTGTATCAGTGATGATACCCCCAGTGGCACTGAAAACCCGCTCAGAAGTCACACTAGCAGCAGGGCAGGCCAGCACCTCCAAAGCATACAAAGAGAGCTCTGTTCAAGTCTGAAGCTTTGAGACCCAGTAATTAAACGGGACAGAAGGGTCAGTAAGGAAGCTGGTACTGTCACTGACATACTCGTTGACCATGTTGGTCAATTTCTGTCTCCTAGACATGGTAACCGGAGCCAAAATACGTTGCTGATTCGATGGTTTATTGAACCTGGCCCAGTTTCTGGACATCTTCCCACCATCTCTTTTGGACATTGTGGGCGTGTCTGTCCCGATCAAGATCAATGGCTGCTGTTGCAAAGAGCTGCTACTTCCGGGGAGAGTGGTGTCTGACGGTGATATTGTCAGCAAATTTTCCACAACAACCGTCCTGATGTAATCTATTGTTAGCCTCCCTGGCGGTCTGTTTAGTTCTAGAATTTTTTGCTAAAAGCGGGCTACCCGCGTTCGCGGTAGATGCGGTTAAAAAACCGCTTCTGCCGCACTTGCCGCATAGCTGCCGCACTTGCGCCGCACTTGCGGCGCGGTTGCGGCGCGGTTGCGGTAATCTGCATAGGAACCAACCACCTCGGATGACCCTCATACACTGTTAATATGTGCCCCTGCAGCCTAGTAAACCATTAGCAGCACTGTTGTTGTGTGAAAAGTGGCTGCAGTAGAAGTGAGATAATGATTTTATACACTTACATGCCTGCGTACTTGAGGCCGTCTCCCTGTGTGTGCTGGCACTTGTGGGCTGTGCTCATCATGTCTGCTCCCCCCTCCCTTATGCACGCCCCCTCTCAGCCTGCTATAGTGATGTGAGGCTGATTGCGTCATAAAGGGGCGGGGCTACCGGGATGCCGCGATTTAGCAGACATGATGAGCACAGCCCACAAGTGCCAGCACACACAGGGAGACGGCCTCAAGTACGCAGGCATGTAAGTGTATAAAATCATTATCTCACTTCTACTGCAGCCACTTTTCACACAACAACAGTGCTGCTAATGGTTTACTAGGCTGCAGGGGCACATATTAACAGTGTATGAGGGTCATCCGAGGTGGTTGGTTCCTATGCAGATTACCGCAACCGCGCCGCAAGTGCGGCGCAAGTGCGGCAGCTATGCGGCAAGTGCGGCAGATGCGGCAGATGCGGTTTTCTCACCGCATCTGCCGCGAACGCGGGTAAGCCCGAGCCTGACTCGGGGTTAACGCTTCTGGTAGTGAATGTTAACCCCGAGTCAGGCTCGGGAATAACGCTAGGAAGGTTAAGCCCCTTGGTGACTGCAACAATTTAAATTTTTCTTTGTACCGTGGGTCCAGAAAGGTGGCCAACCAGTATAGGTTGCTGTGATAGATGTGAATCACGCGTGGGTCTTCTGACAGACAATTACACATGAAGTCAGCCATGTGTGCCAAGCTGCAAAGACTCAAATGTTCGGTGTCACCAGAAGGATGAACAATACCCATCATGGCCTCCAAATCTATCTCCGCCTCCTCCTATCCATCCCATCCATGCTGTACCGACATAAAGCTGGGGTTGGGAGTACCATCAGGGTTGACATCGGTACCACCTAAAAATAAAACCTCTTCTTCATCGTCTTCGTCACGGTCTTCTTCTTGACCCAATGTTGCCTGATGATATTGGCTTTGCTGGCTAGGATCAGCGATGTTTAAATCTGGCTCCATAGCCATCAGCTGGGCCCTCAAAGATTCAGTTTATAGATTCATTAGTGATTCTTTTAGCAGGCATAGCATAGGGATAGTGACACTGATAACACTGGGGAACAATTTGAAAAAAAAATTCTGTTGAGTTAGGTTTTTGAGTTGATTTATCCTAAAATTGGCATGCTGATTCAAAAAATTTAGTCAGTTTTTTTTCTAGCACGTCAAGTTTTTCCTCCACAACTTACCTGCCAGAGAAGCACAATTGCACTGATATCTGTAATAAGACTTGTTATCTGATTACAATATATATATATCCTTTGTAAAAAACATGATAGTGTTAAAACACATATTTGTCATGCCTATTTCTTATATATTTCATTTTTTGTTCATATTTGTACTATTTAAAAAAAAACACAACACTTTTTAGGTACAGTAGTTTTTTGAGAAGACAAAAATCCTATAGTTCAAAAACTTGACGTGATAGAGAAAAACAGATCATTTCTGGATTCAGCATCCAAAAATTAATTAAGAACAGTTGTCTGACCTAACTCCTAAAAAATTGTGTTCCCCAGTGTAATCGATTGATCTCCGCTCACAAGTTTGGTGCAATAATCAAAGTTATCTAGCACCTCACAAATGTCAGCGATCCACACCCTCTCCAGAGTACTAATGTGTCTTGGCTGACTGCCGGTCTGACGGGCATGTTGAAGTTGATATTCTGCAATTGCCCTCTGCTGCTCAGTAATCCGTGCTAACATACGAAATGTTGAGTTCCAGCGTGTGGGCATGTCACAAATTAGTCTGTGGTTGGGCAAATTAAAGTGCTTTTGAAGCGCTGAAAGACTTCCAACAGCTGTTGAGGAATGTCTGAAATGTGCGCAAATTCGCCGCACCTTATCCAGTAGGTCTGTTAACTCTAGGTATGTTTTAAGAAATTTCTGAACTACTAGGTTCAGCACGTGAGCCATGCAAGGCATGTGTACAAGGTTACCAAGATTTAGTGCCGCCACGAGGTTACGACCATTATCGCTGACGACAACACTGGTTTGAAGTTGCAGTGGGGAGCCCCACTCATCAGTCTGTTGATTTACAGCTTTCAAGAGCTCTGCTGCAGTGTGAGGTGTGTGACTTAAACAGATCAGCTTCATCAGAGCCTGTTGTCGCCTTGCTGAAGTGCTGCTGCAAAGCTACCAACTTGGCTGTGATGTTGATGGCAAGTCTGGATTGGCCAATGAAGCGGAAGAGGCAGATTGTGTACTGGACGTATTTGATGAGGCGGACACTATGAATGATGTTGTGCCTGCTATTCATGGCGTTGGTAGTATCTCTGATGGTCCAGTTAGAGAAGTTGGCACACTCTCCACCAGGTTGATCCAGTGTGCCGTCAGTGAGATGTATCGTCCCTGTCCACTACTACTTGTCCACGTGTCCATTGTTAGGTGTACTTTCCCCGTTACAGCATTGGTGAGTGCACGCTTTATGTTGCTTATGACGTACTTGTGTAACGTGGGGACGGCACAACGAGAAAAATAGTGGCGGCTGGGAACTGAGTAGTGTGATGCTGCCACAGCCAACAGCTCCCGAAGAGACTCGGTACCCACAAGCCTAAAAGGCAACATCTCCACAGCTATCAACTTCGCTATGTGCGCGTTAATTTTTTTTGGCAAAAGGGTGCGTAGAAGGGTATTTCCGCTGCATTGCATAGGTCTGTGTCACAGACAACTGGACGGTTGGCGCTGACTGAAAAGTGGCTGGACTAGTGTTCAGTCTCTCTTCAACCGCAGATTGGGAGGAGTATGTGTGAGCAGAACCTGCTTCATCTACACTAGATTGTGAGGAACGGATCAGAGGTAGCATGGCAGTGTTTGTATCAGAAGCAACTGTTTTGGAACCCTGGTGTTGCGACCACTGAGTAGGGTGCTTAGCTCCCATGTGCTTCCGCATACTGGTGGTGCTCATGTTGACTTTGCCGTGGCCTCTGCTTAGCCTTGTATGGCAGATGGTACAGATGACGACATTTTGTTGTGAAGGGCTATCCTTAAAAGAATTCCACACAACGGCTGACCGACCTCTAGGTTTGATTGGTGGCACTGAGGGATTGCTCTGAGCCACAGTTGACACATTTTGGGTCAAAGTGGACACATTTTGTGCAACAGTTGTGACAGCTTGCGTTCTGGTGAGAGGAGTAGGCCTTGGTGCCTTTGCAGCTGGTACATAGACACTTTCTTCCTCCGTGCTGCTCTGCTGGCTCTGCATGCCAACATTCCAGGTGGGGTCTGTGGTCTCATCATCCACACCTTCCTCTTCAAAATCTTCCGGATAACGTGATGGATTTGGCTGGCCAGATGACAAGTGTGTCTCATCATCATCATCATCGTCCACATCCTGAGACGGTCTATTACTTTGCTGAAAGTGGTTTTCTTCTGGCCGTTGTGTTTAAAAAATTTGGCCCTGATTAGAGAATTCCTCCTCTTCAAGTATGTTGTCAGGGTTTGAGGCAGATAGGCCTGATTCAGGCAAGGGGTCATAAGAAGCAAACAAATCCTCAGAGTGCACAAGGTCGTGGTCCAAATTTTCCTGGGCTGCTGATGGGTTGAGGAAATGGGAAGAGGTGGAGGATTTGATGGGCCAGCGTTGTCTCTACCAACATTAGATTGTGTCTTCAAGGAAGATTGTGTGCTGCAAGAACCAGTCGTTGAGGTCTTATCAGCCACCCAAGACGTTAGCTGGTCTTGCTCTTCCGGCTTCAAGACTCTTTTTCGTTCGATAGTGGGAAATTTAGACAGGAGGAAGGTCGATCTATCAATCCTCATCTATCTACCTGACTCTGTGGCTTGTTGGGCACAACTGCCAAGACCACGACCTCGTGCCTGTTTTTTAGCAACTATTTTTTTGGTATTTGGTTGTTTTTGTGACATGGTTTAATTTGTTTAATATCAGAGTTTGTAACAAAAAGGAGCAGGTACTATTTCCTATAAAGAGTACAGTACAGGCTACTACTGCTTTTTGTGACAAATGTAAGGTACAGTGCGAGCTGGAGGTGTTATGACAGCAACGCACTGTCCCTGAAAAAATTAGATATTACGCAAAACCAGTCACCACCGTGGACTGCGGTGCTGGCTGCGTGAAAGATTTAAGGTACGGTGCGAGCTACTGGGTGGAATAGCAACGCACTGTCCCTGAAAAAATTAGATATTACGCAAAACCATTCACCACTATAGACTGCGGTGCTGGCTGAGTGAAAGATTTAAGGTACGGTGTGAGCTATTAGGTGGAATAGCAACGCACTGTCCCTGAAAAAATTGATATTACGCAAAACCATTTACCACCATGGACTGCGGTGCTGGCTGAGTGAAAGATTTAAGGTACGGTGTGAGCTATTAGGTGGAATAGCAACGCACTGTCCCTGAAAAAATTATGCTGAAGGGGTAAATGTGACCCCAAAATTATCTGGTGAAAAAAAAAAACAATTCTAAGCTTAGGATTGCAGCTCAGAGAAGACCTGACTAAGCTCAGCTATGAGGTACTGTGTGGAACTGTAACGCAACTTCCTGCCTGTCTACCTGCCCTACAGTCCCTTACAGTACTCCTCCGGTTAGCTCTCACAAGAGCTTTTGGGTAAAATTTTAGGTATTTTTAGATGTTTTTCCTACACTGACAATCCCTACAATAAGCTCACACTCTCCCTACACTAGCTGTGTTTTTGAGGAATGTGCCCAAAATGGCGGGGAAAGGCTTATATACAGCCTCTGAGTCATGCATTACATATGCATGACGCTGGACAGGCAGCCAATCATAGTAATGCCACAACCAACATGGCTGCGGCATTACTAACTATGATTGGATAACATGCTGGGCGGACTCCTTACTGTGCGAGTAATCGCTAGGAAACTCGCAGAGTAACGAGTAGGGCGAGTATCCTACTATTCGCCGAGTAACGAGTAGTAACGAGTAGACTCGCTCATCCTAGTCTGGACTTTGACTGGTCCAATCAAACTCATGAATATGCTTTGATCTAAACCATTTCACTGTAGCAGTGTGGCAGTGTGTTTAAGGTTGTTATCCTGCTAGAGGATGAACCAACACCCCAATCTCAAATTTTTTGCAGCCTCAGATTTTCCTACAGGATTGTTCTGTATTTAGCTCCATCCATCTTCACATCAACTTTGATCAGCTTCCCTGTCTATGCAGAAGATCAGAATATCCATTGCTGATCCTGCCACCACTATGTTTGACTGTGGGGATGGTATTTTCAGAGTAATGTGCAGAGTTCATTTTTTGCATCTACCCTGTTTCCCCGAAAATTTATTAATTTTTGCTCCCAAAGATGTGCTGCATCTTATTTTCAGGGATGTCTTATTTTTCCATGAAGAAGAATTCACATTTATTGTTGACCAAAAAAATTTACATTTGTTACCATATACTGTACAGTAGTTGTCATCACAAACTAGCATAACCAGACAAACTGTGAATCCTATCAAGAATTTCTTGTTGCTATCATTGTTTCGGAATACTGTACAGCAATCTATGGTACATTTCCTGATCCTGATATTTAAGAACATAGCGCAAGATTTATTCAATGACAGTCATGTCATCTTCTGGAACATCATCATAACAATCCAAACCCTCAATTTCCTGATGAATTTCTTGTGACTCCATTTCTTTCAGAATCATTGACCCAAATCTCTCATGTCTACCAATAGTACTGTCCTTAAATGAGTAGTTTTTGTCAAGTAGCCTGCTTGTAGTGCATTTGCAATGCAACTGTCAGTGATTTTTTTTCCCATGAATTCTTCTCCCAAGTCACAACCTCTTGGAATTTAGGCTTCACAAGGATTCCATGCCGATTTCTCTCCATTCTATTTTCAATGTACTAATTAATTTCCATGCACAAATTGTCCTTGAATGGCTTGTTTTTTTTGCAATATAGCCTAGAGATAGGCCGTCATTTCTGCGGAATCATTATTTGATCTATTCTTCTTTCATGAAGAAATTTCTTCATGCCTTTAACGGGGTGTGTGCTGGTTGCATCTCAGACTAGAAGACCTCTTGGGCTTCCTTGCAGAATAAGTGGCAGCATTAAATGGAACCACTTCCTTATAACTGCTTGTATGCACCAGGCTTTTTCAGTTTCAAGAATAAAAATGCCTGAACCATGTTCAATCTTATCCTTCTTGCCCTTAGAAATGATTAAAGGTTGAACTTTAGTGCCATCCTGACGAATTGCCAAAATACAGGTAACATGTACACTTGTGTAAGCAGTGGACGAAATATACACTGAGTAGGCACCCCGCTGTTCAAATATTATTTGAGATGCTTGGTCCATAAACACGCAGTTTCATCCATAGCAATCATGTTGGAAAGGTTGTATTTAGAGAAGTCAGCGTCATCAATAAAGGACTTGAGTGCAAGTGCTTGTTAATAATGTCAGCGTCTTGCAGCCTAAACAGTGTGTTGTGGATCTTCTTAAAGACAGTTCCCTTCGTTGAAGGAAGGTATCCAGCCAATCAGTGAAGCAACCAGAGTCTGGCGGGCCGCGGTGCGAAATTTAGACCTGGGCTCCCCCCCTCCCCCTCACGTCCACACGTTGGTCAGATGAATGGGCCTCGTGTAACTTTTTAAATCCTCTAAAGACTCACAAATTGACCCCTCTCCCCTTCATGATGCATTAATGTCCCTCATCATGTTATATATGGTCCTCCTCCTGGAATATGACCCTTATCGTGGTATATATGTCCCCCATCCTGGTTTATATGGTCCTCCTCGTCCTACCACCAGTCGTCCAATTATTATAATGCATCCCCATACTCCTCCATATATTACAATGTATCCCCATAGTCCTCTAGTATTATACTGCATCCCATAAGGTACCTTTACACGCCGCCACAGTGCCTAGCAACAGGTATCAACCGTACGTGCACGCGCACGTTTTTGACGGTTGATACCGATCGCCGATGCCGCATGTACACGCCACCATTGCGTTGTCAACTGAAGGTATCGTGGTGCCCCGGAAGTTCCGACAGATCCTTCGGATAACTTCCTGTTGAATACCTTCCCCGCTTCACACGCCGCTATCCACAAAGGAATATGGGCGTACCTGTGCAGCTGCTACAACACATAGGCGTGCCACACTCCATCACGCCGCACCCAAACTACAACCATTGGCCAACACAATAGCATCCTGATTGGTCAGGGCGCGAAGGGCAGATTAAGAATACGTGACGAAATTGTGTTTGGCTTGTCACACGGAATAGGCGCTTGTGGCGTAGCGAAGTGTGCCTATATCCACTTAGGAGACGCTCATGCGTCACACAGGAGCGGTTTAGAGTCACACAGTCAGTGCGTTACCATACTATGTGTTTTGCTATGTGCGAGTCTGGATCTAAATGTGTGAATACAGCCACAATGCAGATAGCATATGTGCTTACATATGTCCATGGCATTGAGCAGCTGCCATGCCACCACTACACTATGTGTGTGTCTGCACATGTGCTGCACTACTTTAGTAAACCTACATGGCACACAATAACATGTGCTGTATCAATGTGTTGTGTCCAGGTGACCCTCTGCCCACACCACACCACAATGGTTATGTACACACATTTGTCACATACACTGTTGACCAAATACCTTAACATGGCTCATGCCTACCAACACATAATGTGTCTCGTACCCAGCCATAGGTGCCAATGTGTGTCAAAGCACTGGGCACAAAAGAAACCTTGACTCTGCTGCTATGTGTAGGGGAGGGCCAGGCACCTTGCAGGCAGAGTGAAAGTGAAAGAAGCGTCATGACATCAGAACGGCCACAACAACGAAGTCTCCGTACGAGCAATGGGAGACGCCAAATAAACACTTCAGCGTTACAGGGCGTTATGTATGGCAGCCATGTGCGCTGTGTGGGCCAATTTATTAATTGTCGTGTGTGGCACGAGAATGTGCACAGCATATCATCAGGACAAGCACAATACATTTGGCAGCGCAATTGAGTGGCCGCGTAATTGCACTTATGTATTGAATTGTTCAGACGGGTCTGATGCGTCTAGTGCTGAAGTGACAGCTCATCCAACATGGCGCCCTGTGAAGGGACAGCCAATCGTAACACAGTAGCCACCACCAATGATCGCTGATGGGGCGCGGTATCCATGAGGCTGTGTCACGACCCTGGGAATTCACTAGGCGACGTAAATTCCATCCCTGTGGCTGTAAAGGTACCCTTAAGGTTCCTTTACATGCCGCCACTGCATGGTAGCAACTGCCTTGCAATGGGGATTTTTGTGCCTGTTGCCTTGAAATTGCTACGAAATGGCGGCGTGTAAATTGGGAAAGTGATCGGTTTCCTGCAGTTGACTCGGATACCTGTTACTGAGCCGTGTTCAAAAACCCAAGGCAACACAAAGGCACAATTGCCATGGTAGTGGCGTCTAAACGGGGCACAGGGATTGAATCACTGTCACCTAGTGAATTCCCAGCCTCATGGATACCGTGCCCCATCAGCGATGATTGGTGGGGGCTACTGTGTTTCCATTGGCTGTCCCTTCACCGGGCGCCATATTTAAAGAGATATCCGTTCACACTCCACAATTGCAATGGCGTCATGTATTAGCCAACCTTCCTGTGCAGGCTGGCCAATCATGATGCTATTGCGTTTTAGCGTCACGGAATACACACCTCTGTCACGCCTATGTACTTGCGGCGCGAACGATGTACGCCCACATTCCCCTACTGATTGTGGTGTGTGAAGCAGCGAGGGTATTCAACAGGCAGTTATCCGCAGGATCTGTGGGAACTTCCAGGGAACCACAATACCTTCAGTTGACAACGCAATGGCGGAGTGTACATGCGGCATCGGCGATCGGTATCAACCGTCAAAAACGTGCACGTGCGGTTGATACCGGTTGCTAGGCACAGTGGCGGTGTGTAAAGGTACCTATAGTCCTCCATTCATAAGGTAGGCCTCATAGTCATTCAATTATTATAATGAACCCCCATTATCCTCCATATAATATAATGCAGCCTCACATCCCTCCATACATCATAATGCAGCCTCATAGCTTCTCCTTATAGCATAATACAGCCTCATGACCTCTCCATAGAATTATATAGCCTCATAGCCTCTCCATATAGTATAATACAGCCTCATAGCCTCTCCGTATAGCATAATATAGCCTCATAGCCTCTCCGTATAGCATAATACAGCCTCATAGCTTCTCCATATAGCATAATACAGTCTCATAGCCTCTCTGTATAGCATAATACAGCCTCATAGCCTCTCCATATAGTACATTATTATATATGCAGCCTTATATTATGAAACACCCAAAATCCCGACTTCCCCCTCCCATAGTCCTCTGACCATACTGCACTCACTTATTTACTGCAAAAAAAAAAATCTTTACTTACCTCTCCTGGTTCCTTCGCTGATCCGTCGGGCTCCTGAAGATTCCAGAAGAGGAGAAGGGGGAGAAGGTTCCGGCCTGCTGTATGGGCTCCCCAGTGGAACACAGGCCAGGAAGCCAGCAGATCAAAGGAGATGAGGGGCGGGAGCAGCAGCAGGAAGTAGGAGGCTCCCCCTCCCCTCCTCCTCTCTCCCTGACACACTAAACCTGTGGTGCCATGCTGTCACATGGATGTGCGTCCTCGGGGACGCACATCCATGTGAAGCAGGAGCTGCGATCATGGTCGCAGGGGGCGGTTTGAGACCCGGGTCCCTACAGGTCCGGGCCTGGTCTCAGCTGCAACTACTGCGACCGCGATTGTTATGCCACTGCAGCCAGTGTTGTGATGCTTTGAATTGTTCAGGGGTTATTTCGAACTGTGGTGCCATTGCAAGGGCAAATTCTTTCATTTGAGCCCTATTCAAAACCAAAGCCTTTGCTCTACTGTCAAAAACCCATTCACAGATCAAGTCTTCCAGCTCAAAAAATAATGGCTGCTGACATGATCTACATTTGCACTTTTTACCATTTCTGTTGTCCACTTGTTGACTGAGGTTACCATAATCTGCTTGCCTTTTTTGGACCAATCGATACTCAACATCTCCTCTTTGCAGAAAGCAGTACATTTTTTGCCCCAAGAGTCTTCCAAGATTCCTTTCTTGTACTTGACGGAATAGCTGTATCCTCTTGCGCTCATGTCTAGGGGTAAAAATACACAAGAACTTTTATTTCTTGTATTTTAAACCCTTCAGCAGAAAAGCAGACACCAAATCAAAGTGACACACTAGTTGCCTGACTCACACACAGGGCCACAAAAACTAAGGGTTGTAAAGTACTTGGCTCCCACACACTGTCTGGAGACTGTACCAGTAACAATTTCCCACAGAAGTTCCTTTTGCAGTCCCCATCATTCTTTTGCAGCCCCCAATATCTCCATCATCTCCTTACAGCCCTTATCCCCTTGCAGCCCCCAGGACAGTATCCCCATCATCCCTTGCAGCCCCCAATATGGTATCCCCATCATACCCTTGCAGTCCCCAATATGGTATCCCCATCATACCCTTGCACCCCCCAATGCGGTGTCGCCATCATCCTCATCATCCCCTTGCAGCCCCCAATATGGTATCACCATCATCCCCTTGTAGCCCCCAATATGATATCCCCATCATTCCCTTGCAGCCCCAATATGGTATCCCCATCATCCCATTCATTGCATTGCAGCCCACAATATGGTTTCCCCATCATCTCCTTGAAGCCCCAATATGGTATCCCCATCACTCACATCTTCCCTTTGCAGCCCCGAATACAGTATCCCTGTCATCCCCACCATGGTACCACAGCAAAAAAGATAAAAAAACACACATTCTCACCGATCCTCCACAGAATTTAGATTGTGAGCCTATAAAGTGCTGTGGACTTAATGATTATAATTACCAATTTATAATTTTATCAATTATAATTTGGTAAAATATTCTGCAATAAGAGACCTGCTGAAGGGTAAATTATGTAATAATAATAATAATAATAATAATAATTATTATTATTATTATTATTAATATAATTATAATTATTAATTATAGCACCATTTATCCCATGGCACTTTACATGTGAAAAGGGGCATACATAGACAAGTACAAAAAACATGAGCAAAATAAGGCACACACAAGTACAAAAGGAGAGGACCCTGCCCGCAAGGGCTCACAGTCTACAAGCGATGGGTGAGGATACACTAGGAGAGAGTAGAGCTGATCGTGCAGTGGTTCAGTAGACTGAGGATCACTGCAGTTTGTAGGCTTGTCAGAAGAGGTGGGTCTTCAGGTTCCTTTTGAAGGTTTCCTTGATGGGCGAGAGTCTTATGTGTTCGGGTAGAGAGTTCCATAGTATGGGGGAAGCACAGGAAAAATTTTGTATGTCATTGTGGGAAGAAGAGATAAGAGGGGAGTAGAGAAGGAGATCTTGAGAGGATTGAAGGTTGCTTGTAAGTATGTACCTGGAGACCATGTCACAGATGTATGGAGAAGACAAGTTGTGGAAAGCTTTGTATGTCATGATTAGAGTTTTGAACTGGAGCCTCTGGACAATAGGAAACCAGTGAAGGGATTGGCAGAGAGGAGAGGCTGGGGAATAGCGGAGAGACAGGTTGATTAGTCAGGCAGCAGAATTTAGGATAGATCGGAGTGGTGCAAGAGTGTCAGAGAGTAGGAGGTTCCAATAGTCGAGGCGGAAAATGATTAGGGATTGTGTGAGTGTTTTTGCAGTTTATTGGTCAAGGAATGTACGGATCTGGGAAATATTTTTGAGTTGGAGTCAGCAGAAGGTGACAAGAGTTTGAAAAAGGTTTGAAAGAGAGAGCAGATTCGAGGATCACCCTCGAATGCTCGAGACATGGGAATAGTGAGCAGCCATTGACTTTGATTGATAGGTCTGGTGTAGGGGTAGAGAGAGAAGAGGGAAAGATGATAAATTGTGTTTTGTCCAAGTTTAGTTTTATCAAGCGAGCACAAAAGAAAGATGAAATAGCAGACAGACATTGTGGGATTTTAATCAGTAAGGAGGTGATGTCAGGTCCAGAGAGGTAGATCTGCATGTCATCAGCATAGAGATGATACTGCAAACTGTGGGATTCTATGAGCTGTCCCAGGCCGATGGTGTTGATGGAGAAGAGTAGGAGTCCAAGAACCAAGCCTTGGGAAACACCGACAAACAGGGGGTGAGGTGAGGAGATGGCGTGTGAGTCGCGGAATGTCCAGTCAGTTAGATATGACGAGATCCAGGATAGGGCCAAGGCTGTGATGCCAAGAGATGAGTGAATCTGTAACAGGAGGGAATCGTCCACATTCTCAAAGGCAAAAGACAGGTCTAGGAGGAAGAGGACAGAGTACTGTTGCTTGCTCTTGGCGGTTAGTAGGTCATTGGTGACTTTAGTTAGGGCAGTTTCTGTAGAGTGTTGCGGTTGGAAGCCGGTCAAAGAGGGAGCAGGAGGAGAGGTGGGAAGTCAGTTCAAGATGGACGTTCTGTTCCTGCAGTTTTGAGGCATAAGGGAGAAGTGATATTGGGCGATAGCTAGACACTGTGGATGGGTCAAGGGAGGGCTTTTTGAGCATGGGTGTGATTGAAGCATGTTTGAAGGATGAGGGGAAGACATCATTTGTAAGTGAAAGGTTGAAGAGAAGTGTTAAGGTTGGGAGGAAGACTGTGGCGAGGTTGGGGATGAGGTGGGATGAGAGTGGGTCAAGTGTGCAAGTAGTGAGATGTTGTCTTGACAGAAGGGAGAAAAGCTGATCTTCTGTCATGGTGGAGAAGCTGGTTTTGGCAGAACAGGGCTGAGAAGTTATGAGGAGGGGCATAGGGGCTGCGGACCAAAGCTTTCTCTGGTGTTATCAATATTCTGCTTAAAGAAACAGGCAAAGTCCTCAGCAAAAATGAGGGGAGAGGGAGGAGGTGCTGGGGGACGGAGGAGAGAATTGAACGTATTGAAAAGCTGTTTAGGATTGTGAGACTAGGAGCATATGAGAGATGAGAAATAAGTCTGCCAGGGTTGCCTGTTGATTGTGCGAGTTTTGCGAGGGGGGTGGCTGAATCGAGCACTGCTGTTATTGTGGTGTTATATAAAGTGGCAGCAGCATCTGTGTTCTATATGGAAGCAATATCTGTGAGAGGGAGAAGGGAATCTGAGACTGAATGTAAATTAAGGTGTTTGAGATTTTTGCGAGGATGATTGAGTTTGTGGATTGGCTGTTGCACATTAGGAGAGGGAAGAGAATGTCAGTAAGTTGTGGTCAGACAGGGGGAGGGGTGAGTTAGAGAGGTTAGTAAGGGAACAGTTGCGGGTGAAGATAAGGTCCAGCGTGTGGCCATCTTTAAGAGTGGCCGTGGAGGACCATTGAGTGAGGCCAAAGGAGGCAGCCAAGGTGGAAGTGTCAATGGGGATGTTGAAATGACCCATGATGATAGTGGGGATGTCAGCCGAAAGGAAAAGAAGCAGCAAGGTGGGGAAGTGGTCGAGAAAGTTGGAGATGGGTAGCTCTGGGGGGCGATAGATGACAGCCAGCTGGAGTTTGGAGGGGGAATAGATGCGGATGGAGTGCACCTCAAATAAGGGAAGAATAATGGAAGGAGGTAGTGGATTGGGGTAAAGGAGCAGTTATCGGACAGGAGCAAGCCAACTCCTTCATAGCAGTTCTTGCTGCGGCAAGGGGTGTGAGAGAGATGCAATTCGCCATAAGAAAGTGCAGCTGGAGAGGCTGTGTCAGAGGGGGTGAGCCAGGTTTCAGTGATGCCGAGGAAAGAAAGTTTGTTTGTGATAAAGAGGTCATGGATGAACGACAGTTTGTTGCAGACAGAGCATGAGCTCCATAGTGTTCCAGGTAGGGGGACTTGAGGAGCGGGGCTGGCTGAATGGGTATAAGATTATCAGAGTTGGAAAAAACTTGTAAAGAATCGTGGCAGGGTGTTAGAAATGAGTGTGGGGATATGTTGAAGAGGGCCAGGAATTGGGGATACATCACCAGCAATGAGGAGCAGCAGTCAGAGCTTTAGAAGATGGGAACAGGATAGGACATGGTGTGGCCATGTGTGACTGGAGAAAAAGGATTGCATGTGGAGGAACAGTCGAGGAGGAGAGTGAGACGGCTGGAGAGGATGGAGGGAGAAATGACTAGCTCCTTAGTGGGTGGAGGGATTAGAGGAGTTAGTAAGAAATGAAGTAGTTGAGCAATAAATTCATCAGCTGAAGTTCCAACATAATTTACCAAATTGTTTTTGATTGGAAACAATTGTATAAATGAGTAATAAAATACTTTTGTTAATTGAAAATAACACTCATTTGTAATTTATCATGTACAATTATTTAGGAAGATTTTGTGATACATTCTACAGCTGATAGTCCATAAGAAGAAAATATTCTTTCACTTTTTCTTTTTGATAGTTATTAAAACACAGACCTAGAGCAAATTTCCTTACTCTAGTTTTTAAGAAATATACAAGCAACAGCCAGAAATCAATAATGAATAATGTACATTCTTCATGCACTTCTTATTTGTAGACATGTGTTTCTTTATAGCTAGCAGGTACACCATGTCTGCGATAGAACTAATAAAGTACTTAGCAAACAGCACAAAAGCAATCATATCTCCATGCTTGGATAAGCTACTAAATGTGACTGCCATAGATATTATTAGTCAACGTCTATTTTGCTGTTGCCAGGATATAAGCCGCCTTTGCTCCTTGTTTTAATAAAGCTATAATATAACATTCAATTTTTAAAAGGCATATTACACTTTTGGAATGAGAAAACAGATTACCCAGAGTAGGCCCATGCAAACACAGAGAGAACATTCAAACACCTTGGTGGGATTTAAATGCAGGACCCCAATGCTGTAAAGCAACTGTGCCAACCACTGAGCCTCATTGATGCCCATGTCACATATTTTAACATACAGGGTTTAATATTATCCATTCATAACTAGTGATGAGCGAGCATGCTCGCCACTACTCGGTACTCGCACGAGTATCACTGTATTCGGGCGACTCGCCGAGCACCGAGTAATCTCGCGATACTCGTGCTGTGCTCGTGGTCGTCATCTCTGCATGTTGGCGCTCTTTTGAGAGCCAGCCCACGTGCAGGGATTGGCTGGCAGACCACTGCAATGCCACAGCCCTGTTAGTTGTGGCATAGCAGTGATTGGCCGGCCTGCACAGCGTCACCGAGCCTTTATAACTCCCGGCTCGCTGTGCTCGGCACACAGCCTTCCAGACAGTGAGTGTAGGGAGAGTGTCTGCTGCTGCTTAGGGACAGATTTGCGGCCCTTACAGGTAGATCCGGAGCAGGGCTGCAAACTGCTGCTGCTGACCACAACAGTCCTTCTCAGGATGAATCTAGGAGGATATAGGCAGGGTGATCCAGATCGGAGTCCAAGCTTTCCAGTGACCAGAACAGTCCTTCTCAGGACTAATCTAGGAGGATATAGGCAGGGTGATACAGATTGGAATCCAAGCTTTTCTGTGACCATTAGAGTCACCACACTCTTGTACTTACTACCTTAATACAGGTTAGGGACTAAAATCGTCTCCTGAAACCATTACAGTCACCAGACAGGTGTACGTACTACCTTAATACAGGTTAGGGACTAAAATCGTCTCCTGAAACCATTACAGTCACCAGACAGGTGTACGTACTACCTTAATACAGGTTAGGGAACTAAAATCCTAACTCTTGTCATCTCAACAGTCACCAGAAAGGTGTACGTACTACCTTAATACAGGTTAGGGACTAAAATCGTCTCCTGAAACCATTACAGTCACCAGACAGGTGTACGTACTACCTTAATACAGGTTAGGGACTAAAATCGTCTCCTGAAACCATTACAGTCACCAGACAGGTGTACGTACTACCTTAATAGAGGTTAGGGACTAAAATCGTCTCCTGAAACCATTACAGTCACCAGACAGGTGTACGTACTACCTTAATACAGGTTAGGGACTAAAATCGTCTCCTGAAACCATTACAGTCACCAGACAGGTGTACGTACTACCTTAATACAGGTTAGGGACTAAAATCGTCTCCTGAAACCATTACAGTCACCAGACAGGTGTACGTACTACCTTAATACAGGTTAGGGACTAAAATCGTCTCCTGAAACCATTACAGTCACCAGACAGGTGTACGTACTACCTTAATACAGGTTAGGGACTAAAATCCTAACTTTGTCATCAAAACAGTCACCAGACAGGTGTACGTACTACCTTAATACAGGTTAGGGACTAAAATCGTCTCCTGAAACCATTACAGTCACCAGACAGGTGTACGTACTACCTTAATAGAGGTTAGGGACTAAAATCGTCTCCTGAAACCATTACAGTCACCAGACGTGTACGTACTACCTTAATACAGGTTAGGGACTAAAATCGTCTCCTGAAACCATTACAGTCACCAGACAGGTGTACGTACTACCTTAATAGAGGTTAGGGACTAAAATCGTCTCCTGAAACCATTACAGTCACCAGACAGGTGTACGTACTACCTTAATACAGGTTAGGGACTAAAATCGTCTCCTGAAACCATTACAGTCACCAGACAGGTGTACGTACTACCTTAATACAGGTTAGGGACTAAAATCCTAACTCTTGTCATCAAAACAGTCACCAGACAGGTGTACGTACTACCTTAATACAGGTTAGGGACTAAAATCCTAACTCTTGTCATCAAAACAGTCACCAGACAGGTGTACGTACTACCTTAATACAGGTTAGAGACTAAAATCGTCTCCTGAAACCATTACAGTCACCAGACAGGTGTACGTACT
Organism: Allobates femoralis; assembly: GCA_033576535.1. NCBI lineage: Eukaryota > Metazoa > Chordata > Amphibia > Anura > Aromobatidae > Allobates > Allobates femoralis. Next base: position 316,761,857 of record JARQOC010000003.1, read on the forward strand.
ACCTTAATAAAGGTTAGGGACTAAAATCCTAACTCTTGTCATCAAAACAGTCACCACACTGTTGTACGTCATACCTTTATTCAGGTTAGGGAACTAAAATCCTAACTCTTGTCATCTCAACAGTCACCACACTGTTGTACGTCATACCCTTTCTACAGGTTAGGGAACTAAAATCCTAACTCTTGTCATCTCAACAGTCACCACACTGTTGTACGTCATACCCTTTCTACAGGTTAGGGAACTAAAATCCTAACTCTTGGCATCTCAACAGTCACCACACTGTTGTACGTCATACCTTTATTCAGGTTAGGGAACTAAAATCCTAACTCTTGTCATCTCAAACAGTCACCACACTGTTGTACGTCATACCTTTATTCAGGTTAGGGAACTAAAATCCTAACTTTGCATCTAACAGTCACCACATGTTGTACGTCATACCTTATTCAGGTTAGGGAACTAAAATCCTAACTCTTGCATCTCAACAGTCACCACACTGTTGTACGTCATACCTTTCTACAGGTTAGGGAACTAAAATCCTAACTCTTGTCATCTCAACAGTCACCACACTGTTGTACGTCACACAGTCACCAGGTACGTATACTTATAGTGACAAATCTCTCTCACCCCAAGTGCGTATCTTTTCGTAGACAAATTTTGAAACACACAGTACGCACTATCAGGTTGGACTATCTTCTAAACACAACGTGTAGCTACTATCAGTGACTAATCCTAATCTGCATAACAGTACCACAGTTGTACTATACTTTCAGGTAGGAACTAATCTACTTCATCTCAACAGTCACCACACTGTGTACTATACCTTTATCAGTTAGGGAACTAATCTAACTCTGTCATCAACAGTCACCACGTTGTACTCTACTTTATTCAGTTAGGGAACTAAATCCTACTCTGCATCTCAACAGTCCCCACTGTTGTCGTCATCCTTTATCAGGTTAGGGACAATCCTAACTCTTGCATCAACATCACCAACGTGTAGATACTTTCAGGTTAGGACTAATCCTCTTGACAACATCACCAACGTGACGTCTACCTATCAGTGGACTAAATCACTCTTGCATCTCAACAGTCACCACAGTACGTCATACCTTATCAGTTGGGAACTAATCCTACTTCTCAACGTCACACAGTGACGTATACTTACAGGTTAGGGATAATCTCTCTGACTACAGTCACCACAGTGTAGTCTACTATCAGGTAGACTAAAATCCTACTTTGGCATTCACGTCACCACAGTGTACTATACTTTCAGTTGGGAACTAAATCCTACTTGCATCTCACTCACACACGTTGTCGTCATACTTATCAGGTTAGGACTAAAATCTACTTTGCATCACAGTCACCACAGTGTAGTATACCTAATCAGTTAGGACTAATCCTAACCTATCACAGTACAGTGTCGTATACCTATCAGTTAGGACTAAATCCTAACCTGCATCCAAAGTCACCACACTGTTGTACTATACTTCAGGTTAGGAACAAACCTACCTTGCACAACAGTCACCAAGTGTACGATACCTATCAGTTGGACAAATCTACTTCACACAGTCACACGTTACGTATACCTTATAGGTTAGGAATAAATCCTAACTCTGCATCTCAACAGTCACCCACTGTGTACGTCATACCTTTAGTTAGGGAACTAAAATCCTAACTTGCTCACAGTCCCACACTGTTGTACGTCATACTTATTCAGTTAGGGACTAATCACTCTTGTCATCAACGTCCACACGTTGTAGTATACTTATTCAGGTTAGGAACTAAATCCAACTCACCACAGTCACCACACTGTTGTACTCATACTTATAGGTAGGAACTAAATCCTAACTCTTGTCATCAAAACAGTCACAACGTGTACTCTCCTTATCAGGTAGGACTAAAACCTCTGACAACGTCACCACAGTGTCGTATACTATACAGGTTAGGAAATCCTACTCTTGCATCAACAGTCACCACATGTGTACTACTTACAGGTTAGAACTAAATCCTATTTGCATCTCAACAGCACCACGTGTCGTCATACCCTTTTCAGTTAGGAACTAATCCTACTTTGCATCTCAACAGTCACCACACTGTTGTGTCATACCTTTTCAGGTAGGGAACTAATCTAACTTGCACTCACAGTCACCCACGTTACTCTACCTTTCAGGTTAGAATAAAATCCTACTCTTGCATCAACATCACACACTGTTGTACGTCATACTTATCAGTGGACTAAAATCCTAATCTTCATCAACAGTCACCACACTGTTGTAGACTATCAGTTAGGAACTAAAATCTAACTCTGTCATCAACATCACCACACTGTTGTACGTCATCTTACAGTTAGGAACTAATCTACTTTGCATCTCAACATCACCACAGTTGTACTCTACTTACAGTTAGGAACTAAAATCCTAACTCTGCTCAAACAGTCCCACACGTTGTACGTCTACTTTTCAGGTTAGGAACTAAAATCTAACTTTGCATCTCACACACCACACTGTGTACTCATACCTTTATCGGTTAGGGAACTAACCTATCTTGTCATCAACAGTCCCACACGTTAGTATACCTATCGGTTAGGACTAAAATCTCTCTGCTCAACAGTCACCAACGTGTCGTCACCTTTACTCATACAGTTTAGGTAGGAACTAAAATCCTAACTCTTGTCATCAACAGTACCAACGTTTACGTCATACCTTTATTATGTTAGGGAACTAAAAACCTAATCTTCACATCACACATGTCGTACGCATACCTTTTAGGTAGGAACTTAAATCACTTTGGCATCTAAATCCAACTCTTGTGTCTAACTATCATACAGGTTGGGATAAAATCTTAACAGTTGAATCTCAACATCCCAACTTTGTACTCATACATTCTACAGCGTTAGGGAACTATAACTACTTTGATCTTCAACAAGTCACCACACTGTTGTACTCATAACAGTCACTCAGGTTAGGGACTAAAATCTAACTCTTGGCATCTAAAAGTCACCACACTGTTGTACGTCATACCTTTTTCAGGTTAGGAATAAAATCTAACTCTTGCATCAAATCACCACACGTGTACGTCATACTATTAGGTTAGGGACTAAAATCTCTCTTGATCCAACAGTCCCACAGTGTACGTATACTTATTCAGTTAGGGAACTAAAATCCTAACTCTTGTATCTCAACAGTCACACACTGTTGTACGTCATACCTTTTACAGGTAGGGAACTAAAATCCTAACTTGCATCTCACAGTCACCACACTGTTGTACTCATACCTTATTCGGTTAGGAACTAAAATCTAACTCTTGCATACACAGTCACCAACTGTTTACGTCATACTTTTCGGTTAGGAACTAAATCTAACTCTTGTCATCTCACATCACCACACTGTTGTACGTCATACCTTTATTCAGGTTAGGGAACTAAAATCCTAACTCTTGTCATCTCAACAGTCACCACGACAGTTGTACTACTACCTTAATACAGGTTAGGGAACTAAATCGTCTCTTGAAACCATACAGTCACCAGACGGTGTAGTATACCTTAATTCAGGTTAGGGAACTAAAATCCTAACTCTTGGCATCTCAACAGTCACCACACTGTTGTACGTCATACCTTTATTCAGGTTAGGGAACTAAAATCCTAACTCTTGTGCATCAAACAGTCACCAACAGTTGTACGTCATACCTTAATTACAGGTTAGGGAACTAAAATCCTCTCTTGTACAAAACAGTCACCAGACAGGTGTACGTACTACCTTAATACAGGTTAGGGACTAAAATCGTCTCCTGAAACCATTACAGTCACCAGACAGGTGTACGTACTACCTTAATACAGGTTAGGAACTAAAATCCTACTCTTGGCATCTCAACAGTCACCACACGTTGTACGTACATACCTTTATTCAGGTTAGGGAACTAAAATCCTAACTCTTGCATCTCAACAGTCACCACACTGTTGTACGTCATACCCTTTATTACAGGTTAGGGAACTAAAATCCTAACTCTTGGCATCTCAACAGTCACCACACTGTTGTACGTCATACCTTGATACAGGTTAGGGACTAAAATCCTCTCTCTAAAACCATTCAAATCAGCAGATTGTTGTACATCATACCTTGATACAGGTTAGGGACTAAAATCCTCTCCTAAAACCATTCAAGTCACCAGACTGTTGTACGTCATACCTTGATACAGGTTAGGGAACTAAAATCCTAATCTCTTGTGATCTGAACAGTCACCAGACTGGTGTACGTCATACCTTGATACAGGTTAGGGACTAAAATCCTCTCCTGTGACTGTTGTCGCTGTATACAAGCAAAATGCGCAAGGGCGTTGGCAAGGAACAAGGAGGTGAACGTGATGGTGGTGCAGGCAGAGGCCGAGGTCGTGTGCAAGCACTAATTTCGCAACAAGAAAGTGGCACATCTACTCGCTCACACGTCCTGTCCTAAATTGTTGGGGCCCTGCTGCAGTACTACGCTCTTGAACCAACACTAGTGTCAACAGCTTGTTATTTGGATAGCGGATAATGCTTCAAGTCTGATTGGCACCTCCACAAACACCCTGTCTTCCACACGGTCAATTGTCAGTAGCCGTGATACTGCACCGCACATTTCCCAACCTGATCCTCCTTCCTACCAACTGGCTGAGTGCACGTCCACGGACATTACTGATCCCACACTTGGACACTCGGAAGTCCAGAAGTGTGTACCCATGGGTCAGTGGAGGTACATGGCAAATTCCCATTACAAAATTTAAATTCAGTTGTCATTTGTTGGTGGTGTGGTGAAGTCTGCCCAATCCAACCCTTATTCATCTTGATGTCAGTCAGCCTGTCAGCATTTTCAGTTGACAGGCGGTTGCGTTTATCAGTAATGATTCCACCTGCGGCACTGAAAACACGCTGTGACAAAATGCTAGCGGCAGTGCAGGCCAGGACTTCCAAGGCGTAGAGAGCCAATTATGCCACGTGTCCAGCTTGGAGACCCAATAATTGTAAGGCACAGAGGAATCTCGCAGTACAGTTGTTCGATCGGCAAGGTACTCCTTCAGCATGACCAAACTTAGCATTTCTTGTGTCACTACCCCGCACCTCAGGGGCTGTGGTACGTGAGGGTCTGAGAAAACTGTCCCACCTTGTAAAGACTGTTCCCCTACCTTTGGCGGATTGGACTTGTGCCCCTCTCGGCCGTACGCCTTGGTTGTCCACCGATTCCTGACCTATGCCGCTAGCGTTTTGTGAGGGGAATGATTTGCCTACTTCCATGACTATGGCCTTCTGGAACTGCTGCGTGTTGGCTGACCTCTCCGCCTCAGGAATAAACAGACATAAAGTTCTCCTTGTACCGTGGGTCTAACAGTGTTGCCAACCAGTACAGATTGTCGGCCAAGATGTTCTGAACGCGAGGGTCACGAGGCAGGCAGCTTACCATAAAGTCAGCCATGTGCGCCAGACTCTTAACAGCTATCACTTTAGTATCCAGACCAACACGATGACTGAACATGCTGTCCTCTCCTCCTCCTCCTCATCTCCCCTGTCCTCTGGCCAGCCACGCTGAATCGAGGGTATGACTGGTGTGCATGTCATATCCTCAATTTGGCCAGAGAGTTGCTCCATGTCTTCATCCTCCTCCTCCTCGTCATAGTCCTCCACTGCACGTTGTGATGAGATGAGGCTGGACTCTGTGTTTTCACCCACACCCACTACTGTTTCTTGCTCAAAGTCATCGCGCTCGGCCTGCAATGCATCCTCTTTGTTTTTCAGCAGAGACCGTTTTAGAAGGCAGAGTAGTGGTATGGTGACGCTAATAATGGCGTCATCGCCGCTCACCATCTGGGTGGAGTCTTCAAAGTTTTGGAGGACGGTACATAGGTCGGACATCCATCTCCACTCCTCAGGTGTTATGTGTGGAGTTTGAACCATTTCCCGACGGCTTAGGTGATGCAGGTAGTCAACAACTGCCCTCTTCTGCTCACATATCCTGACCAACATGTGCAGAGTTGAATTCCAACGCGTGGGGACATCACACACCAGTCTGTGGTCCGTAAGACGCTAACGGCGCTGAAATCCGCCAAGGTCGGCTGAAGCAGTAGGTGACTTGCGAAAATGTGCAGACAGACGGCGAACTTTTACCAGCAGTTCAGACAGCTCTGGGTATGACTTTAGAAACCTCTGAACCACCAGGTTGAGTACGTGGGCCACGCATGGAACATGCGTCAGCTGGCCTCGCCTCTAAGTTGCCACCAAGTTCCGTCCATTCTCACACACGACCTTTCCTGGCTTTAGGTTCAGAGGTGTGAGCCAGTGATCTGCCTGCTGTTCAGAGCTGTCCACACCTCTTCTGCATTGTGGGGTTTGTCACCTATGCAGACTAGCTTCAGCACAGCCTGTTGCCGCTTCGCAGAGGCAGTGCTGCAGTGCTTCCAGTTTGGGACTGGTGTGGAGGGTACAGTGGATGAGGATGAGCAGGAGGAGGAGGAGGCTGAAGAGCATGACATTCCGGAGCTGTAGAGTGTCGGTGAAACCCTGACAGAGGTAGGGCCTGCTATCCTTGGTGTGGGAAGGACGTGTTCCGTCCCTCGATCAGACTGTGTCAGAGCCTCCACAATATTAACCCAGTGTTTTGTCAAGGAGATGTAGCGGCCTTGCCCACAAGCACTTGTCCACGTGTCTGTGGTTATACACTTCAGCCCCTGACCTTACCCCTGCGGTATTAAAGAACAGCAATGACTGTCTAGCTGCAGTTTCCAATATCATGTCCACTCTCTATTTGAAACTAAACCTTTCCAAAACTGAACTTCTTCTGCTCCCCCCCATCCACTAACCTCCCTAAATCGGACATCTCTCTCTCAGTTTGTGGCACCACGATAATGCCTAGGCAGCAGGCTCGTTGTCTGGGTGTTATGTTTGACACCGATCTCTCCTTCTCCTCCCACACACAATGTCTCGTCCGCTCATGTCACTTACACTTGAAGAATATCTCCAGAGTCCGTCCCTTTCTCACCCTGTAAACAACAAAAACACTCACCGTGGCCCTAATCCATTACCGACTTGACTATTGCAATTCTCTATTAAGCGGCCTCCCCCTCACCAGAGTTTCTCCTCTCCAGTCCATCCTTAATGCAGCAGCCAGGATCACCCATCTGGCCAATCGTTACTCAGATGCCTCTGCTCTGTGCCAGTCATTGCACTGGCTGCCCGTATACTACAGCATCAAATTCAAATTGCTTCTTATCACCCACAAAGCTATTCACAGTGCAGCACCCCCCTACCTCTCCTCCCTCATCTCTGTCTATCACCCCACTCGCGCTCTATGTTCCTCAAATGACCTTCGACTGACATCGGTAATAATCCTATCCTCCCACTCTCGGCTCCAAGACTTCTCCAGAGCTCACCAAACCTCTGGAATGCTTTACCAAAAGAAATCAGGACTATCCACAACTTGCATGGCTTCAGACGATCACTAAAAACGCATCTTTTTAAGGCGGCCTATCATACTCCCTAATAGAAGTCCTTTGTACTGTAGATAGTGGGCTATCCCTCTGGACATTACTCTTCTACAAACTCCACCAAACCAAAAAGGTCTACACAGACTGTATAATGACCATCCATGTAAGCTAAGTTCTATGCCCCATTTCCTCGAGATGCCTGGACCATCAGTGCAATAAGCCCCTGTACCTTGTGCAACCCCTATCCCGTTGTAGATTGTAAGCTCTTTAGAGCAGGTCACCTTCATTTCTTGCTTTATTTTTTGTATTTTCTTTTTTACATTGATTCTATGCCTATTGTTTTGTATCCAATTATTCTACTGTATTTGTTCTCTACTGTAATTACTTACTGTATTATATTTTCTGTACTCTAACCCTACATTGTAAAGCGCTGCGTAATATGTTGGCGCTATATAAATAAAGCTGTATTATTATTATTATTATTAGGTGGACTTTGGCTCAAACAGCGTTGTTCAGGGCACGTGTGATGCTGTTGGACAGTGGTTATGCAATGCGGGGACAGCACATCTGGAGAAATAGTGGCGGCTGGGGACCGAGTGACGTGGGACAGCAGCCGCCATCAGGTCGCAGAATGCTTCCGTCTACAACAGCCGGAAAGGCAACATTTGTAGCGCAATGATGTCGCGAAATGTGATCATTCAGGACTGTGGCATGTGGGGCGTTGGCAGCGTATTTGCGCCTGCGTTCAAATGTTTGCTGAATGGATAATTGAACACTGCGCTGGGACAAGGACATGCTTGATGGTGGTGTAATTGTACGTGGGCAACTTCAGGTGCAGGGCCGGAGGCTTGTTCGCGGCCAGCATGGACAGGGGATTGGCTCGCACGCACAACTGGCAAAGACGTAGCAGTGACATCAGCAAGCACCGCTCCTCGACTCTGTTGTACTTTCCACAAAGTCGGGTGCTTGGCTGACATGTGCCTGATCATGCTGGTGGTGGTCAGGCTGCTACTTTTCGTACCCCTGCTGATGCTGGCATGGCAGGTGTTGCAAATGGCCTTTTTAGAGTCATCTGGAGCCAACTGAAAATACTGCCAGACTCGGGAAGACCTAACATTTGCACAGGCACCTTGTGTCGTGTTGTTGTTCCGGGGAACGTTTGCCTGCCTTATGCCTGCGTACCCGACCCTGCTTCGTACTGCCTGTTGGGATGCTATGCCTCCCTCCCCCTGTGCACTGCTGTCCTCGCTCTGCATATACTCCTGCCAGGTTGGGTCAGCTACTGGATCATCCACCACGTCGTCTTCCTATTCCTTGGCTAATCGCTGGACTGCTCCTCCTTCTCCTCATGTGCCACCATGATGACCGTTACAATAGTTTGGCTGTTGTTTCAGGTATACCCCCAGTGGGAAATTTTTACGCCCATTCTTTTTGAATGGGCATTAAAAGACAGGATACACGCATCTTTTCAATGTGAAAAATGTTTTGAGGCCCTCCTGCACGTCTCTATCCAGGGACAATGTGAGCCTCCCAATTTTTGGCTGCCCTGACCAAAGGGCTATACTACAATACACCCACTTGAGGGTTACAGGCCCTACTACATGTCTGTAAGCATGGGTCATTGTTGAACCTACCAATTTTTGGCTGCCCTGACCAAAGGGCTATACTACAATACACCCACTTGAGGGTTACAGGCCCTACTACATGTCTGTAAGCATGGGTCATTGTTGAACCTACCAATTTTTGGCTGCCCTGACAAAAGGGCTATACTACAATACACCCAGTCTTGGGTTTACAGGCCCTCTAGCATGTCTTAAGCATGGGTCATTGATTGACCTACCAATTTTTGGCTGCCCTGACAAAAGGGCTATACTACAATACACCCACTTGAGGGTTACAGGCCCTACTACATGTCTGTAAGCATGGGTCATTGTTGAACCTCCAATTTTTGGCTGCCCTGACAAAAGGGCTATACTAAATACACCCACTTGAGGGTTACAGGCCCTACTCATGTCTGTAGCATGGGCATGTGAACCTACCCAATTTTTGGCTGCCCTGACAAAGGGCTATACTACAATACACCCACTTGAGGGTTACAGGCCCTACTACATGTCTGTAAGCATGGGTCATTGTTGAACCTCCAATTTTTGGCTGCCCTGACAAAAGGGCTATACTACTAATACACCCACTTGAGGGTTACAGGCCCTACTACATGTCTGTAAGCATGGGTCATGTTGAACCTCCAATTTTTGGCTGCCCTGACAAAAGGGCTATACTATAATACACCCACTTGAGGGTTACAGGCCCTACTACATGTCTGTAAGCATGGGTCAAATGTTGAACCTCCCAATTTTTGCTGCCCTGACAAAAGGGCTATACTACAATACACCCACTTGAGGGTTACAGGCCCTACTACATGTCTGTAAGCATGGGTCATTGTTGAACCTACCAATTTTTGGCTGCCCTGACAAAAGGGCTATACTATAATACACCCACTTGAGGGTTACAGGCCCTACTGACATGTCTGTAGCAGGGCATTGTTGAACTACCAATTTTTGGCTGCCCTGACAAAAGGGCTATACTATAATACACCCACTTGAGGGTTACAGACCCTACTACATGTCTGTAAGCATGGGTCAATGTTGAACTCCCAATTTTTGTCTGCCTGACAAAAGGGCTATACTATAATACACCCACTTGAGGGTTACAGGCCCTACTACATGTCTGTAAGCATGGGTCATTGTTGAACCTCCCAATTTTTGTCTGCCCTGACAAAAGGGCTATACTACAATACACCCACTTGAGGGTTACAGGCCCTACTACATGTCTGTAAGCATGGGTCATTGTTGAACCTACCAATTTTTGGCTGCCCTGACAAAAGGGCTATACTTAATACACCCACTTGAGGGTTACAGGCCCTACTACATGTCTGTAAGCATGGGTCATTGTTGAACCTACCAATTTTTGGCTGCCCTGACAAAAGGGCTATACTACAATACACCCACTTGAGGGTTACAGGCCCTACTACATGTCTGTAAGCATGGGTCATTGTTGAACCTACCAATTTTTGGCTGCCCTGACAAAGGGCTATACTACAATACACCCACTTGAGGGTTACAGGCCCTACTACATGTCTGTAAGCATGGTCATTGTTGAACCTACAATTTTTGGCTGCCCTGACAAAAGGGCTATACTATAATACACCCACTTGAGGGTTACAGGCCCTACTACATGTCTGTAAGCATGGGTCAATGTTGAACCTCCCAATTTTTGGCTGCCCTGACAAAAGGGCTATACTACAATACACCCACTTGAGGGTTACAGGCCCTACTACATGTCTGTAAGCATGGGTCATTGTTGAACCTACCAATTTTTGGCTGCCCTGACAAAAGGGCTATACTATAATACACCCACTTGAGGGTTACAGGCCCTACTACATGTCTGTAAGCATGGGTCAATGTTGAACCTCCCAATTTTTGTCTGCCCTGACAAAAGGGCTATACTACAATACACCCACTTGAGGGTTACAGGCCCTACTACATGTCTGTAAGCATGGGTCATTGTTGAACCTACCAATTTTTGGTGGCTGCCCTGACAAAAGGGCTATACTGTAATACACCCACTTGAGGGTTACAGGCCCTACTACATGTCTGTAAGCATGGGTCATTGTTGAACCTACCAATTTTTGGCTGCCCTGACAAAAGGGCTATACTACAATACACCCACTTGAGGGTTACAGGCCCTACTACATGTCTGTAAGCATGGGTCATTGTTGAAACTACCAATTTTTGGCTGCCCTGACAAAAGGGCTATACTAAATACACCCACTTGAGGGTTACAGGCACTACTACATGTCTGTAAGCATGGGTCAATGTTGAACCTCCCAATTTTTGGCTGCTCTGACAAAAGGGCTATACTACAATACACCCACTTGAGGGTTACAGGCCCTACAACATGTCTGTAAGCATGGGTCATTGTTGAACCTACCAATTTTTGGCTGCCCTGACAAAAGGGCTATACTATAATACACCCACTTGAGGGTTACAGGCCTACTACATGTCTGTAAGCATGGGTCAATGTTGAACCTCCCAATTTTTGCTGCCCTGACAAAAGGGCTATACTATAATACACCCACTTGAGGGTTACAGGCCCTACAACATGTCTGTAAGCATGGGTCATTGTTGAACCTACCAATTTTTGGCTGCCCTGACCAAAGGGCTATACTACAATACACCCACTGAGGGTTACAGGCCCTACTACATGTCTGTAAGCATGGGTCATTGTTGAACCTACCAATTTTTGGCTGCCCTGACAAAGGGCTATACTATAATACACCCACTTGAGGGTTACAGGCCCTACTACATGTCTGTAAGCATGGTCAATGTTGAACCTCCCAATTTTTGTCTGCCCTGACAAAAGGGCTATACTACAATACACCCACTTGAGGGTTACAGGCCCTACTACATGTCTGTAAGCATGGGTCATTGTTGAACCTACCAATTTTTGGCTGCCCTGACAAAAGGGCTATACTGTAATACACCCACTTGAGGGTTACAGGCCCTACTACATGTCTGTAAGCATGGGTCATTGTTGAACCTACCAATTTTTTGGCTGCCCTGACAAAGGGCTATACTACACTACACCCACTGAGGGTTACAGGCCCTACTACATGTCTGTAAGCATGGGTCATTGTTGAACCTACCAATTTTTGGCTGCCCTGACAATAGGGCTATACTACAATACACCCACTTGAGGGTTACAGGCCCTACTACATGTCTGTAAGCATGGGTCATTGTTGAACCTATCAATTTTTGGCTGCCCTGACAAAAGGGCTATACTATAATAACCCACTTGAGGGTTACAGGCCCTACTACATGTCTGTAAGCATGGTCAATGTTGAACCTCCCAATTTTTGGCTGCCCTGACAAAAGGGCTATACTACAATACACCCACTTGAGGGTTACAGGCCCTACTACATGTCTGTAAGCATGGTCATTGTTGAACCTACCAATTTTTGGCTGCCCTGACAAAAGGGCTATACTATAATACACCCACTTGAGGGTTACAGGCCCTACTACATGTCTGTAAGCATGGGTCAATGTTGAACCTCCCAATTTTTGTCTGCCCTGACAAAAGGGCTATACTACAATACACCCACTTGAGGGTTACAGGCCCTACTACATGTCTGTAAGCATGGGTCATTGTTGAACCTACCCAATTTTTGGTGGCTGCCCTGACAAAAGGGCTATACTACAATACACCCACTTGAGGGTTACTGGCCCTACTACATGTCTGTAAGCATGGGTCATTGTTGAACCTACCAATTTTTGGCTGCCCTGACAAAAGGGCTATACTATAATATACCCACTTGAGGGTTACAGGCCCTACTACATGTCTGTAAGCATGGGTCAATGTTGAACCTCCCAATTTTTGTCTGCCCTGACAAAAGGGCTATACTACAATACACCCACTTGAGGGTTACAGGCCCTACTACATGTCTGTAAGCATGGGTCATTGTTGAACCTACCAATTTTTGGCTGCCCTGACAAAAGGGCTATACTATAATACACCCACTTGAGGGTTACAGGCCCTACTACATGTCTGTAAGCATGGGTCAATGTTGAACCTCCCAATTTTTGTCTGCCCTGACAAAAGGGCTATACTACAATACACCCACTTGAGGGTTACAGGCCCTACTACATGTCTGTAAGCATGGGTCATTGTTGAACCTACCAATTTTTGTCTGCCCTGACAAAAGGGCTATACTACAATACACCCACTTGAGGGTTACAGGCCCTACTACATGTCTGTAAGCATGGGTCATTGTTGAACCTACCAATTTTTGGCTGCCCTGACAAAAGGGCTATACTATAATACACCCACTTGAGGGTTACAGGCCCTACTACATGTCTGTAAGCATGGGTCAATGTTGAACCTCCCAATTTTTGTCTGCCCTGACAAAAGGGCTATACTACAATACACCCACTTGAGGGTTACAGGCCCTACTACATGTCTGTAAGCATGGGTCATTGTTGAACCTACCAATTTTTGGCTGCCCTGACAAAAGGGCTATACTATAATACACCCACTTGAGGGTTACAGGCCCTACTACATGTCTGTAAGCATGGGTCAATGTTGAACCTCCCAATTTTTGGCTGCCCTGACAAAAGGGCTATACTACAATACACCCACTTGAGGGTTACAGGCCCTACTACATGTCTGTAAGCATGGGTCATTGTTGAACCTACGAATTTTGGCTGCCCTGACAAAAGGGCTATACTATAATACACCCACTTGAGGGTTACAGGCCCTACTACATGTCTGTAAGCATGGGTCAATGTTGAACCTCCCAATTTTTGTCTGCCCTGACAAAAGGGCTATACTACAATACACCCACTTGAGGGTTACAGGCCCTACTACATGTCTGTAAGCATGGGTCATTGTTGAACCTACCAATTTTTGGCTGCCCTGACAAAAGGGCTATACTATAATACACCCACTTGAGGGTTACAGGCCCTACTACATGTCTGTAAGCATGGGTCAATGTTGAACCTCCCAATTTTTGTCTGCCCTGACAAAAGGGCTATACTACAATACACCCAGTTCTTGTTTACAGGCCCTCCTGCACGTCTCTATCCAGGGACAAAGAGGAGCCTCCCAATTTTTGGCTGCCCTGACCAAAGGGCTATACTACAATACACCCACTTGAGGGTTACAGGCCCTACTACATGTCTGTAAGCATGGGTCATTGTTGAACCTCCCAATTTTTGTCTGCCCCGACAAAAGGGCTATACTACAATACACCCAGTTCTTGTTTACAGGCCATCCTGCATGTCTGTATCCAGGGGCATTGGTGAACCTCACAATTTTGGACTGCCCTTGCAAAGGAAGATACTACAATAGACCCAGTTCCTCAAAATGGGCACTTTATTTCTAGACAGGGCTTCATGTACGTCTCTTGTCAGGGTCATCGGAGTGTCGCACAATGTTTTCACGTCAAATCTTTTATGTAATCACAAAAAGTGACATACACCAGCTGTATCTCACTATTGGGTATGTGCCCTCAACATTTCCAACCTAAATATTCATTTTTGTGTCATTTTGGAAGGTTTTCTGGACACTCCGTAAAATTGGCGTGAAACTCGGACAACATTGTTCACAGCTGTGACTTTTGAGTGAGAAATGCTTCCAGGGGTCTTCCCCATGCTGTTGCCATGTCATTTCAGCACTCTTCTGAGACTTTTGTGACATTTTTAGGGTTTTTCCATGCAGCCGGCAGTCATTTCATAAAAATACTCGTGTCTCCCATAGGATAACATTGGGCTCGTTACTCGGGCCGAGTACACGAGTATCTCGGGATGCTCGGCCCGAGCTTCGAGCACCCGAGCATTTTAGTACTCGCTCATCACTATTCATAACATATTGATGAAGTATTCTCAGGATGGGTCATCAATATGAGATGGATGGGCAGTGGTGTAACTTGAGATTGATGGGCTCCGGTACAAAATTTGGACCTGGTCCACCTCCCCTTCCCCACGCACACACACACACATTGGTCAGATGTATGTTCCTTTGTATATTTCCTGTTAGATATGATCCCCTTCCTGGTATATACAGTCATATGGAAAAGTTTGGGCACCCCTCTTAATCTTACTCATTTTCTTTGGTTTAAAATTGGGTTTTTGCAACAGCTATTTCAGTGTGATATATGTAACAACTGATGGACACAGTAATATTTCAGGATTGAAATGACGTTTATTGTAGTAACCAAAAATGTGAAATATGCATTATTTCAAAATTTGACAGGTGCAAAAATATGGGCACCTCAACAGAAAAGTGACATTAATATTTAGTAGATCCACCTTTTTCAAAAATAACAGCCTCTAGTCGCTTCCTGTAGCTGTTAATGAGTTCCTGGATCCTGGATGAAAAACGACACAAACAAACAGTCCCGGATCCAACACTGTCCTTTTTAAATAACATCGTGGTCTATCGAGCCGGATCCGGTTTCAGGTACTGAGCATGCTCAGAAAACATCCATAGCTCTGCACAGTCAGTCGCTCTCTTTCTCGCTCTCTCTCTCGCTCTCTTTCTCGCCACCCAATAGGGGGTGGTAAAACTGTGGGGGTGTGGCTTCAGTGAAGTGTGGCTTTGGTGGGGATATATATATATATATAAAAAACACGCTCAGGGATCACCTTTGCTGGGATCAAAGGGGACGCAGTTTCTGCATTCAACTCAGGCGGAGATCCGGGTGCAACTGACACTGGGTCAGTTTTATTCAGAAAGCAAAAAAAACCAGCAACAAAATATATACTTGCCTGTCCGGCTCTAACTTTACAGGATGATATCCTAACTGCTGACTGGAGGGCTTCTTCCTTCCAGCCAAATCACATAAACACTGGGCAATGCTTCCACTCACATGTGTCTCACACACAGACAGACTGTTTGTGTTCCCAGGCTGAGACACACACCCGACCTCCTAGCTACCTTTTACATCCGCCCACCGCCTCCCATTAATTCATTAGCAGTCAGGTGATACTGACCAGGCTAGATCAAATAGGACAGATACCTGGCCATGATATACCTGCCCTCATCCACTAATCCCACATGATTCTCACTATATATATATTATATATATATATATATATATATATATATATATATATATATGATCCTACTCCTGGTATATATCTCCTCTTCTTGGTATATATGGTCCTCCTACTGATATATATGATCCTCTTCCTCCTCTTCCTGATATATATCTCCCCTGACTAGTATGTATGGTCCTTATCCATATATATATAGTCCTACTTGTGTAAATATGCCCACTTCCTGGTATATATGGTCTTCCTTGTGTATATATGTCTTCTTCATGGTGTATATGGTTTTCCTTGTGTACATATATCCCCTTCCAGGCATATATGGTCTTCCTTTAGTATATATGTCCCCTTTCTAGTATATATGGTCATTCTTGTGTCCCATTCCTGGTATATATGGTCCTCCTTGTGTCTCCTTCCTTCCTAGTATATATGGTCCTTCTTGTGTTCCTTTTCTGGTATATATGGTCTGCCTTATATCCACTTTCTGGTATATGGTCCTCCTTGTGCCTCTTTCCCAGAATATATGGTCCTTCTCCTTGTATATATGTCTACATCCTGGTTTAAATAGTCTCCATCCTTGTATATCTATCATTGTTCTGTCCATAATGCATAAATGAAAACAACAACATTGCACTCATTTTTCCCACATTGCCTGGTGACCTCCCATTGCTAGCGCACAGTGGCTGGCCCGACAGCTGACATCGGAGTGCAGGGACACGGGAAACGCACATAACAGTGACTTCATTCTCATGCGTGGGCCCCTGTTGCTGCACCTCTGACGTCAGCTCACAGCCACTGTGCATGTGCCTGCAACCTGTATCACAGTGCAGGGATTCAATGTGTCTCTGCACCTTAATCAGGGCCGGACTAGGACCAAAAATCAGCCCGGGAAGTAAAGACAACACCAGCCCACACACTATCATCTATCAGTCACAGTAAGTGAATTTTGCTTTTACATTGGCGTGACCCTCATCACTGTTTTACAAGAGTTATTTGGAGAGCCATATGTGAGTGGCACGACAGAAGGAATAATCACCCAGAGCTCTATTACTCTTGTGAGGCACCGCCGGCATGGTCCTCATGGCCGGGGCGCGTCACATGCAGGATCAAGGTATGATCCTGTGCACACTGGCCGGTTTGACTGATAATGCTGTGTGAACCAACTGGAAACACAAGGTTTCATGAGCCTAATGAGCGGCAGTGAGAGTGGGATGAGATCGAGGAAGCCCTAAGGAATGTAAGGGCTGAGTGCTGACAACCCGGAACACAGGGAGTTAACCTGAGCTGTGTGAAAGGCTGATTATCAGCAGCTAAGGGGGTGTGTCCATGTGGGAGTGGCTGGCACGATAAGAGGCAGCCAGCTGAGTGATTGGGGGATTAGATCCATTTTCAGCCAGACATCAGCCTGAGAGGATGTGGGCTGATTACCAGCCTGAGAGCTGAGCAGAGCCAGTCTGTGTGAGGGACTGGGAGTGCAAGTCCATGCCACCATGTTGAGATGGTGAAGGGAACATGCTAGCTCCATGCCGGTGCCGAGGTCCGCGGTTGTGATAGCACCTGGTGGGGAAGCCGTGTCTGAACCCGTGTGAGACTGGTCCGGGCATGGGATGAACCACGTCCGGGAAAGGAGCCCTTGGGGGACGCTTGGTGGACCCGTTACACAGGTAGCGAGACCCGGATCCGTGCCCGGTAAGACAGCGGTTCCCGTGTAACAGAGTGAGCTGTGTGTGAGTAATGCCAGGCGGGCATAACCGCTATTGGGTCCGACTAGGCAGTCGGTTAAGGACCCGTTGATGTATGTAGGGGCTTAGGCAATTGCCCTGAATGTAAGATGATGACCTATGTAAGAACATTGTATAATAATGTGGGGAGAAAGTGACCCAGCCAGTATGGATGATGTTGGAGGCGTTCCGTCCCTGGGGGACGAGAGGGAGGCTTGCCCTGCTGCTTGCAGAGGGTACCCGTCCCTCAACCACGACCTCTAATGGTGTGGGTGTTCCTGTGGCCAGAGACAGGGGTCACGAAGGCTCCTAGAAGGGAACCATGGCTGATCCATTAGGGTGCTACTCAGACGCAGGGTACAGTCGTCGACCTGGAGACCTGTCATGAGATGGAGGTTTGGTGGCGACTGATAGCCCGTACTGTGGTGAGTAGGCCATGGTGACGCATGGTTATCCCGGATTCTACGGTTGACCAGGTCCCTGTTATGGTCATGGAGGGGCCACAGTCCATGGATGTGTTATGATGGGCTGTGAGCAGGTATGGGATCCATGGACGTTTGAATGATGGATCACATACGGTGTGTAAGGTCCCGGTCAGGCAAGAATCCTGACTACGGGTGAATGTTGTGTTATCAAGCTGGGTGACTAAAGCCAGGCGGCAGGTACCGCCATTGGGACCCACAGGGCCCGTTGAGGCGTATGTAACGAAGGTCAGAAGCAGGGGTTGAAAGGGCTCCTAGAGTGGGGACACCATGGTTGAACTAGGTGGACTCTGACCGGGACGTAGGCGGAGATACGTCCAGGAAGGAGCCCCTTGGGGATACATGACATACCCGGTACTCAGGTTGCTCAGTCCCTGTTATGAACCCGGAGGGGTCATCGTCGAAGTATATCAAATGTATTTATTATAAAGGTACTGTAAGATGTGTAAGTAGGCCGGAGGCCGTAGCCACCACGGGAGCTGGTAGTAGAGCTCCAATGGGGACAGAGAGATGGTTACAGGTCCCAGGTTACTATAAGTGTTATTGTGAATGTATATGTGCAATGTTATATGTAAATGTATGGTGTATTTATGTATGGTGTTTATAACCCATGTGATATGTGTCAAACATGCTACCCAGGTTATGCTATAAATATGTGAAAATAAACGGGTAGACATTGGTTAAACTTATAAACACGTGTTTTGTCGTTGTGCAAGCGGGTTCCCCGGTTGCTACCTCACACTCTTCAAAGGTACCGTTTCTCAGGATTGTGGCGTCCAAGTGTTCAGATCAATAGCGAATAGAAAGTCATCACCTATACAGAAGAGAAGTGGTGACTTCCACATTCGAGATAATTCAAACAACATTTAAATGTGAAAATCCCGAAGTCTAATACCACCTCTCTTACAGCAGGACTGTATACAGGACAGGAGAAGTGGTGCTGTGCAGTGTATATATACAGAATAATACAGATACTGAGGATTACATCCAGTATACAGGACAAGAGAAGTGGTACTGTGCAGTGTTTATATACAGAATAATACAGATACTGAGGATTACACCAGTATACAGGACAGGAGAAGTGGTACTGTGCAGTGTATATATACAGAATAATACAGATACTGAGGATTACACCTAGTATACAGGACAGGAGAAGTGGTAATGTGCAGTGTATATATACAGAATAATACAAATACTGAGGATTACACCCAGTATACAGGACAGGAGAAGTGGTACTGTGCAGTGTATATATACAGAATAATACAGATACTGAGGATTACACCCAGTATACAGGACAGGAGAAGTGGTAATGTGCAGTGTATATATACAGAATAATAGAAATACTGAGGATTACACCCAGTATACAGGACAGGAGAAGTGGTACTGTGCAGTGTATATATACAGAATAATACAGATACTGAGGATTACACCCAGTATACAGGACAGGAGAAGTGGTATTGTGCAATGTACATATACAGAATAATACAGATACTGAGGATTACACCCAGAGAAAAACAAGATGCCAGCACAGCCGGAAATTTAAAAAAAATATATATGTGTATCTACACCTGTTAATGCCAAACTGCACAAAAACAGAGACATTTTGCAGGAGATTGCAGCATTGAATCTCCTGAGCCACTCCCTCAGTGTCAAGGAAGTCTCCGTTGGAGTAGTCCTAACTCTACGTATTTATATATTTCTGATGTGTCCTATAGACAGCATAATACAGTGTAAAGAGGACCATTTAAAGCAAACACTCACCCATACATGTCAGACACTGCTTCCCATGCTGCCAGGAGGTTTGGTGGATGAAGAGCAACTGAGGCTCAGACTCCTGCAGCTGGCACCACAGGTGTCTGAGCTATTTCACAGTTTAACCCCCACCAGCCCATCCCGTCCTTATGGGTAAAGCATGTCAAGTCTGGGTGAATGAAGCTGATGTGAACAATTTGCACGATTTTTATATTTTCTGGCAGTGCTGGCGTTTTCTGTTTTTTTTTCCTGAGGATTACACCCAGTATACAGAACCAGGAGAACTGGTACTGTGCAGAGTGTAGCACATGACTCAAGCAAGGATTGCATCGCACCGCCTGGAGGCTCTCCTGATCTGAGCTCGACGGCTTCATGTACTTCTACACAGCTGACATTTTCAGGTCAGGTTAGCCGCCGGCTGACCCTGGGCAGTGCGATGCAATAGCTGCAGAAGCAAACACTGCAAAAGCGCCCTGTATGAATATAGTCTAAGGTGATCGCACTAATGTTATCATGCCCCTGTGGCTGTTAGTGACATGAAGAGCAGCATCACCGCCAGCACTACACATCTCTGCCTCCCATGATGAACACAGTGCAAGGGTCTGTGTGGCGTCCCTGCGACCATAGTGGCCACAGGGTGGACTGCAGCCAGACGAGGTAAGATGGTTGACTTAGGAACACACACCGACCCACTCCGCCCCAACACTCATAAACTCTATGTCAGGCAAGGGGTGGCTGGAGTTTAGAGAAGTGTGGGTAGAGAGAAAGAGACCCTGACAAGTGGGGGGAGGAACTAGACACGAGTTGGGCCTAGGAACACTAAGTTAGAAGAGCAGATCCCAGAAGGAGAGGTTCCCTGGAGGCAGAATACTCAGGAGGGAGCTCGCCGTAGAGAAGGAGGCAAGGGAAAATCACCACAAGCCGAGACACCACACTGAGAATAATGGGAAAACAACGGGCCCGGCAGCCGCAACTGACATAGCTGACCGGAGGACCCAGAGATAATTGCCGGAGAGAAAGAGGGAGCCTGGTGAGCCCAAATTACACCTGGGTCACTGGAGAGCTAGGCCAGGACAACTAGAGCGCTGGCTCTGTAGAGGTGACCGGAGGGAAGACTTCAAGACCCTAATCACGAGACATCCTGGCGTGGTACGGAGACTCCAAGACCTGTGACCAAACTACCGCAGCGGAGTAGGACAAAGCCATCGGTTTTAGGGCTAGTGATCCTAAAGCAGAGGGAAATATCACTACAAAGCCCATGACGGACGGACCAAACTGGTGCGCGAGGACAGAGACAGAGTAGAGGCCTGCAAGGTACTTTGAGGGAAGCGATGCAGAGGAACCATCTGAGCAGCAGTGGCACCTGGGTCCCTGTCAAGTGTAAGAACTGTGAACTGCACTGTAACTGACTTTTAAGAACTTTGGAACAGTAAAGTGTCGGTAAGCTCAAAAGTGCCTGTGACTGTTCATTACAACACTGCAGCAGAGACCTCCACCTGCGGAGCATCTTTGCTGTCCCTGCGTGCTAGCTGGAGACACTGCAGGGAGAGACAAGTGCAGCATCCAGAGCACGCCATTATCCACTACTCATGTACTGGGTGCACCCAGCCCCACCCATGAGGGCTTACCATCTACGCTGCCCCCCAGCAGGAATACGGCAGCGGTTGTCACCCTGACCACATACCACAGGTGGGGTCATGACAAATTCCCCTGTATATAACCCCTTTTTGGACTTAGCCCAGGCCACGGGTCTGGGTCACGACCCCCGTGACTCCCCAGCGACAGCAGCTGCCCGGTCTCGAGTACCCCACGGCCTGGGGGTTTCTCATCTGCACCCGAGCTTCATCAAAACACTGCGCAGGCTCAGGGGGGCAGAGCAGACTTGGAGGATCCTGCGCAGGCTCAGGGGGCAGAGCATACATGGAGGACACTGCGCATGCTCAGGGGGGCAGAGCAGACATGGAGGACACAGCACAGGCTCAGGGGTGCAGAGCGGACATGAAGGACACTGCACAAGCTCAGGGGTGCAGAGTGGACCTTGTCAGCGAGGACGTGCGCACACACAGGACTCTGAGGTGAAATTTGAAAGGGCCAGCGGACCATTTTGCAGTTAATTGGGGGCGGCCCATAGGGAATTGGCCCGCCTTTCCCTTTTGCCAGTCCGGGCCTGACCCCAATGCATTTCAGCTGGATCTGTGTCCTTGGCGAGGTCACAGATCCAGCTGAGCAGTGGGCCCCTCTAGCCCAGTCACAGCTGCGACCACTATGACCCCTGCCGTTATGCCTCTGATGGTGGGGATAACATCCAGCCCCTCTAGCAATCAACTATTACAAGCCTCAGCAACCACTGAATGTAAAATGTTTCATAGGAGCTGCTAAGAATCTCTATTCAATATATATGGGCTGCTGTGGGCTATTATGTTGAATAAGTGCTGCTCTGCAGTACCCAGCTGTGGCTGCTACACATTGAATAGAGCTGCAATTTGAGGCTTAATTCAGTGTTCACATATGTTAGCCACCGGAGCTTGTAATAGCTGATCAGTAAGGGTGCCTGGTGCCATATATTGATGACTGATCCGTTAGATAGGTAATCAGTGTGCAGTGACGCGTCGAGCCATTTAAAGAATAGCGATAGTATCCATGTAATTTCTATTAGACTATCTTCGGTTTATTATTAGTTAATGCTTATCGTCTCTGGCGGTCTTAGATGATGAAGCATTTCAAACTGATATAAATTATGCATCATGCAGTATTATAATTATAAGTTTCTATATATAATCCCTGGAGGTCTAGGGTTGTATATTGGCTATTGTTTAATTTTATAGTACAGTTTGCAGTGTGCATTCACACAGCTATAGATCCATAGAAATGAATTTATTTATCGCCATGATTAATCTTTTACAACAACATGAAAAAGTCTGTTGAAAAATGAAAGGCATTGTAAATCAATGAAACTATCTTTAAAACATATTAAACTAGAGGACATTGAAATTAAAATGAAAGAAGAGATATAGTAATGTATTGTGCATTCACTGACATTTACCAAGGACATTTTTATAAGTATATGCAAGTGCATCTCAATGAATTAGAATATCATCAAAGAGTTAATTTATTTAAGTAATTCAATACAAAAAGTGAAATACATATATTACAGTGATCTATTTCAAGTGTTTATTCCTGTAAATGTTGATGATTATGGCTTACAGCCAATGAAAACCCAAAGGTCATTATCTCAGAAAATTAAAGTAGAGAGGATGAAGGGTTAAAAACCGTGCTCCCGTATTTTACGAGACAACAAAGTGTGAATATAATAATGATTTATTAGTTAACGTGTTTCCCTGAAATGCCCTGAAACATGGTAATGTGATATTGATTTGTCCTGAGGAAGAAGCCAGGGATCCCTGAAATGCTAATTGCCTAATGAATCAATATTATATTGACCCTTTGATGTCTTGTGGATTAAGGCAGCGTGGTTTTTAACCTTTCATTCTCCCTACTCTATATGCACCACGTGGTGGACTTCAGTAGACGTGATCTGCTTTTATAGTGGTTGTGACTCTCACAACCACACAAGGTGAAGCCTCTGATACCTATTTAGGTAATATTTTATCTCTCAGACCCATCATCCTCCCTACTTTAATTCTCTGAGAGAATGACCTTTGGGTTTTCATTGGCTGTAAGCCATAATCACCAACATTAACAGAAATAAACACTTGAAGTAGATCACTCTGTAATGACTCTATATAATATATGTGTTTCACTTTATCCATTGAATTACTGAAATAAATTAACTTATTGATGTTTTTTAATTCATTGAAATGCACCTATAATTTATGGAGATAAAAGACCAATAATGCATATAACAGCAATTTCACATATACAGATATATGTAAGAATACCTATATATTTAACAGTTTGCTGAACTTCCGAACCCCATTTAAATCAATGGGAGGCAAAATCAAGGCCTAGAAAATACCTTCAAAGGTGCACAAAAGCTGCCATACACAGCTCAAACCATTTTACAAACCTTATCTTCCTACACTATGTAGGGGGTGCATTTATGCCAATTGCATAAGTGCCAATTGTAGAAGTGCAATGCAGTTACACCAGGAAGTTAAATGGAGCAGAAAACAGTTA
The DNA here is from genome assembly GCA_033576535.1 of Allobates femoralis. Classification (NCBI taxonomy): domain Eukaryota; kingdom Metazoa; phylum Chordata; class Amphibia; order Anura; family Aromobatidae; genus Allobates; species Allobates femoralis. The sequence goes on from JARQOC010000003.1 coordinate 316,785,998, forward strand.
AGTCACGCAAGACAACAAACCAACATTTAAATTCTTCACTTGTTCTGCAAAATGTATTTACTATGTGTATTTGTATAATTTTTTGCGTTAGCTGCTACATGCTCTCACATCTATTGCCCTTTCACGCACTCTGAATGCTCCATTCATATCAGTCCCTCTCTCCTCCCTTCTCCTATGTCCAGCTCTTATTCTCTTTTTAGAATCTTAAACTACCCAGATCCGTTCACGCCCTCCATAAAACATAAGAGACGCCCTCACAAATCACTTAACAATCTACTCACTCTCTTTATTCTCCTTCTAGTTGCAGGGGTTATTGAACCTAATCCAGTTCCTTCTCATTGTAGTAAGCCTTAAGGCTCAGTTACACACACAGATAATTGTGCAGAGATTGTTTGCAGATCTCTGGTTGCAGTGAAATCATGGACACATTGTTACATTTGTACACGGCCACAAAATGGAACAATGTGTCTATGATTTCACTGCAACCAGAGATCTGCGAACAATCTCTGCACAATTATCTGTGTGTGTAACTGGGCCTTTACTCTTTCCCTGCTACACTCAGAAACTGCAGGAATCTCATTAATATTCCTTGCATGCCTTCTGTCTCATTTAACTGTACCCTTTGGAACCCATGCCCAGCATGTAACAAAGTCTCCTACATCCACAATTTTTTCCTTTCACGTAACATTAACCTCCTTGCTCCTATGGAGACCTGGATTCAGCAGTTGGACACTACTGCCACTGCTGCTCTCTCATATGGTGGCCTAAAATTTTCTCATACTCCTAGAAATGAGAGGAGATCAGGTGGAGGTATTGGTCTGCTGTATTCAATAAATTGCACTTTTCAGGTTCTCTGTCCTGTCACTCACCTTCCCTTCTTTTGAGGCCCACAATGACAGACTCTAATGTGCCTTCTCCCTGCGAGTGACAGTGGTGTATCACTGTCCAGGCCCCCCATGTCAGTTCCTTGAACACTTTGCCACCTGAATTCCCCACTTTCCAGCTTGTGACCTTCCCTCTCTCAACATGGGGGACTTTAGCATCCCTATTGATAATCCCATCTCTTCATTTGTCTATCATCTTTTATCCCTAACCTCCTCTCTCGGCCTTTCACAATTTACTAACTCTGCCACACATGAAGATGGGAATATGCTGGACCTATTCTTCTCCCGCCTCTGCTCATTGCATGATTTACTAATTCCCCTCTTCCACTCTCTGACCACGACATTCTTTCATTCTCAGTCCAGAACTGTCAACCCATCATGGACATCCTGAACTCCTAAACCTATAGGAATATACGTGCTATTATCACTCAAAAACGTATTAAGAATTGCAGCGTTCACTGGTCACAATCTCCTCCCCCTCATGTCCTGACTCTGCTCTGAATCTCTACAATGAAACACAGCAAAGTGCCCTGGATGAAGCAGCAACCTTGGTACACGCTGAAAACATGGTTTCTTTAGCAGAGCTCCAGGTGCGCAGAACTTATGTGGAGAAAATCCAACCTGGCTGAAACTTTCATCCATTATAAGTTTATGCTGAAACTTACAATGCTGCCCTTCACCTATTCAAACAAGCCTACTTCAACACAGTTATCAGGTCATTAGTTAACAATTCTAAATGACTCTTTGGCACTTTCCACTCCCTCCTTGTTCCAAGAGTATAGACCCCAACCACCAACCTCAACACTTATGATCTGGCCAACATTTTTAAAGACAAAATTGACCACAAAAGACAGGAAATTTCCTCCCAGCCTCATAACATCATGCATTTTCTTCCCTCCTGCACTTCATCCATCTCCCTTTCGGTCTTTGATCCAGTCACAGAGGAAGAAGCTACCTGGCTCCTTCCATTTTCTTACTCTACTATTTGCACCAGTGACACTATTCTCTCAAATCTCCTTCAATCCCTTTCTCTGGCTGTCACCTCTAGCTAACTAAAATATTTAATCTTTCCCTCTCAACTGGTGTTTTCCCCTCCTCCTTCAAACACGCCATCATACACCCAATACCTAAAAAACCACCCTTCAACCAGAACTTTGCTGCTAACAATCAACCTGTCTCTAATCTGCCCTTCATCTCTAAACATCTGGAATGCTTAGTCCACTACCGTCAGATCCGCTATCTCTCAGGCAATTCTGTTCTTAACACTCTACAATCTGGTTTCTGCTTCTTACACTCTACTGAAACTGCCCTTACTAAAATCTGAAATGATCTACTGACAGCTAAATCTATTGGTCACTACTCTCTGCTGATTCTCAAGGATCTCTCCACTGCATTTGACACTGTGGATGAGCAGCTACTCCTCTCTATTCTCCACTCTATTGAACTCAAGGACACCACGCTCTTCTGGTTCTCCTCCTACCTCTCTGACCGTTCCTTCATGGTATCTTTGCCGCCTCATCTTCCACTCATGGTTGCTCAGGGTTCAGTCCTAGGCCCCTTCTCTTCTCTGTATACACTGATCCTATTGGACAAACCATCAGTAGATTTGGTTTTCAGTATCATCTTTTTGCTGATGACACCCAATTATACACCTCTTCTCCTGGCATCACCCCATATTACTACAAAATACCAGTGATTGTCTTTCTGCTGTCTCTAACATCATATCCTCAATCTACCTTAAACTGAATCTGTCAAAAACTTAACTTCTCGTGTTTCCTCCATCTACTAATCTTTTGAAACCTAATATTGCTATTTCTTTATGTAGCTCTATCATTATTCCCCAGCTGCACGCCCACTGTCTTGGGGTTATATTTGGAGACAGCAATTTAATGGTCTGCGGAGCGCTAGGATCGGGAAGAGCCAGGGAGATGGAAATATTTGTAAAAAGGTTTTATTAACCTCTTACAAGCCACAATGCATTTCTGCAGCACAGCGCTGCCTTCATCAGGTGATGCAAGCTATACCTTCAGGTAATACCAGCAGGAGCAGCCTTGGGCAGGAGGAGAATCTTCAAACATCGTTCCTAAACCACAGGACCTGCTGGAAGAAGCTTGCATTCACCACTGAAGGACCTGTGATGATGTATTTCTGGTTTGGTCACATGACCGCAGAATAGATCCCCAGGCTCTGTGGAAACTGCCAGCTGTCCCTGCAAACACCTCCAAGGATGAGGCATAACACTGAGGCGATACACCGCAGTTGTGCAGGGCGTGCACAACCACCTATGGTGAGTGGCCACATGGCCCCTTCCAACAAATTTCCCTTGTTTAAACTTCCTTCATATGCGCTCCCACCCCCCTTTCCTATCTTGGGGTTATATTTGACTCAGATCTCTCCTTCACACCCGCATCTGATCAATCGCTCACTCATGTCACCTGCACCTAAACAAATATCTCTAGAAATCGACCTTTTCTTACCATTGACTCTGCAAAAACTCTGTTGTACTTATTCATTCTCATATAGATTATTACAATTCTCTACTAATTGGTCTCCCTCTTACTAAACTCTCTTCTCCCAATTCATCCTTGTGGCGCCCCTGCGGGTATTAGCCACAGTATAAGATCATAATAGTTGCACTCACTTAGAAAGCCATGCCACTGCACTACCACCTTTGGCCAGTAGGGGGAGCTCCAGAGACACCAGAGACTTCCCTAGAGATAAAACACTGGTCTGAGGTAAATTTTCAGACAGTTGGAGCCAGGAGCTCAGAGTGACAGGAGCTGCATTGAGTTCCTGAGGACTGACTGACAATTTCCAAGGCCAAGCCATCGGTCTGAGGAGGAGAAAACTGATAAGAGGAACACTTTCAGAATCGGGTAGCATCATTATCTACCCTAGATAAAAAGCGCAGATACGGATACCGGATCCGTGGCTGCATTAGTTATATACAATACAGCAACTGGAAAAACGTGAGGTAACAACAAGCTTCACAGGGCCAGACACAGCAACATACTAAGAGTTCAGCAGTACTCCCGGAGGGGGTAAGCAGAGAGAGACAAAGGACTCAAGTTGCCTGTTGAGTGGGACCCAGAGAGGACAGATTTGGGCCGGCAGCGAGTTCACACACGGCAGCAGGGCCACATAGACAGCGCAAGCAGGAGGTAAAGGACCCGGTGGGGCCTGAGCAACTGAACCCCTATTGCAGACTCCGGAGACGGGACTTGTTGTATTATAGTTTGGTTGAAAGTAAACCAGTTAAACCTCATCTGTGCCTCAGCCTCTGATTTAACAGCTACCATCTATCCAGGATTGAGACCATCACCGCTGAGAGAATTTGCTGTGAATCAAGTAAGTGTCTGTGCCCTTAACATCTCCTCACCATACTTCCATCTTCATCCATCATTAACTTTAACATCACCTGTCCAGGGGACCCTACAGCCCTACCCGGAAAAGGGCTATACCATCTCAGCTGCCTCTCACCATCATCCCCTGGCCAGTACAAGGCAGCGGTGGCCATATATAGCCACATTATTCCGGGTGGCGTCACGACAATAACATCTACAAACTTTATAAATTATATAAACTTCTAAATCCCCTGTAAATACCCCCTTTTAGGAGTGTGCCAGCCTGGGGCCACGGCCTGGGTCCAGCCACCAGTGACTCCCCCAAGGAAAGGGACCCTGCGCCGGGTATCCCGGTCCCCTAAGCTGGGCGGCACACCCTGAATGCAGCAGCCAAGCATACAGGATCATATTCCTCTCCAACAGCTTCACCGATGCCTTGATCCTGATACAGCCATTGCCACTGGTTGCCCATTCGCTACAGAATACAATTCTGCACCACTTTATATCTCCTACCTCATCTCTGTCTATCACCCTCAATGTGCCCTCCGTTCCTCAAGCGACCTAAGACTGACATCATCTGCAATCCAAACCTCCCCCTCCCATCTCCAAGACTTCTTGCCAGCAGTGCAAAGTCTCTGAAATGGATTACCAAGAACAATTCAATTAATTCCAAATACTTATAGTTTTAAGGGGGCCGTAAAAACACATCTTTTTAGATTAGCCTATTACCTCACCTCACTTATCTAATTATTCCCTTTCTGCCCTTTCCCAAGTCTGGCCGCTTATGTTATCTGTTTACACCCTCCATGCACTAAATAGCATTATATAAATCCCTTATTTATTATATTAATGGCTGGACCATATATGACTAGCAGTTTTACCATTTACCTTTTGTGCCTCCCCTGTTTCATCATAGATTGTAAGCTTGCGAGCAGGACCCTCACTCCTCATGGTATCTGTTGAAATTTTAGTTTCTCTGTATTGTCTCAAATTGACTGTACATGACCCTCTGAATTGTAAAGTGCTGCAGAATATGTTGGCACTAAATAAATAAAATTATTATTATTACACTATTACTAGCATGCTTCAGTGCTGCTGTCACCATGCTTCTGAGGCTACTCAAGGACCTCAGACATCCTTATGACTTCCCTGAGGTTGTCTCAGGTTACAAAGCAGGTAGCATGCATCACGGAACCCCACTGTGTGACCTGAGAACCTCAGTGGCGTTAGTGTTCGTAACACTAGTTATCTCGTGAGAGCGGTGATACTGTGTGAAACGGAGCTGACATATCTTGCCAGTATCATGAGACAGTGCATGTGAGGAGCGGTGACATCAAGGAGTGCAGCGCAGTTCAAAGTTATAGGATAGCCCCTTTGCTACCCCTTGAGTCTGAACTGCAGTGATGTTTGTGATGGCACAGCTTACCACACTCTCACCAGTGCCTACGTGCCTGCTCTTACAGCATATGATGGATGTTTTCTATGATTGTTACCCCACCATATTATTGTAAGGCCCTGTGGCCAAGTAATGTTGTTTGATGCTTTTGAAGCAGATTTTGAGAATCTGCATCAAAATCTGCATGTCTATCTTGAAGCCAGCAAAGTCTATTAGAGCTCTAAAGTGCTGTGCTAAAGTATTTTTTTCCTTGGACATTTAGTGAAGACTTAGGGGCAGAAAAAAGAAATCTGAACCACAAGTCCAAGGTAAGAAAAACAACTTGGGCACAGCATTTCTGACCCAACACAGACTTAGCTGGCCTCAGAATAAACATGCAGATTTTGATGCAGATACTCAAAATCTGCATCAAAAAATCATCAAACAATGCACCATGGTCACAGGGCCTAAGAGGGTCCAGGGAGAGCAGTGAGAGTGGTGAGAGGGCTAGAGGATTCCTCTTGTCCCCTGGCTACCTCCTCAGAGACTTCTAGGGTTGGCATACTGTAGTCTTCAAGGTGTGAAAACAGGACAGGTTTTTCAGGATTTTCTTAGCATTGCACAGATGCTAATTTCATCACCTTCAGAGGTGATGATTCCACCACCTTATGTAATGCTAGGTAAATCCTAAAAACATGCACTGTTTTCAGCCCTTGACCATCCCTGCTATACAGGAGTGTGTGTAGTGCTTTGCATTTTCATACCTCAGACTGCCAAGCCAGAAGCCTGCTGCTTGTTCACCAGTCCCTGCAGTGTAGCATCAAAGCACCTGATTGCAGAAAAAGTCCAGCACCCAAGGAGTGAAGTAAAAAAACAAACTTTACTGTAGCACAGACTATAACAAGTCTCAAACACACATCTATGAATATACACACTATATATAATGAAAGTCCTACAGGGATCAGCAGACTCTATTAACCCCTTCCCGCCCGGGCGCGCAGCGTATGCGCCATGGAAACATCACCGTTCCCGCCCGATGGCGCATACGCTGCGTCATCGCGGTTTCCCCCTTGCTGCGGCTCTATTAACCGGGTTCACGAAAGGGTTAATAGAGCCGCAGATAGGGGACAACCTCTAGATGACCCCACGGGAGGGGATTTCCCCCCCCCGTGGCTAGGAGCCCTCCGATTGGCTAGTTAAGTGACAACTAGTCAATAGTGATGATTGAAACATTACACCAATAGAAATTGGTGTAATGTTTTCATTATGGCCATAGCCTGATGCTCAAAGCATCAGGCATTGGCTGGGGCACTGTGAGGTGTGTGTGCCCCCCCCCCCGATCTGATTGGGGGCTAGCATCCATGTGATGCAAGCCCTCCAATCAGATGTGCAGGGGGATGTTCACAATATGGCCACCGAGCTCATCAGCTCCACTCTGTCGGTGGACGCTGATGAGCGTGCACCCCTGCAGCCCTCCGCTGCCACCGACCGTGCCCACGTGGTGTGAGCCCCCCCGCCGCCGATCGCCGCCGATCGCCGCCGATCGCCGCCGCCGCCGCCGATCGCCGCCGCCGCCGCTGCTGCCACCGCCGCTGCTGCTGTTGATTGTAAGTACCCCGCTGCTGTGATCACCCTCCTCCTCCTCCCCTGGTGTCCTCTCCCCCTCCCCCGATCCCCATTGTCCCTCCCCCCCCCCCCGCCCCGCTCTCCCCCCCCCCTGTCCCTAGTTTGCTCTCCCCCCTCCCCTGGTGTCTCTCCCCCCCCTCCCCAGTTTGCTCTCTCCCCCCCTCCCCAGAGCTCGTTCTCACCGGTCCGGTCTGCTCGGTGTTGACCCCCGACCGACCGCTGCTGGCCCGAGTGACCCCCTGACCCGACGCTTGCCTGGCCCCGAGTGACCCCTGACGACCGCTGCCTGGCCCGAGTGACCCCCTGACCGACCGCTGCCTGGCCCGAGTGACCCCCTGACCGACCGCTGCCTGGCCCGAGTGACCCCCTGACCGACCGCTGCCTGGCCCAGTGACCCCCTGACCGACCGCTGCCTGGCCCGAGTGACCCCCTGACCGACCGCTGCCTGGCCCGAGTGACCCCCTGACCGACCGCTGCCTGGCCCGAGTGACCCCCTGACCGACCGCTGCCTGGCCCGAGTGACCCCCTGACCGACCGCTGCCTGGCCCGAGTGACCCCCTGACCGACCGCTGCCTGGCCCGAGTGACCCCTGACCGACCGCTGCCTGGCCCGAGTGACCCCCTGACCGACCGCTGCCTGGCCCGAGTGACCCCCTGACCGACCGCTGCCTGGCCCGAGTGACCCCTGACCGACGTGCCTGGCCGAGTGACCCCCTGACCGACCGTCGTCGTCCTGGCCCGAGTGACCCCTGACCGTCGTCGTCGCCGCCCATGACTGACCGTCGTCGTCCGCCGCCCTGACTGACGTCGTCGTCCGCCGCCCCTGACTGACGTCGTCGTCCGCCGCCCCTGACTGACGTCGTCGTCCGCCGCCCCTGACTGACTGTCGTCGTCCGCCGCCCCTGACTGACCGTCGTCGTCCGCCGCCCCTGACTGACCGTCGTCGTCCGCCGCCCCTGACTGACGTCGTCGTCCGCCGCCCCTGACTGACCGTCGTCGTCCGCCGCCCTGACTGACGTCGTCGTCCGCCGCCCCTGACTGACGTCGTCGTCCGCCGCCCCTGACTGACCGTCGTCGTCCGCCGCCCCTGACTGACGTCGTCGTCCGCCGCCCCTGACTGACTGTCGTCGTCCGCCGCCCCTGACTGACCGTCGTCGTCCGCCGCCCCTGACTGACGTCGTCGTCCGCCGCCCCTGACTGACCGTCGTCGTCCGCCGCCCCTGACTGACCGTCGTCTCCGCCGCCCCTGACTGACCGTCGTCGTCCGCCGCCCCTGACTGACCGTCGTCGTCCGCCGCCCCTGACTGACGTCGTCGTCCGCCGCCCCTGACTGTCCGTCGTCGTCCGCCGCCCCTGACTGACCGTCGTCGTCCGCCGCCCCTGACTGACGTCGTCGTCCGCCGCCCCTGACTGACCGTCGTCGTCCGCCGCCCCTGACTGACCGTCGTCGTCCGCCGCCCCTGACTGTCGTCGTCGCCGCCGCCCCTGACTGACCGTCGTCGTCCGCCGCCCCTGACTGACCGTCGTCGTCGCCGCCCCTGACTGACCGTCGTCTCGCCGCCCCTGACTGACCGTCGTCGTCCGCCGCCCTGACTGACCGTCGTCCGCCGCCCCTGACAGACCGTCGTCGTCCGCCGCCCCTGACTGACTGTCGTCGTCCGCCGCCCCTGACTGCGTCGTCGTCCGCCGCCCCTGACTGACCGTCGTCGTCCGCCGCCCCTGGACTGTCCGTCGTCCGCCGCCCCTGACTGACGTCGTCGTCCGCCGCCCCTGACTGACCGTCGTCGTCCGCCGCCCCTGACTGTCGTCGTCGCCGCCGCCCCTGACTGACTCGTCGTCCGCCGCCCCTGACTGACCGTCGTCGTCCGCCGCCCCTGACTGTCGTCGTCCGCCGCCCCTGACTGTCGTCGTCCGCCGCCCCTGACTGACCGTCGTCGTCCGCCGCCCCTGACTGTCGTCGTCCGCCACGCCGTCCGCCCCTGACAGACCGTCGTCGTCCGCCGCCCCTGACTGTCTCGTCGCTCCGTCGCCGCCCCTGACTGACCGTCGTCGTCCGCCGCCCACTGAGGCGTCCGTGACTGTCGTCGTCCGCCGCCCCTGACTGACCGTCGTCGTCCGCCGCCCCTGACTGATCGTCGTCGTCCGCCGCCCCTGACTGTCGTCGTCCGCCGCCCCTGACAGACCGTCGTCGTCCGCCGCCCTGACTGACCGTCGTCGTCCGCCGCCCCTGAGACTGTCGTCGTCCGCCGCCCCTGACATGACCGTCGTCGTCCGCCGCCCCTGACTGACTGTCGTCGTCCGCCGCCCCTGACGACCGTCGTCGTCCGCCGCCCCTGACTGACTGTCGTCGTCCGCCGCCCCTGACTGACTGTCGTCGTCCGCCGCCCCTGACTGACTGTCGTCGTCCGCCGCCCCTGACTGACCGTCGTCCCGAAAGTTACACCAGTTAACGTTCACATACACGCACACTAATAAAAAGTTTACTTTTTTTTTTTTTTTACACACGCACACAGCACATACAACATGTCACGCCGTCCCGCCCGTCCCGCTCATCAACGTCACAAAGGGTGTACTCGGCTGAGGAGGCATATGCTATACTTGCCTCCGATGCTGACAGTGAGGAAGTGGACCCCACGTTCCACTATTCCTCACATTCTTCCTCCGACAGTGAAATCTGCAGCAGTGACACCGACTCGCCACCACCACGAAGACGGCGGAGGACAAGAGATCGTCCGGAGCCAGAGGGAAGAGGAGTCCGAGGAAGAGGAGTCTGAGCCTGGAGAAGAGGAGTCGGAGGAAGACCCACAGCCGTCAGTGAGTAACCCTCCACCTGGTGCTAGGCATGCCCAACCTAGCACCAGGGCCCCTGTGTGGATCCCCGTCCCTGATCGGTACACTCCACAGATTCCTGATTTTATTCCCCAATCAGGAATCCTGTTTGAGGCCACAAACTTCAGGGAAATTGACTTTTTCAAAGTCTTTTTCTCTGAGGACTTTGTGAGGCTCATGGTGGAGCAGACGAACCTGTACGCCCAACAGTTTCTGGTCCAAAACCCAGATTCCATCTTTTCTTCTTGGACTCCTGTGGACTCTGGAGAAATTATGAAATACTGGGGTTTGATACTTCATATGGGGATTGTGAACAGACCAGAAATGCGCCAATGCTGGAGTACAGATAAGTTTTTTCTAACTCCAGTGTACGGCGAAGTGATGGCCCGAAACAGATTCGACGCCATCCATAAATTTCTCCACTTTAGGGACAACACTGACAGCCTTCCCCGTAATGACCCGAATTTTGACAGATTGTTCAAAATTCGACCGGTCATCGACCACTTCAGCAGCAAGTTTGCTGAAGTGTACGTTCCCAAACGGGAAATTTGTGTGGACGAATCCCTCGTCCTTTACAAAGGTAGGCTTAGTTTCCGCCAATACATTCCCAGCAAGAGGGCCAGGTATGGGATAAAGCTCTACAAGCTTTGTGAGAGTACCTCAGGGTACACTCACAACTTTAGAGTGTATGAGGGGAAGGATTCGAGGATCGAGCCCCCAGAGTGTCCCCCTGCTCTGGGGGTATGCGGGAAAATAGTGTGGGATTTGATCCACCCACTACTTGATAAAGGTTATCATCTATACGTTGATAACTTTTATACAAGTGTCCCGCTCTTCAGATCCCTCTCTGCCAGAACTACCGCCGCTTGCGGTACTGTGCGCAGAAACAAGAGGGATCTCCCTATGCCGCTAATTGAGCAGCCTCTCCCAAGAGGTGAGAGCCGAGCTCAATGTAGCGGCAACATGGTACTGGTCAAGTTCAAAGACCGAAGGGATGTCTTTATCTTGACCACGATCCATGGTCCCGGCACCAGGGCCACCACCACCAGAGGTACCCCAGGACAGGTCCACAAACCGGAATGTGTCCTGGGGTACAATAAGAACATGGGAGGAGTTGATCGTTCTGATCAAGTCCTCAAGCCCTACAGGGCCACGCGGAAAACGAGGAAGTGGTACAAAAAACTGGCCGTGTACATTGTCCAAATGGCAATGTATAATGCATACTTGCTGTCACGATGTGCAGGTCACACCACTAACACCTTTCTTGAGTTCCAGGTGAAGGTGATCAAGGCCCTGTTGAATGGAGGAGAACGAAGACCAAGAGAAGAAGGAGGACGAGAACGAAGACCAAGAGAAGAAAGAGGAAGACGAAGAGTAGAAGATGAAGGGGGCCCCAGCACTCCTGGAACTCGATATTCCCGCGTGGTACCAGGGCAACATTTTGCAGAGAAGGGGCCAAGAAAAAGGTGCCGGGTCTGCCATCAAAGGGGGAACAGAACGACCGTCCAAACCCAATGTAAAACGTGCCCTGACAAACCAGGTTTGTGTATCTTTGGATGTTTCGAAATCTATCACACGACCCCAGACTGACATGCACCCACAACATCATACACAAACACACACACACCCTGATGTACACTACAACACACCAACCTGACATACACACCCTGATGTACACTACAACACACCAACCTGACACACACCCTGATGTACACTACAACACACCAACCTGACATGCACTACGATAAGTGCCCCCTTAGTCTTTACCATGGCTTTGGGGGTCTTATTCCGGTGCTAGAACAAATCCCTTCCTGCAGAAAGGCCAGGCCTCGCCTCACGGTGACCTGTCCTTCTGAAAGGCTGGGTACAGTTGTGTAATTATATGTGTAATTATATTATATGTGTGATTATATATGATTATATGTGTATGGGGTCACTTGTGGGGGAACTCCAATGTGTAGGCAAACAGGGGCTCTCCATACGCAACCTGGTGTTTGCTAACAATTGGAATTGTTAGCGGACACCATGTCGCGTTTGGAGAGCCCCTGTGTGCCTTAACATTGGAGCTCCCCCACAAGTGACTCCATTTTGGAAACTAGACACCCCAGGGAACTTATCTAGAGGGGTAGTGGGCATATTGAACCCCAGGTGCTTCACAAATAAATGGGAAAAAAAAAAAAAAAAGTGGAAAAAAAGTACTTTTTCGTTTTTACGGATTAATTTGTGAAGCACCTGGGGGTTCAATATGCTCACAACCCATCAGGATAAGTTCCCTGGGGTGTCTAGTTTCCAAAATGGGGTCACTTGTGGGGGAGCTCCAATGTGTAGGCACACAGGGGCTCTCCAAACGTGACATGTGTCCGCTAACAAGTTGACCTGATTTTCCATTCAAATTGTTAGCGGATACCATGTTGCGTTTGGAGAGCCCCTGTGTGCCTACACATTGGAGTTCCCCCACAAGTGACCCCATTTTGGAAACTAGACACCCCAGGGAACTTATCTAGATGGGTAGTGGGCATATTGAACCCCCAGGTGCTTCACAAATAAATGGGAAAAAAAAAAAAAGTGGAAAAAAAGTACTTTTTCGTTTTTACGGATTAATTTGTGAAGCACCTGGGGGTTCAATATGCTCACAACCCATCAGGATAAGTTCCCTGGGGTGTCTAGTTTCCAAAATGGGGTCACTTGTGGGGGAGCTCCAATGTGTAGGCACACAGGGGCTCTCCAAACGTGACATGTGTCCGCTAACAAGTTGACCTGATTTTCCATTCAAATTGTTAGCGGACACCATGTTGCGTTTGGAGAGCCCCTGTGTGCCTACACATTGGAGTTCCCCCACAAGTGACCCCATTTTGGAAACTAGACACCCCAGGGAACTTATCTAGAGGGTAGTGGGCATATTGAACCCCCAGGTGCTTCACAAATAAATGGGAAAAAAAAAAAAAAGTGGAAAAAAAGTACTTTTTCGTTTTTACGGATTAATTTGTGAAGCACCTGGGGGTTCAATATGCTCACAACCCATCAGGATAAGTTCCCTGGGGTGTCTAGTTTCCAAAATGGGGTCACTTGTGGGGGAGCTCCAATGTGTAGGCACACAGGGGCTCTCCAAACGTGACATGTGTCCGCTAACAAGTTGACCTGATTTTCCATTCAAATTGTTAGCGGATACCATGTTGCGTTTGGAGAGCCCCTGTGTGCCTACACATTGGAGTTCTCCCACAAGTGACCCCATTTTGGAAACTAGACACCCCAGGGAACTTATCTAGATGGGTAGTGGGCATATTGAACCCCCAGGTGCTTCACAAATAAATGGAAAAAAAAAAAAAAAGGGGAAAAAAAGTACTTTTTCGTTTTTACGGATTAATTTGTGAAGCACCTGGGGGTTCAATATGCTCACAACCCATCAGGATAAGTTCCCTGGGGTGTCTAGTTTCCAAAATGGGGTCACTTGTGGGGGAGCTCCAATGTGTAGGCACACAGGGGCTCTCCAAACGTGACATGTGTCCGCTAACAAGTTGACCTGATTTTCCATTCAAATTGTTAGCGGATACCATGTTGCGTTTGGAGAGCCCCTGTGTGCCTACACATTGGAGTTCCCCCACAAGTGACCCCATTTTGGAAACTAGACACCCCAGGGAACTTATCTAGATGGGTAGTGGGCATATTGAACCCCCAGGTGCTTCACAAATAAATGGAAAAAAAAAAAAAAAGTGGAAAAAAAGTACTTTTTCGTTTTTACGGATTAATTTGTGAAGCACCTGGGGGTTCAATATGCTCACAACCCATCAGGATAAGTTCCCTGGGGTGTCTAGTTTCCAAAATGGGGTCACTTGTGGGGGAGCTCCAATGTGTAGGCACACAGGGGCTCTCCAAACGTGACATGTGTCCGCTAACAAGTTGACCTGATTTTCCATTCAAATTGTTAGCGGATACCATGTTGCGTTTGGAGAGCCCCTGTGTGCCTACACATTGGAGTTCGCCCACAAGTGACCCCATTTTGGAAACTAGACACCCCAGGGAACTTATCTAGATGGGTAGTGGGCATATTGAACCCCCAGGTGCTTCACAAATTGATCTGTAAAAATTAAAAAGTACTTTTTTTTTTCACAAAAATTTTGTTTTAGCCTAATTTTTTAAATTTTCAAATGGCCAACAGCATAAAGTTCATCCTAAAATTTGTTGGGCAATTTCTCCTGAGTACATCGATACCTCATATGTGGTCATAAACCACTCTTTGGGCGCACGGCAGGGCTCAGAAGGGAAGGAGCGCAATTTCACTTTTTGAATGGAAAATTAGCTCCAAAAGTCAAATTGCGCTCCTTCCCTTCTGAGCCCTGCCGTGCGCCCAAACAGTTGTTTATGACCACATATGAGGTATCGATATACTCAGGAGAAATTGCCCAACAAACTTTAGGATCCATTTTATGCTGTTGCCCATGTGAAAATGAAAGATTTGAGGCTAAAAGAACATTTTTGTTGGAAAAATTTAAATATCCATTTTTTGTTTCCACTTTGCTTTAGTTCCTGTGAAGCACCTGAAGGGTTAATAATCTTCTTGAATGTAGTTTTGAGTAGCTTGAGGGGTGCAGTTTTTAGAATGGTATAACTTGTGGGTGTTTTCTGTCATGTACACCCCTCAAACGGACTTCAAATGTGATGTGGTCACTAAAAAAAATGGTTTTGTAAATTTTGGTGGAAAAATGAAAAATTGCTGATGAACTTTGAACCCTTATAACTTCCTACCCCAAAAAATTTTTTTTTCCAAAATTGTGCTGATATAAAGTAGACATGTGGGAAATATTATTTATCAACAATTTTGTGTCACATAACTCTCTGGTTTAGCAGAAAAAAAATTCAAAATTTGAAAATTTCGAAATTTTCAAAATTTTTGCCATATTTTTGATTTTTTCACAAATAAACGCAAAAATTATTGACCTAAATTTAATACTAACATGAAGCCCAATATGTCACGAAAAAACAATCTCAGAATCGCTAGGATCGGTTGAAGCGTTCCAGAGTTATAACCTCATAAAGGGACACTGGTCAGAATTGCAAAAAATGGCTCGGGCATTAAGGCTAAAATAAGCAAAAATGGGCTCGGGGGTGAAGGGGTTAAAATGGTGGAAAGTGCTTAAAAGGCAGAGTCCATGAAAGTCTATGAGTTGTAGGTCAAAGACTGCATGCCTGCCCGATATTCCAACAGGGGGAAAAGCAAATGGGGCTAAGCTTGAGAAAGGGGAAACTAAAATTAACAAAAAAAGGCCTTGCTCTTTGAAGAACTGAAAAACAACTGAAAAAAGTCCTTCTCCAGACAAAATGCCAAATAAGGGACAGGTCAGTGACCCAACAACATGCCTTTTTTCAGGAAAGTCCACTGTACTTGGTGTAAAAACTCTTTTATCTTTCTCATGATACGATATGATATGATATGATATGAACTACCGATGCCCAGTACCTTGTTTGGCTAGGAAGCCAAACCCCTTCTGCTGCATAGATGCCACCACCTTGCTTCGGGTACATTGGTCAGTGAAGTAATTAGCCTTAGTCCCATGCAACTTGTCACATACCCGCTTCTCAGCACGTGACTTGGGGTTACGTCTGCAAGGGTTAATATATCACCTCTTATTTAATCCAGCACTTAACCTCTGTCCTATGCTGAAAGGGAGTATAAATCACACCCCGACACAGACCACGCACCCCACTTCACACATGCTGCCACCACTCACCGGATTTGAGGGCGATGAGTCCCCCTAAACTAAGACTATCAGACAATCAACTGGATTACACACTCTCTAGTTTTATGGGTTCCTTAGAGCATATGAGGTTCAAACTTATTAAAGTTTAATCTTTAATAGAAAAGGTACAGTGTTTAAAGTAAAAAGATATAAAAATAAAAAGTGACATACAAATATGCAAAACAGTTATAAAATAAAAAGGGAGAAACTTACAGAAATACCTAAACTTTGCAGTCTGTTGTTTCCGTACCCTAATGGGGAAGGAAGAAAATGGGATGTGGATCACAGCAGTGTTTCAGCTGCCCCAAAATCTGTGAACAAAGGACTTTGGCCTGGAGGGTACAAGTTGTAGGCTCAGCCTGGAGATCAAATTTCTAGACCACTTCTGTTGAACAAAATGCTGCAATGCCCGCGCTGCCTTGGATCATCTGGATGCAAAGGTCTTTATTCTTCCGACGCGTTTCAGAGCACTAATCCAGCTCCTTCCTCAGGGAACATCAACCCTGTTGTCCAACAGAAGTGATTTTCTCTCCACGGGTATCCGTGAAAGTGCGGCCCTGCAGCAGCTGTCTTACAGGCGATCAAACCAGTTGTGGGTAGCACAACCGCACCAGGTGAGCAGTTCACACTCATTATCCACCTCATCTCTTTATTTTAGAGATAAGTCCCTATTGCGCATTATCTCATATTTACAAATTTCTAGACCAGCCTTCCATTTTAATATTCTAATTCTGGGACTATGATTGGAGCCCTCACTAATTTAGCCATGCATACATTTATTTTTAAAAATGCTCTTTTGTCGTAACTCATTCTCTTTCCCACAGTAAATACTAACTGTCAGGCTGTACTAGATTGGTGGAGTCTGTTTGAAGCTCACTAAAGATGTCAAATGTTTTTATTGCTGTGCTGGGAGGATGGGCGCTCTGGGGAGACTAAAGACCCTGTGACGAAAAACCACCTTTGTGCTCAAGATAACACAAGTTGTAACTTTTTCTAGTGACACAGAATTTAACCATTAACTGCTGGGTGCCTATTCTCAACAGGTCCACCCTACTGCGTGACCATCTTCCCAAAAGACTCTGCACAATCTTAGTTGGGCAGGTGGTCTTATTCAGTTGTTTTTCAGTACTTTGAAGGGAGAGACCTGTTTATTTGTTAATTTTATTTTTCCCTTTTCAAGTTTAGTGCCGATTGTGCTTCCCTCTACTGGATTAGCGGGTCTGCAGCCTTTGACCTACATCTCAAAGCCCTTAAAGGACTTTGAAGCATTGTAATGGAGTCAGCTGATCCCTGTGGGACTTTCCTTATATATACTGTGTCTATTTATATACAGTATATTCAAAAATGTATATTTGAGTCATATTATAGTCTGTGCTACAGTAACATTTTTTTTTTTTACTTCACTCCTTGTGTGTTAGACTGTTTCTGCAAAGAGGTGCTTTGATAGTGCACTACAGAGAAAGGCAAACAATCTGCAGGCCTCTGGCCTGGCGGTATAAGGTATGGAAATGCAAGATACTACACACACTCTTGTAAAACAGGGCTGGCCAACTGCAGTCTTCAAGAGCCGCAAACAGTGCATATTTTCAGGATTTCCTTAGCATTACACAAGGTGCTGGAATCATTACCTGTTTTCAGAGCTTAAGGACTATAGTTGGCCACTCCTGACACTTACTTCAGGGCAGCTGGGCACCAGCGAGTCGACACAGAGCTCTCCTTTCCCTTTTCTCAGGGGCAAGCTGTGTTTCTCCTCACAGCTCTGCTAGATTTCCTGTCCCAGGGTGCACTTCCAGGTTAGAAATACGTTACACAGAACATTCATCCAAAGAATGGCAGCAACTCACTGGGCAGGTTTCAGTAGTGTTTCTTTATTATTTATTCCATGAAAACAGGCGGTTTTTCAGGGGTAGTGGAGGGAGGATGGGGGTCACAACAACGGGCCGTTTCGCACGGTCTCGTGCTTTGACGGGTCGCAATGGGAGTGGGTGTTACTTCCTGCTTTTTATACCCCACCCTTCGTTTAACCCCTTCATGACCCAGCCTATTTTGACCCTAAAGACCTTGGCCTTTTTTGCAATTCTGACCAGTGTCCCTTTATGAGGTTATAACTCGGGAACGCTTCAACCGATCCTAGCGATTCTGAGATTGTTTTTTCGTGACATATTGGGCTTCATGCTAGTGTTAAATTTAAGTCGATAATTTTTGCGTTTATTTGTGAAAAAATCAAAAATATGGCAAAAATTTTGAAAATTTCACAATTTTCACAATTTTAATTTTTTTTTCTGATAAACAAGAGAGATATGTGACAGAAAAAAGTTATTAAATAATATTTCCCACATGTCTACTTCACATCAGCACAATTTTGGAAAAAAAAAAATTTTTTGTTAGGACGTTATAAGAGTTCAAAGTTCATGAGCAATTTTTCATTTTTCAACCAAAATTTACAAAACCATTTTTTTTTAGTGACCACATCACATTTGAAGTCCTTTTGAGGGGTGTACATGACAGAAAACACCCAAAAGTGACACCATTCCAAAAACTGCACCCCTCAAGCTACTCAAAACTACATTCGAGAAGATTATTAACCCTTCAGGTGCTTCACAGGAACTAAAGCAAAGTGGAAACAAAAAATGGATATTTTAATTTTTTTATCAAAAATGTTCTTTTAGCCTCAATTCTTTCATTTTCACATGGGCAACAGGATAAAATGGATCTTAAAATGTGTTGTGCAAATTCTCCCGAGTACATCGATACCTCATATGTGGTCATAAACCACTGTTTGGGCGCACGGCAGGGCTCAGAAGTGAAGGAGCGCAATTTGACTTTTGGAGCTAATTTTACATTCAAAAAGTGAAATTGCGCTCCTTCCCTTCTGACCCCTGCCGTGCGCCCAAACAGTGGTTTATGACCACATATGAGGTATCGGTGTACTCAGGAGAAATTGCCCAACAAATTTTAGGATGAATTTTATGCTGTTGCCATATGAAAACGAAAAAATTTAGGCTAAAAGAAAATTTTTGTGAAAAAAAAAGTACTATTTCATTTTCACAGATCAATTTGTAAAGCACCTGGGGGTTCAATATGCTCACTACCCATCTAGATATGTTCCCTGGGGGGTCTAGTTTCCAAAATGGGGTCACTTGTGGGGGAGCTCCAATGTTTAGGCACGCAGGGGCTCTCCAAACGCGACATGGTGTCCGCTAACAATTTGAATAAAAATCAGCTCAAATTGTTAGCTGTAACCATGTTGTGTTTAGTGAGCCCCTGTGTGCCTAAACATTGGGGCTCCCCCACAAGTGACCCCATTTTGGAAACTAGACCCCCCAAGGAACGTATCTAGATGCATAGTGAGCACTTTGAACCCCCAGGTGCTTCACAAATTCATCCATAAAAATGAAAAAGCACTTTTTTTTCCACAAAAAAATTCTTTTTTCATTATTATGGATCAATTTGTGAAGCACCTGGGGGTTGAAAGTGCTCACTATGCATCTAGATACGTTCCTTTGGGGGTCTAGTTTCCAAAATGGGGTCACTTGTGGGGGAGCTCCAATGTGGAGACGCACAGGGGCTCTCCAAACGCGACATGGTGTCCGCTAACAATTTGAATGCAAAATGAGCTCAAATTGTTAGCGGACACCATGTTGCGTTTGGAGAGCCCCTGTGCGTCTCCACATAGGAGCTCATCCACAAGTGACCCCATTTTGGAAACTAGACCCCAAGGGAACGTATCTAGATGCATAGTGAGCACTTTGAACCCCCAGGTGCTTCACAAATTAATCTGTAAAAATGAAAAAGTACTTTTTTTCCGCAAAAAAATCTTTTTTTTTCAATAATTTGTGAAGCACCTGGGGGTTCAATATGCTCACTACCCATCTAGATATGTTCCCTGGGGGGTCTAGTTTCCAAAATGGGGTCACTTGTGGGGGAGCTCCAATGTTTAGGCACACAGGGGCTCTCCAAACGCGACATGGTGTCCGCTCACAATTTGAATAAAAATCAACTCAAATTGTTAGCTGTCACCATGTTGCGTTTGGTGAGCCCCTGTGTGCCTAAACATTGGGGCTCCCCACAAGTGACCCCATTTTGGAAACTAGACCCCCCAGGGAACGTATCTAGATGCATAGTGAGCACTTTGAACCCCCAGGTGCTTCACAAATTCATCCGTAAAAATAAAAAAGTACTTTTATTTCCACAAACATTTTCTTTTTTCATATTTACAGATTAATTTGTGAAGCACTGGGGTGTTCAAAATGCTCACCACCCATCTAGATAAGTTCCCTGGGGGGTCTAGTTTCCAAAATGGGGTCAATTGTAGGGGAGCTCCAATGTTTAGGCACATAGGGGCTCTCCAAACGTGACATGATGTCCGCTAACAATTTGGGTTGATTTCCATTCAAATTGTTAACAGACACCATGTCGCGTTTGGAGAGCCCCTGTGTGCCTAAACATTGGAGCTCCCCCACAAGTGACCCCATTTTGGAAACTAGACCCCCCAGGGAACGTATCTAGATGTATAGTGAGCACTTTGAACCCCCAGGTGCTTCAGAAATTGATCCGTAAAAATGAAAAAGTACTTTTTTTCCACAAAATATTTTTTTTTTCATTAATTTGTGAAGCACCTGGGGGTTCAATATGCTCACTACCCATCTAGGTAAGTTCCCTGGGGGGTCTAGTTTCCAAAATGGGGTCACTTGTAGGGGAGCTCCAATGTTTAGGCACACAGGGGCTCTCCATAAGCGACATGGTGTCCACTAACAATTGGAATTGTTAGCGGACACCATGTTGCGTATGGAGAGCCACTGTGTGACTAAACATTAGAGCTCCCCCACAAGTGACCCCATTTTGGAAACTAGACCCCCCCAAGGAACGTATCTAGATGCATAGTGAGCACTTTGAACCCCCAGGTGCTTCACAAATTGATCCGTAAAAATGAAAAAATAATTTTTTTGTGGAAAAAAAAGTACTTTTTTAATTTTATGGATCAATTTGTGAACCACTTGGGGGTTCAAGTACTCACTATGCATCTAGATACGTTCCTTGGGGGGTGTAGTTTCCAAAATGGGGTCACTTGTGGGGGAGCTCCAATGTTTAGGCACACAGGGGCTCTCCATACGTGACATAGTGTCCGCTAATAATTGGAGCTAATTTTCCATTCAACTTGTTAGCGGACACCATGTCACGTATGGAGTGCTCCTGTGTGCCACCAGCACAAGGGCAACTGGAAGAGTTGGGGTACAGCACCAGAAAATTGCACCTCTAATGTGCTATTTTCTGGGGTGGCTGTGAATTGCAATTTGCAGCGTGGGGGGGCACAACATTTGGGTCTCTCCACGATGAGGATTGCAGCCCCCCAACTACCAAGTTGTACCTGGCTGGCATCCAAAAATAAGGCAAAGCTCCTTGTCATTTTATTGGTAGAAGTAAAAAAAAAAAAATGACGTGGGGCTCCGCCGTATTTTTGGTCAAGCCAGGTACAACTTGGCAGCTACGGACTGCCAGCAACCCCCAGCTGCCTCGTTGTACCTGGCTGGTAACCAAAAATACAGCGAAGCCCATTTTTTTTTTTCTAGGACTAATTCTAGAAAAAAAAATGGCGTGGGGCTCCGCCATATTTTTGGTCCAGCCAGGTACAACTTGGCAGCTACGGACTGCCAGCAACCCCCAGCTGCCTCGTTGTACCTGGCTGGTACCCAAAAATACAGCAAAGCCCTTTTTTTTTTCTTTCTAGAACTAATTCTAGAAAAAAAAATGGCATGGGGCTCCGCCATATTTTTGGTCCAGCCAGGTACAACTTGGCAGCTACGGACTGCCAGCAACCCCCAGCTGCCTCGTTGTACCTGGCTGGTACCCAAAAATACAGCAAAGCCCTTTTTTTTTTCTTTCTAGAACTAATTCTAGAAAAAAAAAATGACATAGGGCTCCGCCATATTTTTGGTCCAGCCAGGTACAACTAGGCAGCTGGGGGCTGGATTCCACAGCATGGAGAGGCCCAAGCGTTCTGGGCCCCCCATGCTGCGAATTGCAGCCCGCAGCCGCCCCAAAAAATGGCGCATTCATTGAAGCGCCATTTTCTGGCGCTGTACCCAGACTCTTCCAGTTGCCCTGGTGCCGGTGGCAAACTGGGTAATAAAGGGGTTAATGCCAGCTTGTTATTGGCAGCTGGCACTAAGCCCGAGATTCATAATATAGGGCCAATGTTAGACCCGCCATTAGGAATCTCTGGTAAATAGTCAGAAAATAGACACAGAGAAAAATCTTTTTATTTGAAAAAAAAAACAAACAAAACTTGGACTCCATCTTTATTATAAAGATCCGACGTAGTCCACAACGAAGGTCCCACGGCGCTCGACTGCCTCCGACGTAGTCCACAACGAAGGTCCCACGACGCTCGATCGCCTCTGCTCAATCCAGAGATTGCAGCAAGGGATCAAGTGTCCTCTTCCTACAGACTCTGGGGTCAGAGTTATGGTGCACTGTGTGACAATGATCTGTCATACAGTGCACCATGACTATGATCCCAGAGACTACAACAAGAGGATACTCATCCGCAGTCATCCACGTACGCACACATCCACGGACGCACACATGCACGGACACGCTAACACACATCCACGGACGCACACATGCACGGACACACTAACACACATCCACGGACGCACACATGCACGGACACACTAACACACATCCACGGACGCACACATGCACGGACACACTAACACACATCCACGGACGCTGGAGTTCACACACATCCACATACGCACATCCACGCACGCATCCACGGACGCACACATGCACGGACACACTAACACACATCCACCATGCACGGACACACTAACACACATCCACGGACGCACACATGCACGGACACACTAACACACATCCACGGACGCACACATGCACGGACACACTAACACACATCCACGGACGCACACATGCACGGACACACTAACACACATCCACCATGCACGGACACACTAACACACATCCACGGACGCACACATGCACGGACACACTAACACACATCCACGGACGCACACATGCACGGACACACTAACACACATCCACCATGCACGGACACACTAACACACATCCACGGACGCACACATGCACGGACACACTAACACACATCCACGGACGCACACATGCACGGACACACTAACACACATCCACGGACGCACACATGCACGGACACACTAACACACATCCACGGACGCACACATGCACGGACACACTAACACACATCCACGGACGCACACATGCACGGACACACTAACACACATCCACGGACGCACACATGCACGGACACACTAACACACATCCACGGACGCTGGAGTTCATACACATCCACATACCCACATCCACGCACGCATCCACGGACGCACACATGCACGGACACACCAACACACATCCACGGACGCACACATGCACGGACACACTAACACACATCCACGGACGCACACATGCACGGACACACTAACACATCCACGGACGCTGGAGTTCACACACATCCACATACGCACATCCACGCACGCATCCACGGACGCACACATGCACGGACACACTAACACACATCCACGGACGCTGGAGTTCACACACATCCACATACCCACATCCACGCACGCATCCACGGACGCACACATGCACGGACACACTAACACACATCCACGGACGCTGGAGTTCACACACATCCACATACCCACATCCACGCACGCATCCACGGACGCACACATGCACGGACACACTAACACACATCCACGGACGCACACATGCACGGACACACTAACACACATCCACCATGCACGGACACACTAACACACATCCACGGACGCACACATGCACGGACACACTAACACACATCCACGGACGCACACATGCACGGACACACTAACACACATCCACCATGCACGGACACACTAACACACATCCACGGATGCACACATGCACGGACACACTAACACACATCCACGGACGCACACATGCACGGACACACTAACACACATCCACGGACGCACACATGCACGGACACACTAACACACATCCACGGACGCACACATGCACGGACACACTAACACACATCCACGGACGCACACATGCACGGACACACTAACACACATCCACGGACGCACACATGCACGGACACACTAACACACATCCACGGACGCTGGAGTTCATACACATCCACATACCCACATCCACGCACGCATCCACGGACGCACACATGCACGGACACACCAACACACATCCACGGACGCACACATGCACGGACACACTAACACACATCCACGGACGCACACATGCACGGACACACTAACACATCCACGGACGCTGGAGTTCACACACATCCACATACGCACATCCACGCACGCATCCACGGACGCACACATGCACGGACACACTAACACACATCCACGGACGCTGGAGTTCACACACATCCACATACCCACATCCACGCACGCATCCACGGACGCACACATGCACGGACACACCAACACACATCCACGGACGCACACATGCACGGACACACTAACACACATCCACGGACGCACACATGCACGGACACACTAACACACATCCACGGACGCACACATGCACGGACACGCTAACACACATCCACGGACGCATGCACATATCCATCCATCCATCCATTCATTCATTCATTCATTCATACTTACCCATGAGGAGGAGGAGCCTCTGAGAGGAGGAGGGACCACACCGCAGCTGCATCGGAAGCCGGCGGGCTTCTCCGGAATGGGTGAGTGGGACTAGAGGTGGGGGACTAGAGGTGGGGGACTAGAGGTGGGGGACTAGAGGTGGGGGACTAGGCCGGGGGGGGGGAGAGTGAGCAGGGGAAGGTGGGGGGGGGATGAGCAGGGGGAGAGGAGGCTGTGCAGGCTGACCGGCGGGCGCCTGAGCCCACCGGCACTGCATTACAGAAGGAGGAGGGCGGGTGGATCGCGGGGACGCGGGGGGGGGGGCAGGCCGGACACAAGGGGGGCTGGAGGTAGGGGGACAAGACACAGGAGGGGCTGGAGGAGGAAGGGGGCAGGGGCACACAGAGGAATGACGGCGGCTGCATCAGGAGTGCAGCCGCGTGCAGCCGCCGCAGAAGAAGCTGATCGGAGGGGCGGGGGGGGCCGATAGGCGGCAAGGGGGGGCCCTAATGCTTCCTGGAGCTGGGGGGGCTGAGTAGGGGGAGGGCACCAGCCGATCCGCCCGTCCAGATCTGATTGGAGAGCTCCAATCAGATCTGGGAGGGGGGAATCGCTGTGATTTCTCAGATCTGCAGTTTCACTTTTAAACTGCAGATCGGAGGGGCCCTGGGCACGGGGGGGTTAATCCACCCCCCGTGGGGTGTACTACAGGTTGTCACTGTGCATTATGTACAGTGACACCTGAGTCACCCCCCTCACACGGGCCGCAGGAGCCCGATCATTCCATGGCCCACCCCTAGGGCCAAGGGTCGGGAAGCACTTTGTTTCCATGGCCCAAACGTAGGGCCAAGGGTCGGGAAGGGGTTAACTGTGGGAATGCTGTGACAAAAATGTTAAACATTGTGATAACAATTCCTTGTAAAGTGCTAATTTCCATAAGGGGTCAAACCAACTTGACCCTAGACATCCGTGTATAATCACCAATAATACTTGTGCTTACATTTTTATACATATACATGTTAAAAAATATATAGATTAAAAAAAACATAAATTAAAAAAACAATAAATCTCCCTTTTCATACAGTTATAATCAAAGAAAAACAGACAAATCATTTTTATCATTAAGGACCAGCGGACCCTGAGCTCTCAGTCTCATGATCCATTTTGCCTCCTGTTGTAGCAACAACCTCTCCAGATTTCCTCCTTTTTGGGGCAAATCAACCCTTTCTAAACCTACCAATTTCATGGATTTAAAATCCTTGTTATGCATAGATCTCATGTGCTCAATCAGCCTTAGAGCACCATTACCTGTTTCAATGGATCTACAGTGTTCACGGAAACGCACGAACATCTGCCTAATGGTTTTCCATACGTAATATCTGCCACATGGGCATACCACTCCATATACAACAAATTTTGTTCTGCATGAAATAAACTGTTTTACATTATGCAGTAAGTGACCTATCTTCATGGGGTTACCTGTGATCCGTTGAGGGCAATAACTGCAATTTCCACATTTGTAATTTCCCTTCGGGGCCTATTTTTCTAACCAAGTTCTTTCCACTGGTAATCTTCTCCTAACATCCATATCCCCAATATTTTTCGCTCTTCTATACGTTATCATTGGTTTTCTCAACGCTTTCTCTTTTAAATACTTGTCGCTCTCAATCAAATACCAATTCCTTTGGATTGCTTTTCGTATAATACTATTATAGTAACATAGTATTTTTTTTTAAGGTTGAAGGAAGACTTTAAGTCCATCTAGTTCAACACATAGCCTAACATGTTGATCCAGAGGAAGGCAAAAAAAAAAACCCATGTGGCAACACTAAGCTCCACACTGGGGGAAAAAATTCCTTCCTGACTCCAGATATGGCAATCAGAATAATTCCCTGGATCAACGCCCTATCAAAGAATCTAGTATATATAACTGGTAATATTATAATTTTCAAGAAAGGCATCCAGGCCCTTCTTAAATGTTAGTAGTGAGTCACTTATTACAACATCATGTGGCAGAGAGTTCCATAGTCTCACTGCTCTTACAGTAAAGAATCCACGCCTGTGATTATGATTAAACCTTCTTTCCTCCAGACGTAGAGGATGCCCCCTTGTCCCCATCTCAGGCCTAAGAGTAAAGAGATCATTAGAAAGTTCTCTGTACTGTCCCCTCATATATTTATACATTATTATAAGATCACCCCTAAGCCTTCGTTTTTCCAAGCTAAATAACCCCAAGTTTAATAACCTGTCTTGGTATTGCAGACCCCTCAGTCCTCTAATAACCTTGGTCGCTCTTCTCTGGACCCACTCTAGTTCAACTATGTCTTTCCTATACACCAGAATTGTACACAGTATTCTAAGTGTGGTTGCACTAATGACTTGTATAGAGGTAAAATTATGTTCTCCTCATGAGCATCTATGACTCTTTTAATGCATCCCATTATTTTATTTGCCTTTGCAGCAGCTCCTGACACTGGCCACTAAATGTGAGTTTGTCATCTACCCATACACCCAGGTCTTTTTCAGTGACAGTTTTGCCCAGTGTTTTACAATTAAGCACAAATTATACCTTTTGTTTCCTCTGCCCAAATGCATGACCTTACATTTATCCCCATTAAAGCTCATTTGCCATTTATCAGCCCAAGTTTCTAGTTTACATAAATCCTCCTGTAATATAAAATTGTCCTCCTCTGTATTGATTACCCTGCAGAGTTTAGTGTCATCTGCAAATATTGAGATTCTACTCTGTATGCCCCCTATAAGGTCATTAATAATGACCTTGATCCATATCTGAAATTAAAAAAAATCGTTTTTCTTTTAAATTTCCTAACGATTTTTTCCACCCCTCCTTCCATCTTGTATCCACTTTTAATTCAGCCTTATCGATTAAATCAATCGGATAGCCTCGAATGATAAAACATTTTTTTAAATCTTGTACTTGTTCCTTGTATCTATCCTCATCGGTGTTACATCTCCTCAAACGTAGGATTTGGAAGGGATTTTTTCACGTAATATGGGTGATTACTTTTATAATGCAGGATGGAATTTGTGGCTGTGGGCTTCCTATAGTTCTCTGTACTTATTTGTCCTTCCTTTACCTCTAATTTAACGTCAAGGAATTCCAACGACCTCCCCCCGACCACGTCTGTAAAACTCATGCTCATATCGTTTACATTATTTAAGTATCTCACAAATGACTCGAAATCATTTTTAGACCCCTCCCTTACTACACAGACGTCATCCACGTAGCGTAAAAAATACTTGATATTCTTCATAAATGGGTTACTAGGGTACTTGCATACACATATTTGTTCTCAAATGCGCCTAAATACAAATTGTCAAGAACGCATGCCACCGGCGTGCCCATCGCGGTGCCATCACATTGGATGTACCACTGATCTCTAAATTTAAATGCGTTATGATGTAATACAAAACTTAACGCTTCGATGACAAATA
Source organism: Allobates femoralis (assembly GCA_033576535.1). Lineage (NCBI taxonomy): Eukaryota > Metazoa > Chordata > Amphibia > Anura > Aromobatidae > Allobates > Allobates femoralis. The sequence goes on from JARQOC010000003.1 coordinate 316,813,897, forward strand.
CAATTTCTGGGTCAGACATGCTTGTTGTTCTCAAAACATCCTGTACCACCTCGACTGCCTTGTCTTGAGGAATCTTAGTGTAAAGATTCACTACATCTATTGATGTTAACATGTAACCCTCCTGCCAACTTATTCCTTTCACTGTTTTTAAAAAATCATCAGCATCTTTGATGTACGCCGGTATTTCTCTCATCAATGGCCGCAACCGCCAGTCCAGGTATTGTGACAGGGGCTCGGTCAAAGAACCGATTCCCGCCACGATAGGCCGCCCTTGTGGCACGGCCATTGATTTGTGTATCTTTGGCAAATAGTACCAATTAGCTTTTGTTGGGAAGTCCGGATACAATTTTTCAGCTTCCCTTGTGGTTAGGATCCCAAGATCCACAGATTTTTTCAAGAGAATTCTGAGTTTCTCCTTAAATTTACATGTCGGGTCACTTCTCAAAGTTTTATATGTTTTGTCATCCGATAGTTGTTTTAACGCTTCTTTGATGTACTCATCTTTCTTTAGTAACACCACGTTACCTCCCTTATCGGCTTTGCGTACCACCACGTCATCCCATTTATCCAACTGTTTTAAGGCTTTCCACTCGCCCTTTTCTAAATTATGCGGTGTTTTTTCATATATCAGAGCCTCCACCTCCTTTGATACCTGTTCTTGAAACAAGTCTATCACGTTACCTTCTGTTATAGGGGGGCAAAATGTAGACTTTATACCTCCCATGAATGGCTTACTCACCTCGGTGGTTTTGGAAAAAATTGGGTCAGTGTCATTATCTACTATACTCAGCAACAAATTTACGTCCTCTTTAACTTAACGTCCTCTTTAACTTAACTAAAGCAGGAAGTAACGCCCACTCCCATTGCGACCCGTAGAAGCACAAGACCATGCGAAACGGCCCGTTGTTGCGACCCCCATCCTCCCTCCACTATCCCTGAAAAACCGCCTGTTTTCATGGAATAAATAATAAAGAAACACTGCTGAAACCTGCCCGGTAAGTTGCTGCCATTCTCTGGATGATAGTTGTCCACTCCTACCCTAGATGTCTCTTTGGAGGTAGCTAAGAAGCAAGAGAAATCCACAAGCCCTTTCACCACAACTGCGACTCTCACTGGACCATCTAGACCCTGTGACCATGGTGCGTTATTTGATGTTTTTTTATGCAGATTTTGAGCATCTGCATCAGAATCTGCATGTTTATTCTAAGACTAGCAAAGTCTATGACAGATCAAAAGTGCTGTGCCCCTGTTGCTTTTTTTTTTCTTTGCACAAGCGGTTCAGATTTCTTTTTTTCTGCCCCAAAATGTGCACCAAGTCTGCAAGAAAAAAAAACACTTTGGCACATTACTTCTGAGCTCTCATAGACTTTGCTGGCTTCAGAAAAAGACTACAGATTTTCACACAGATTCTCAAAATCTGCTCCAAAAGAAGCATCAAACAACATACCATGGCACAGGACTTTATAACAACATGGTGGGGTCACATTCACAGAAAGCATCCCCCCTATGCTGTGAGAGCAGGCACACAGGCATGCAAAAGAATGGGACAAGCAGTGCCATCACAAAAATTCACTGCAGTTCAGACTCGAGATGTCACTCAGGGGCTATCCCACAAGTTTGAACTATGCTGCACTCCCTGACGTCACTGCTCCTCACATGCGCTGTCTCATGATACCGGCAAGATTTATCTGCTACATCTCACGTGTTATTGCACTTAGTGTTATAAGTGCTGACGTCACTGAAGTTATCTCAGGTCACACATCAGGATTCCCTGCTACTTGACACCCGCTGTGCAACCTGAGACAAACTCACAGAAGTCATGAAGATGTCTGAGGTTTATGAACAGGCCCAAAAGCATGGTGACAGCAGCACTGAAGCTTGTTAGATAATAGTGTAGGAAGGTAATGTCTGTGCCGAAACAGCAAAGCTCCTCTGTAAAACGGTTTGAGCTGGGTTTGGCAGCTTTTGTACCCGTGTGAAGGTGTTTTCTAGGCCCCTGATTTTGCCTGACATTGATCTGAATGGGGTTCAGTTCGGCAAACGATTCCCCGATCTATTCTGCGAACGTATGCCCGTTCGGCGAACCGGACCCGAGCTTCAAAAGATTTGCTTATCTCTATTCGGAGGCTAAATAATATGAGTAAACAAAGTCATGTACATGCAAAAGATTTGTAGAGCACTGGCAATAAAGCCAGTTCTGGTAAATCTTGTTATCATGCCCACAAGAGCAAGAAAACATGCTAAGTGGCTGACTAGTCTGTGGAAAGTAAAGCCACATCGACTATTGAAATGGTTTATTTGCATATAATTAATTAACTTTAGAAATGCTTTTTCTAAAGAGTTTGTGTCCAAAGTAATAAAGGGACTGCTGGGGGTTTTCAGGGCATGGGGGACCTGTCAGGTTCCCTTTAAATTTTAATTGAAACTTCGTAATTACATTTTGCTAGTCTGCGGTGAGACCTCTAACTCCTAAGTCAAACCACAGTACACATACTCAATAAACTACTATTTCACATCTAGCAATTTCCCAGTTTAGTAGTGAGTCGCATATACAGCAGCAGCTTCTGTCATGAAATGTGGTCTGTCTCAGTCAAGATTTGTATTGTGCTTCCATTTGTAAAAAAGTTTGATTAGAGTCAGTTTCTCTTGAGAATAAAATTCTGTAAGTATATATATATCATTTTTCTTATATTTCATAAAGAGAAAAATCCTTTGAGCAGAAACTTATAAATTTCACAGAATCATTAAAGTCCTATATGGGTTCTAGTTTTCTCAATGATCTCCAGCATTTAAAAAATGAAATGGATAAACATTATTTATTGATATTACTTAAATAATACATATTGGAATGTTGAAAACTCACAAAGATCATTTAGCCCTGTGTGCGGGAAGTATATTTAAAATTTGTTCAATAGTTTTGGGCCTGCTTAAGTTGATAGTGCAAGTCACTGAGCTCAGATGTGTCACCGGAAGACTCTTTGAACAGGGTTAATAATGGAATTCCAAACCGAGATTTTATTAAGGCATCACTCTATCATTTTTTTCACTGCTGGAGTGGTTGCTTTTAATCAAAGGTCCCTGACTCTACACATATATTCAGCCACTGCCGCCTTCACCTTCTATTAATGCCACTCTGTTCATGTAGCACCATCTTATGACCGCAACTTCTGACTGTTACATCACAAGCTCTCAGTGCAAGTCTATGAAAGCAAGAAAAATGCTTTCATAGACTTGTATTGAGTGGTGACCTCCAGCTTTCTCCATGAAACATTAGTGCAACTAAACTAAAACTAAATGAAAGAACAGTACAGAACCAAATAATTATACACAATGTTTTACCGTTTACAATATACTCTAGGATTCAAAGATACAGGGGAATTGTTAAAGCAAATTCTTTAGGCCACGTTACACAATCTGTTCAGATATTGGTCACAGATCTCTGGTTGCAGTGAAATCATGGACACATTGCTCCATTTTGTGGCTGTGTACAAATGTAACAATGTGTCCATGATTTCACTGCAACCAGAGATCTGTGACCAATATATCTGTGTGTGTAACGTGGCCTTTAAGCTATAGTAACAACTATACAATGGTGCCTGATGAGTCCAAACAACTTTCCCTTAGCAACCTACAAGGACACTAGTAATACAAATCCAGACAACAGGTAAGGATGATGACAGCATTCATAGTTTGAAAAATTACCTTTATTGTTCTATCACCAACACAGAGAAGGCAAGCAATGTTTTCTCCTAAAAACATGGCTCATGCTATTGCCACAGCTGTCATACATTCTGACATTGTCTCCTGTACTTGTTACAGCAGCCTTCATCAAAAAGAAGCACATGTCTACGACTAGAGTAAGGTTTGTGGCAAAGCTCTTGGAGGTACTTGCCCCTTTTCAGACATGCTAAATTAATTTAAAAAATGTGAATTTCTTAACAAGTCAGGAGCATTTGACTCCAGCATGCATTAAACCAGCATGAAAAACACCAATCATTATGAATTGGCATGAAAGTGTCTGACCCCTTTAATGTACCACTACAGCATTTTTTTATTGCACTGTTGGAAAGGTGCTTCAAATCAAAGTATTTACTCACCTTCTGACGCATACATCTTTTTTGTGGTGCTCTGGTTGGTTTGCGGCAGAAAGTGACCTGCCAACAGCTCTAGTATTTCATGGAGCGTTCTGGAGATCCCTTTTCAATACTTCTGTAGGGAAGCTTCAACCAGAGCTGTGCTGAAAAGTATGAAAATGCCAGAGGGTTTGTTTTAGACTAGAGGCAGGGGGCTTACATTTAAAACACCACTCCAGTAGTGAAAAGAAATGCTGCAGTGGTGCTTTAACCAATTTTCCCAGTCTGGGTGATGTTGCTGCATACTTCAAGATAGCAGCATCTAAACCATTGGCCGCTCACCACAATATAAGTAAAATTAGTCTAACAATTACATAGTATTGGTGGATAGGGAAGAGCTAACCAGACTTTAAAGTTCAATGTTTGTATTGAACACAGACTTTATAAATATTTTCACTGTTCGGATTCGGAGTTGGGGTGCTTTATTTATGCAAACGACTGGAGCGAGCATCACCGTGCTCGGATACACTCGGTGCTCAGTCTGGTGCAAGCCACTTTTAGTGTTTGAACGACTCACACTAGGGATAAAATCAGCATTGTAGCATGTCGTGTGTACCAAAAATGGAAAATTACAAAACTCCACACTCCTGCTTTGTTTAGGGTTTGTTGTATATGGGTGGAAAGCCGAGAAGCTCTGTCAGTGACTTCCAATGAGGTTTGCAACAAGTTTGAATCCAGAACAGAACTTTTTATAGTCTGGCTGAGCCCGCAGAACCTGAACTTCCACATGTCAGCTCATCTCTAGTGGTGGATTATCGTGAATTAATTTGATATGTTCATTGGAGAATTTATTCACTTTATGTCTGACTTCTGCTGTAATGTTCTTCAACATTATAACCTTATCCTATATAATAATTCCCCTAAGCCAGCTTCCGTCACTATGTAACGTTTATGACGTCACATCAAACTGAAGCTGGTTTAGGGGATGATTGTCCCTAACTAATATGGCCGCCGCTTACTTGGTAGTGGGGACTTTCAATGCCCCACTACCGATTCTGCACTGGTCCTCTGCCCCTCCACCCCATTGCATGTCCAGCTCTGCCCCTTTGCTATTATACTTACCACTCCATCGCAGCATCCTCCGTCTTCTTTCTTCTTCCGTCCTCCGTCTGCCGCCGCTCGATGTCGCCGCCCCCTAAATAACGAAACCAAGATGGCGGCTGGAAATTCTCGCGAGAGTTCCCGGCCGGCCGGAAAGTCTCACGAGAGTTCCCGCCCACCATCTTGGTTTCGCCCTGTGCACAGCGGCGACATGCAAGATGGCGGCCGCGACTTCCCGCCCCTCATCTTCAATGTCGCTGCCCTGCGCTGCTGACCACTCTGCCCATGGCCCTGCGCTGCTGACCACTCTGCCCACGGCCCTGCGCTGCTGACCACTCTGCCCCGCGGCCCTGCGCTGCTGACCACTCTGCCCCGCGCCCCTGCGCTGCTGACCACTCTGCCCCGCGCCCCTGCGCTGCTGACCACTCTGCCCCATGGCCCTGCGCTGCTGACCACTCTGCCTCGTGGCCCTGCACTGCTGACCACTCTGCCCCCGGCCCTGCACTGCTGACCACTCTGCCCAAGGCCCTGCGCTGCTGACCACTCTGCCCACGGCCCTGCGCTGCTGACCACTCTGCCCACGGCCCTGCGCTGCTGACCACTCTGCCCATGGCCCTGCACTGCTGACCACGCTGCCCACTTTCACTGCACTCACTGCTAACCACTGAGCAACTGCGCAGTGCTAACCACTGAGCCACCGCACTGTGCTAACCACTGAGCCACCGCGCAGTGCTAACCACTGAGCCACCACGCAGTGCTAACCACTGAGCCACCATACAGTGCTAACCACTGAGCCACCACACAGTGCTAACCACTGAGCCACCGTATACTCTGCTACCCACAGAGCCGCCTGTATACTCTGCTACCCACAAAGCCGCCTGTATACACACAATTCATTTCACCGCACTCCCATAACTATTAGTAAATAAACTATATGGATTCTAGACTACTCGATTCTGTAGAATCAGGCTGCCATCGAGTCAAAAATGTTTTACATAAGTTCTTTGACCAAATATTGAGGCGCATATACTTTTTTGGTAAAAAATTACTTTACATAAAATGTATACACTATTTTCCCATTTCTTTACTTTAAAACACTTCATGACAGAGAAATTTATCAAATTTTACTACAACAACTTTTATTTCCCCATTGCGTGGCCTCCAGCTGAAGGCAGCTAGAAAGGTTTCTGCTGAAGCAAAATAGAATAAATCATTTTGGTATTCATGAAGGCCTCTGATATTTCTGCTGAACAGACACTTAGCAGGGGTCATATATAAGGCTGAGCGATAAGTTACAGATATGAAGAAAATTGATGATTTTGTGAGATATACTTGACTAAAGCAACATGAAATGCTAATAAACAGTTAGGATTTTGTACATTTTAGTTATTAAGCACTAGTGTTCAGATTTTATATATGGCTAGTGGGAAATCTTTATAGTGCTTGAATGTTATTCTCATGTTTGTGTGCTGTCTCTGGTTTTAAACTCTAAAAAAACTACTTTACATGGCTTCATATGCATCTGCCTGTAAAATGCAAAAAATAAAAAGGTACAATGTCACCCACAACTGCTGATTTGACGTGGAGCATATACAGACAGCCAAGGGTCACAAAGAAGGAACAGAATATGGTCCTTATATCTCACATTAGCCCTTATGTTTCTCCTATAATCCTTTAGTAAGACTTGGGCTACGCTGCAACTATTGGCAGTGCTACTAATTTATATATTATACTAGCTGTAGTACCCGGCTACGCCCGGGTTAATAAATAACTGATGTTAGCTATAACAAAATAGAATTTTAATATGTCATATTAATGACCTGTAAGAAAATAGAAGCTGAGCTGTGATTGATTGCTATAGGCAGCCTAATAAATCTCCAACCAATAGTAAACCCTCCCCTGGCCGGGCAGTATATGTTACCTAACACATACACATAATAGACAGCTCATGTGACTGACATCTGCCTTAATTCCCTAAATGGCACGTGTTGCACATTGGCTGTTTTTAATCAGATGTTCATGTTTGGAAATTAAAGATAGCACACGTATGAGGCTAGTTGTGTTAGGTGATTTGTGCACATCTGTGTCTGTCTGTGTGGTGTGTGTGTCCCTGGGGTGTGTGTATGTGTGTGTCCCTGTGGGGTGAGTGCATATGTCCCTATAGGGTGTGTATGTGTGTGTGTCCCTGTGGGGGGGGACTGTGTGGTGTGTGTGTATCTGTGTTGTGTGTGTGTGTGTGTGTCCCTGTTGGGGGTGAGTGTGTGTGTCCCTATAGGGTGTGTATGTGTGTTTGTCCCTGTGGGGGGGTCTGTGTGGTGTGTGTGTATCTGTGTTGTGTGTGTGTGTCCCTGTGGGGTGAGTGCATTTGTCCCTATAGGGTGTGTATGTGTGTGTGTCCCTATGGGGGGGGGGTGTCTGTGTCTGTGTCTCTGTGTTGCATGTGTCTCTTTGTGGTGTGTGTGTGTGTCCCTGTGTGGTGAGTGCATGTGTCCCTATAGGGTGTGTATGTGTGTGTGTCCCTGTGGGGGGGTCTGTGTGGTGTGTGTGTGTCTCTTTGTGGTGTGTGTGTCCCTGTGGGGTGAGTGCATGTGTCGCTATAGGGTGTGTGTCCCCTTGGGGGTGTGTGTGTCTCTGTGTTGTGTGTGTCTCTTTGTGGTGTGTGTGTGTTTGTTCGGGTGCATGGTGAGTATCCAATGTTGGGGCTGCACCTTAGCGACTATACACTTGCTGTTACTCTTTGTGTGCGTGTGGTGTGTATACACATCCCCGTGCATGGTGAATATTCCATGTTGGGGCCCCTACTTAGTGACTATATGCTGGTATGTGCTGTTAGTCTTTGGCGCTATCATTAAGCCCCTCTCATTCACAACTGTCAACTGGTAACTGTCACTTTTTCCCCATTATGTAGATAGGGGCAATATTGTTTGGTGAATTGGAATGCGCGGGTTTAAAATTTCGCCTCACAACATAGCCTATGACGCTCCCGGGGTCCAGACGTGTGACTGTGCAAACTTTTGTGGCTATAGCTGACAGCTGTCGATTTTCCCCCAACACTTTTCCATTCACTTTTTCCCCATTATGTAGATAGGGGCAAAATTGTTTGGTGAACTGGAATGCACAGGGTTAAAATTTCGCCTCACAACATAGCCTATGACGCTCTCGGGGTCCAGATGTGTGACTGTGCAAAATTGTGTGGCTGTAGTTGCGACGGTGTAGATGCCAATCCCAGATATACATACATACATACACAACACACACACACATACACACATTCAGCTTTATTTATTAGATGTAAACATCTGGTTTCAACTGTAGTAGTCAAATTGGTGTTTTTTTTGCCTCTACTTCATTTTCGATTACAGAGATGACAAATGGCATGAATTGGCTCATGTTTTACAGTGTGAAAAAAGGCCCAAGCTAGGCAAACCTTGCCACCTCAGCCAACTGCAGACCTGTGACCACTGCTGTCCAGAGCCAGAGTTGTGGCTCAGGATGCAGTGCCTGTCATGCTTACAGGCCTCAGTCTCTGTGTGGGAACACACAACTTAACCTCCTCATATTCCTCCTCTTCCTCTGCTGAGCAACCCAGTTACATGACTGTGGGTTTATTTCAAGTAGGATCTAGATTCTCCTCCTCATCATCCTCTCTTGTTGTCCCACTCCTCACCATGAGAGTCACACTCCTTCATTTCATGCCCTGAATGTACAGTACAGTGCGGGTGTTCCTCAGGTGTCTGAATCTCATCATCATTGTCACCACTATTCCTGGGGGCTTAACGTCTGATGAAGAAGGTCTGGATTCTGCTGGGACCATACTTTCTCCATCCCCAAATCCAACTCCAAAAGATTTTGGGCATTGCTGCAGGTGTTTTCCTCTTCTGGAGTATATGAATCTTTGGAGCAGACCTCTGATACCAATGGAATAGAATGTGTGAACATCTCTGAAAGATGGCCCATCTGTTTCCCCACAATCAGTTGTGCGGTTGCAGAGTTGTTGTGACACGGAGTGACACATAAGTAATTGGGGTGCCACCTCTGAGTACTGTACTGTTTTTCATGTTGTGGTGGAGGAACAGGAGGACAGGCCAATTGATGCAGTGTTTTCCATGAGCTGTAGCAAAAGCTGGGTGTCAACCACAACTTGTATTGCTCTGCTGGTAGCAAACAAAGAGACTTCACAAAAAGGACATAATTTCAGAAAAATCTCACCATAAGTAGCCAAAAGGTCTCATACTGAATGGACTTAGCAGGACGCAGAACTATACAAATGCCCCACATAGGACAGATACCCCACAGGGCCCAGCTGCATCCTGCATAAATATAAAAAGTGCAAAAAAATGATATAGACAACATGAGGTATTGGAAGATATTTTGGCCAAAACATGCAAGCTCATAACCCACGTCAAGGATCCTCATGCTTACGAGTCCTTAACACCATATTCAGAAAATTCACAACATTTAAGTGCATTTTGTATTAGATCTTTTGGCTGTTTATGGGGAGTTTTTTCTAAAATTATGTCCTTTTCGTGAATTTTCTGAATATAATGTTAGGGACTCGTAAGTGTGAGGACCCTTGATGTGGGTTACGAGCTTGCATGTTTTGTCTAAAATATCTACCAATACCTCACATTATCATTCAGATTCTATATAGTTTCTTTGCACTTTTTTATCTCTATGCAGGATGCAGCCGGACCCTTTGGGGTGTCTGTCCTATGTGGTGTATTTGTATAGTGCTGGGCAGCCTGATCTAATAGTATGGGCGGGATCAATAGGCTGCATACAGACACTTTGCATCATACATACTAGTGTGTCTGATGCCCTATTGAAACCTCATCTGTGTGCATATAAAATATCACCGATCACAATCCCCATGTTATGGCAGGTTGAGAGTGATTGTTGCATTGGAATTATGCACCTGTGATACTTTTATCATTGGGGCCTGCTGTGTCCTGCTAAGTGCATTCGTTATCAGACCAGTATCAGACCTTCAAACAAAGAGACTGGAGTAGGCTATCCTTTAACACAAGTTGTCACTTCAATTTGGATACGATGACGAATTAATGTTTGATTACTAAAGTTTTTAGTAACATTAGCCGTAGCACCTACCCCACGTACACCTCCAACACCAAGTTACTCCCCTTTCCAACAACCTTTTCCCCCTTCCCCTTTCCACCACATCCATGAGATTTTCCAGTCATCTTTTATGCACATATATTTGGAAAGTGCTTGTTAGAGGCCAAACTGAGACTTTTTAGGGGAAACTGAAGAATTTCAGAATCACAGGTTACAGGCAAAAAAAATGCCTTTTTAGGGGAAACTGAAGCATTTGAGATTTCCAGGTTACAGTACAAACAGAACCTTTTGGGGGGAAACTAAAGGATTTGAAATTCACAGGTTACAGGCAAAAAAGTGCCTTTTTAGGGGAAAGTGAAGGATTTAGCAATCCCTAGTGTATGCAAAAAACACGACTTTGCCAATGCACACAGATTTAGGAATCACACTTGTTCTCAGCACAAAATGCCTATGTCCGGATGAACACTCTTGCCCTCCTATGCTATCTAAAAAGCAATGAAGTATCAAACTATCTAATAGTGTAACATGGATGGAGCAGCATGGAGCAACAGGAGCACTGTCCCTAGCAGTAACACTCTTAAAATGGCGATGAGAGCAAATGGCTGCTTCTTATATCCCTAGAGACTTGTGACCTTGGCAGCCAATGAAACATGTCATCCAATGACACACGCCCTTTTGTCTTCAACTTGTGGATGTTTTGTGTGCCCTGATTGGCTGCAGACCAGGAATATTCACACAGAAAACGCCGCAAAAAAAAAACCGAGTCCGACTCTGCTCTGACCTCTCCACAATCCCTCGCCTCATCAAACACGTCTATCCTACACTGTTAGAAGGTGGTATAAAAGCATGACTTGAGCGCAGTAATGCTTTTTTAATTCGATCACTCACTGAACAAATCTGCTTTCACTGACTTTTTTGGAAATTGCTCGGGTAATCTGCAATGTTCGAGTCGAAATTAAAATTGGTGAACATATTCGGTGAAGGTTCACTCATCTCTAGTCACAGGTCTTTGAAACAATTTTAGAAGAAACTTGTAAATCTTTAGTTTTCCCCTTTTGGCAATCTGGAGGTCGTAATGTTTCACATTTAGTTCCACCTACTTGTAGGAGGCTGTTTTATTTGTTATCGATACAAGTCGATCTTTGTTTTGTCACTATTTATTGACACCGAATTAGAGAATAGGCTTTTATGTATTTTATGTGTTTACCGTATATACTCGCGTATAAGCCGAGTTTTTCAGCCCAAAAATTGGGCTGAAAAGTCCCCCCCTCGGCTTATACGCGAGTCACTGTATACTGTATACACTGTATACAGTGTATACAGTATACAGGCCCGCCCCCATGAGTATACAGGACCCCCCTGCCTTGTGCACAACCCTGTAAAGGAAGAGATTAGTATACTTATCACTGTCCGCCTGCCACTGTCCCACCGCCGTCATCGCGGTCCTCCGTCTTCTTCCGTCTGCTTCCGGCTTCCTCCGGTCGTCGCAGGCAATGACGTCATTGTCAGCGCGACTGAGAGGAGAAACCGGAAGAAGATGGAGGAGCGCGTTGGCGGCGGCAGGACAGCGGCAGCGGGACAGTGATACGTATACTAATCTCTTCCTTTACAGGTTTGTGCACAAGGCGGGGGGGCCCTGGATACTGATGGGGGGCTGTATACTACACTGGGGCTGTATGTACCACTGGGGCTGCGTATATACTACACTGGGGCTGTATGTACCACTGGGGCTGCGTATATACTACTACTGGGGCTGTATATACCTCTGGGGCTCCTGTATACTGATGGGGGGCTGTATACTACACTGGGGCTGTATGTACCACTGGGGCTGCGTATATACTACCACTGGGGCTGTATATACCTCTGGGGCTCCTGTATACTGATGGGGGGCTGTATACTACCACTGGGGCTGTATATACCACTGGGGCTCCTGTATACTGATGGGGGGCTGTACACTACCACTGGGGCTGCGTGTATACTACCACTGGGGCTGTATATACCTCTGGGGCTGCTGTATACTGATGGGGGGCTGTATACTACCACTGGGGCTGTATATACCACTGGGGCTCCTGTATACTGATGGGGGGCTGTACACTACCACTGGGGCTGCGTGTATACTACCACTGGGGCTGTATATACCTCTGGGGCTGTTGTATACTGATGGGGGGCTGTATACTACCACTGGGGCTGTATATACCACTGGGGCTGCGTGTATACTACCACTGGGGCTGTATATACCTCTGGGGCTCCTGTATACTGATGGGGGGCTGTACACTACCACTGGGGCTGCGTGTATACTACCACTGGGGCTGTATATACCTCTGGGGCTGCTGTATACTGATGGGGGCTGTATACTACCACTGGGGCTGTATATACCACTGGGGCTGCGTGTATACTACCACTGGGGCTGTATATACCTCTGGGGCTGCTGTATACTGATGGGGGGGCTGTATACTACCACTGGGGCTGTGTACTGTGTACTAACTACTGGGGCTGCTGCTGTATATACAACTGGGGCTGCTGCTGTATATACAACTGGGGCTGCTGCTGTATATACCACTGGGGGTGCTGCTGTATACTACCACTGGGGCTGCTGTATATACCTCTGGGGCTGCTGTATACCACACTGCTGGGGGCTGTATACCTGTGCTGGGGTCCACCCTCGGCTTATACACGAGTCAATAGGTTTTCCCAGGTTTTGGGGGCAAAAGTAGGGGGGTCGGCTTATACACGGGTTGGCTTATACACGAGTATATACGGTACTGCTTGTATAAAAAAAAATTTCACAAGTTTTATTAACTTTTTTTAATCTCAAAAGATAAATTATTATGACTCAAATTTATATAAAACTGATAATTAAGTATTTACAAAGAAATTAGCATGTGTACTTATGAGTTCACATAAAGTTGTCCGGTCACATTTAAGAAGGGGAATAGCTAGGGGCGCTTCAGGGGCATAAGAACTGAACCTTTGCTCTTTGTGAAGACAGCATCACTGGGATTACCTTGGAAGTAAGGAATGCCCCTTGTGTTTTCCCTTGTAATGCCAAAATCAACAAGGAATCATGATTTTTTTTCAAATACAGATACAAATACAGATGTTTATTTCCAGAATAAACATCTGTATTTATAAAAATGGAAAACTTTCTGATATAAACATAATAACAGCATAAATATGATAAGCCTCGAGATAATAAAAACAAGGTAGTTTGTAGAAGATGTTAACATATCAAATCTATTTGGCACTGCAATTAATGATGAATAAATAAAATCTAGCTGCCTTTTTCAACTGCTAACTTGCTCTTCTAGTTAAATCCAGTAAGAATGTTCCACCCACATAACTCTTTTTAAAATAGAATATTTCACGAGGTTGCAATAAAAAGTAAAGTAAAAGAAGACCTTGAAGTAGAATGCCTGGGGAAATAGACTTATGACTGGAATAGCTTATAGCTAGGGTGCTTTTAATGTTTTTTTTAGTTTTTTTTAACAAAGGATCTTTCCAATCTTTCCAAAGAGTACAGTAGTCCTGTTGTAAGGACATTGCTTATATTATTGCAGGAATTCACATTATAGACAAGTAAAGACTTTATAGTGCTTTTTCTATTTCTTATTTTAGCATGCCTTCCTATTGTGTCAGTTAAAGTAATATTCTTGTTTCTGAAAACCCCTGTGCACTGGCTGTAGTTTAGTAAAAAAACAAACCGCTGAATTTTGCTCACCCTTCCCGGGTTTAGTGTTGACTCTCTACCACTGCACCTCATATCTGTTATTGTCTGCAGTGCTGCAGTTAATAACAGAAATTAGTGAGTCTGATCAACTGTGCGGTGTATTCAGGAAGAGGTGCTGAGTTCATTTATTAGCTGCTGGGCGGTAGATGACTGCAAATAAAAATTTACAAGAACTTTATTGGAGGTGTGATGATTTACGGTGGTTTCACAACAGCATTTTTCTGCTTTTGCCGGGGATCTGGTGAAAACAGCATCTGCCCGCCTCCATTTTGAATTGTAAAACCTGATGCAACCAGAGATCACCGCATCGGTATTATAACGTATCCCTCAACTGGATCTGGTATAATACCAGTGCGGTAATCTCCAGCTGAATCAGGTTTGTTGTCCATTTTTTCCCGGATCCTTTTGAGGATCTTCCAAAAAGTTAGATATACATAGAGCTTACCAGTCTACCGCTGTCCGTTGCTTCCAACGGTGCTCATTAAGCTTCATGAATATTCACTACACTGAACTGAAATGACCAATTACAGATGATCTCTGTGAGAGCGTCTATGATTGGCTGTTGCACTCAGAGTGCATCCCCACAATCTGGAGTGGTGTCTATGCTTGGCTGACATTCACATTAGTGTATAGCAACCAACTGCTATCATAGTCTGTAAAATGAATAAATAATGGGAAAAAAAGGAGTAGGGGCCCCTCGTATTTTTCATTTTCAATACAGATAAAATGGACAGCTGTGGGCTGACAACCCCAGCTGCCTAGTTTTACCCTGGCTGACAAAGAAAAATACAGGGGAACCATTTTTTAAAATTATTTAAATAAATAATTAAAAAAAAAGTGAGGGCTTCACCCCATTTTTAAATGTCAACCAAGATAATAACAGGCAGCTGAGGGCTGGTATTCTCAACGTGGTAGGACCATAGTTATTGGGCCCCCTGCTGACCTAGAAATTGGCACCAATTCTTGGAGCTTTTTCTGGCTCTTCTTGATGCCCTGGTGTGGTGGCATTAGGAAATAGAAGGGGTTAATAACAGTTGAGTATTGACAGTTTGTCCTTAAGCCCTCAATTGGTAATGTCAGGCATCGTCTAATACCTGCGTATTACCAATTCGGTAAGTGAAGAGTTAATAAACATGCACACACAGAGAAAATTCCTTTATTAGAAATAAAACACACTAGCCCATTTATTAACCCCAAAACGTACCCTCTGATGATAATCCATGGGGTCACACGAAGCACACTCATCTCTGCTGTATCGGAAGTCGTGCTGGAGGAAACATCTTATCAGCACGAACTCTGAGGACATCATGACGGCTCAAAAGTAGTGATGGGCGAACTCTCCGATGTTCGGGATCGGCGGATTTGCCCAAGCTTTTTATAAAGTTCGAGCTCGGGGCCCGAGATGATGTGAACTTGCGTCTGAACACCGAGCATGAACTTTACAGATATGGGATGGGTTGGGGGCCTTCAAAATAAAGCATAAAATTATTAATAAACATTATAATTATACTTACAGGTCCGGCGACGCGTCCTGCTCTTGCTGTCTCCCAGCTGCATCTACTTCTGGGGCCGCTCATTAACTTCACCAACTCCACTGCTCAGCACTCGGCAATTTTAGACTGGCGTCGGCAGTGTTCACGTGCTGACCCTAACCCCATTATTGCCCAGTGAGCCACCCAGCACCAGGGCCGCTGGAAGAGTTGGATACAGTGTCAGAAGATGGCACTTCTATGAATGCGCCATTTTCTAAGGCGGCTGCAGACTGCAATTCACGGCTGGGGCCCAGAAAGCTTGGACCACCCTGCGCTGCGGACTCCAGCCCCTAGATGCCTACTTGTACCTGGCTGGACCCAAAAATAGAGCAAAACCTATGTCATTTTTTAAAAATTATTTCATGAAATTCATAAAATAATTAAAAAAAAGGGCTTCCCTATATTTTTGCTTTCATCCAGGTACAAATAGGCACCTGGGGGTTGGGGGAGCACGTACCTGCCTGCTGTACCAGGCTGGCATATAAAAATATGGCAAAACCCACATAAAATTTTTTTTTAATAGTTCAAAAAAAAAAAAAAAAAACAATACATTTAGGGACTGCATCTTTATTAACCCCTCGTCCCTCATCTCTGTGCTGAACAGCCTCAGCTCTGCTTCATCAGAGACCAAGGGGACAAACAAAGCTTCTATCCCTTTGGTCCCTAAAGGAAAGACCCAAGCAATGTGGCATCATAAGGTGGGCGCAACTCAGGTCACCCGACGACAGCTCAGGTCATACCACCTGAGCTGTCTTCGGTTGACCCCAGTGTCTCTCTGGTTACAATGCTGCAGATCACGCTCCTTAAGCCAATTACGCACTGAGCTGTCAGAAGACTGCACCAAAAAGCATGAAATCCACAGCAAAAAAGCGGGAAAACGTTGTAGTGTTTGTGCTTCTATTGGCCCAGGAGATGCACACGAACACCTTGGACACAATGCATGCTGTTTCAGGCCTAAATTGCACCAAAAAGCATGAAATCCATGGCAAAAACTGCAGGAAAAATGTTGCGGTTTTTGTGCTTTTTTTGGCACAGAAGATAAAGATGAACACCTTGGACACAATGCATGCAGTTCAAGGCCTAAATTTCACCAAAAAGCATGATATCTGCGGTGAAAACCGTGGGAAAAACCTTGTGGCTTTTGTGCTTTTTTTGTCCCAGGAAATGCACACGAACACCTTGGCTACAGTGCATGCAGTTTCAGGCCTAAATTGCACCAAAAAGCCTGAAATCTGTGGCAAAAACGTTGCACTTTTTTCAGCTCAGGTTTTTTTGGTGAGCTTTATCTATCTATCTACCTTCTAGTGAGACCCTATGCTCAGTAGGCATACTGGATTCAGTCTTACTGGATGCTGCCTGATTTGGTAAAACCAGATCCAGCGCTCATTGATTCCATTTTAATTTATAACTATTGATAACACATTATGCCGTAAAGGATTAAAATCCTGCAGTGCCCGCAGAGTCCCACTGCTCATGAAGGCACATGTGCAGGTCTTTCTGAAGTTTGCCAATGAACACCTTGGTGATTCTGAGAGTGATTGGGAGAAAGTGCTGTGGTCAGATGAGATAAAAATTGAGCTCTTTGGCATTAACTCAACTTGCTGCATTTGGAGGAAGAGAAATGCTGCCTATGATCCAAAGAACGCTCTCCCCACAGTAAAGCATGGCTGTGGAAACATTATGTTTTGGGGGGTGTTTCTCTGCTAAAGGCACAGCACTAATTAACTGCATCAATGGAACAATGGATGGAGCCATGAACCATAAAATCCTGTGTGACAACCTCCTTCCCTCTGCCAGGACATTAAAAATGGGTCGTGGCTGGATCTTCCAGCACGACAATGACCCAAAACATACAGCCAAGGCAACAAAGGAGTGGCTCAAAAAGAAGCACATAAAGGTGATGGAGTGGCCTAGCTAGTATCCAGACCTTAATCCCATAGAAAACATATGGAGGGAGCTCCAAGTTGCCATGCGACAGCCTCAAAATCTTGCCAAATGCATCCAAACGCAAGCCAAAATATGTTTGCATTTGATAGTATGCATTTTTTTCAAGGCACAGGTTAATGTGGAGTGCAGCATTAACCTGTGCATTGAAAAAAATGCGTACTTTCAAATGCAAGCAAATTTTTGCTTGAGTTTGGATGCGTTCACCAATGCATCTCTATGGCATGTTAACGCAAGCAAAGGCAAGCGTTACAATACGTTAATGCTGATGTTAAGACACTTGAACGCAATGCCCGAACGTGATGTTAACCTGGCCTAAAGCACTATGTAATGCTTCATTTTGACCCAATCTACAGTATATCTACCATGTTTTTATTTTTGTATTGTTTGGATAAATAAATGCTTACTACTGAATTTCCCCTGAAGCAGAAGCTGGAATTTCTTCAATTCGTTCATTGCATATGCTGGGTACTTTTTCCTTGCAGATTTGGTACAATAAATAATCTTCAGCATGTAAATTCTTTCAGTATTTTTGCTGAATTTTTTTTCACCCATTGGCTTTAATTTGAAAAACACAGTTAAAAAATCATGCAAAAACACATGGAAAATATAGCAAAAACACATTGATGAAGCAGCAAAAAAATTGCATTTTTGATGTTGCGTTTTTCCTGACAATAGATGCAGAAATGGGGCAGAAATGTCAACATGTGCACATAACCCTATATAGCTTTATTATGTTTTGCTGCTATCACAGAGTACAAATTATTTTTTGCAATAGACAGTTTTTTGTCTCCATATTTTAAGAGCTGGAACTTTTAATTTTTTTGGTGTACAGAGCTCTATCGGGCTTATTTTTTTTGTGATGAGGTGAAGATTTTTTTGTACCATTTGTTCAATCAATTTTAATTCAGATTTTTGAGGTGCAGAATAAATAACAACCAGCATTTCAATTATTGTTTTTATTTTTTGCACAGTTCCCCGTGTGGTAAAAATGATTAGACTGATTTATTCTTCAGGTCAGCAAAGTTATAGCAATATCAGACTTATATTTCTTTTTTATGCTTTGCTACTCTTAAGGTACCGTCACACGGGGAGATATCGCCGGCGATGTTGCCGGCAACTGAGGGGCGTGGCCAGGTTGCGGCGACATCGCCGGCGAATTGCCGCGTGTGACAGGGCGATAATCAGGCGATGAATCGCCTGAGTCACATCGCCAGGTTTCCCAACCAAGTTGGGAAACCTGGCGATGTTGCTCAGGCGATTCTGCCTGATCGCCCTGTGTAACGCGGCGATCCGCAATGTAACGGGCGATTCCGCCTATCTACTACATTGCGGGTTATCGCTCGCTGGGTTGCCGGGCAACCCAGCGAGCGATAGCCGCGGCAACTAGCCGGCGACATCGCCGGTAAGTTGCTCAGTGTGACAGCTCCCCGGCGATGTTGTCAGGGATGCGCGCTCCCGCGATCCCCGGCAATATCGCCGGAGATATGTCCCTGTGTGACGGTACCTTTACACACTAAAATCTTTATTTTTCAAAATTCAATTTGGTTGTGAATCGCCATACTCTAAAGGCCACGTCACACGCATCAATCTTATGAGCGATATTGTTAGCGATCACGTGCACGCGCGATCGCTAACAATATCGCTCACATCGCTGGTGAGCTGTCACACGGGCAGACTCACCAGCGATGTGGAGCAGCGAGATCGCTGGTAACTATGGTAAACGTCGGGTTACTAGGCGCCGCGCGGCGCTTAGTAACCCGACGTTTACCATAGATACCATCTCCCAGCATAGGCTCTGCGCTGGGAGATCGCTCATCGTGGTGTCACACACCACGATGCTGCAGATTGATCAAGCATTTATCGCTTGATTTGAGCTCCGGCTCACAAATCTGCAATCAATCAATCAAGCGATTTTACATTGTAAAATCGCTTGATTACACGCAGCGACGCACAGACGATATCGCTTAAGCGATTAAAAAAGCAGATCGCTTAAGCGATATCGCTCAGAAGATTGATGCGTGTGACGTGGCCTTTAGAGCTGTAACTTTTTGAGCCATATTAGGGCTTGTTTTTTTGCATGGATGGTTTGCCACTTTCATTCACTTTCATTTTGTTTAACATATGACTTTTTGATCTGTTTTGTTCAAATTTGATGTATGTCAGCATGATAAAAAATTTACAAAGTTACAATTTTGTTGTGTTTTTCATTATTATTTTTTACAGTGTTGGCCATATGGAATAAATAACATGATGGTGTTATTTTTAGGGTCATTCTGGATATGAAGATACAAATTATATGTACTGTTTTGTGTTTATTTTTGTTTTTAACCCAAAGGATGCATTTTTAGTGGCGAAACAGGTTTTCATGGTTTGTGTACATTTTCTTCTATTTTTTGACTCTTTTAATTATCTTTTTAACTGTTAACATTAATATTTTTTCAACTTGATCACTAGTCTTATGTATTGCAGTACTCTTGAACAGCAGTGCAAGACACTTATCAATGATGCACTGACTTTGCCTGTTATGGTGCCGTCACACAGCACGATCTGGCCAGCGATGTCGGAAGTGATGCGCGGATGCCCGCTCGCTTCCGACATCGCTGGCCAGCTGTCACACAGCATCGCTGCGGCCGGCGATGCCGCAGCGATGCGGGCGTTGACATCGCTCGCTGGGCTGGGCTCAGCCCAGCGAGCGATCCTGTGGTATAGGCTGGATCGCCGCCGACATCGCTCTGGCGATGTCACACGGCGCGATCCAGCCTTATTGCAGGTCGCCGGTTGACAGGTTTACGGTTCTTCCCGTAAACCTGGCAACCTGCGACCAGCGATAAAACGCGGTCGCGCCGCTCGTTTATAGAGCGCGACGTCGCTAGCGACATCGCTGATACGCCACTTTTTCGGCGATGTCGCTAGCGACGTCGCCAGGTGTGACAGCACCATAAGACCTTGCCAATAGCAGGTTCTAAAAGGCAATGATACCCTTGGGTCAACAGATGACCTCAAAGCACAATGGCAACAATTGAAACCTGCGATCACAGGGGTCCAATCATGCCTTAGGGGAACTTTTAACCCCTTTTAACTTCGTAGATACAGATGTTGACATTGACAGCAGCATTGAAAGGGTTAGTCAACATCAATCAGTTCCAAGTTAGGGCAGATGCTCGTAGGTGTCAGATGCTATGTACAATTGTCATCCTTGGAATTTTTTGCTAATTACTTATTTACAATCGACATTTGAAAACGCTGATGAGGGAATGATGCCCCTTAGCGGCCACCCTTTTTTATATGTATTGGCGGACGTTAAAGGGTTAACTCTATGTAAACACTCTATATCAATAAATGTTAGAATAACCACTATAGAGATACATTAACAAATTTAATATCCACAGAATAATAGACCTTAATACAACAAGGTGATCTTAAAAAAAAAAAAAATAAAATAACATGTTTTTTTTCATCCAACCATTAATCATGTACTTTCAACACCTGCATTTATCCGAAAATAATTACGGTACCTACAAAGAAATCAATTTTTTGTTTTCTTCAGAAAGACTTCATACAAATTTTTTCAGCGAAATGTTTTAATTACTTTTCTGTTTCCTACCGTATGTGTAACATATCAGTTTGAGTGAAACTTTTCATGCAGGATAGTTAACAAAAAGGTGAAGAGAAAGATATATAATGAAGCAATTATAAAATGCAAGGAAACCCCTGGAGCTAATGGAGCATTTAAGAACCATATCAAAGAAAGTGTCAGTCTGTCTCTAAATGGCAATATCTAGTCAAAATTGACATACAGTCTTTAATCATATTTTCAAGCTGTCAACAGAGCAGGATTCCATTGTTAAGGAAAAAAAATAGTAAAGTGAATTCTAAAGAGAACCTGTCATCAGATTCACTCTGCCCAAACCATGAGCAGCATGAATCAGAGTCCAGCTGCAGTATTGAAGCTGTCAATGTTAGGGTGCGTGCACACGATCAGTATACGCAGCGTTTTGGACGTAGTACAGTAAAAGCACAGTGGATGGGATTTCAAGAAATCCCATCCTCACTATGCTTAACCCGACCGCAGCGATCTGACAGCTGCGGTGCGGGTTGCCGCCATTCCGCTCCTCCGCAGCATGTTGATCTCATGCTGCGGAGTCGGCAGCGGCTCCCATCGAGTGACTGCAGGGAGAAGCCGCCCTGCACCTGCCGCACATGGTGAGTACAGGGCGGTTGCGGTCTCCCTGCGGACAAACGCAGGTTCACTTCAGGTCCGGAGGAGCTGCGTCCAACATGCATCTACTTCGGACTGTGAGCACACAGCCTTAGAAAACTAGTCTGAGATTATGCATCATGGATGACTAGCCTGCCGGTGTTTTCCTCCAACTTCTCCCTGCCCCGCATTCCTAGATTGAAAGGACTTTTCCTATTCATGTGAATAGGGACAGACTTATGAGCATAAGCCATCAGGGAAGGAATAATTTGGGTGAGCCCTGCTTTGCCACATTTAGGCCACACATGCTGCTCACAGATGTGTAAAAATTATTCAATCCCTGGTCCTTCTCTGCCTCCACCTTTATATAGCCTGCTAGCACATAGCTAGGTGAGTTACTAGAGTTAGGGACTATTATACATGCGTACAGCTTGCTGTGCCTGGATAAGCCTTTCATGTCGGCTCAAACGCTGATCCTGCATCCTTCTCTGAGCAAGTTGGCTGATCTGATCAGCTGACATGTGCAGCTAACAGATGCAGGTGGATCTTGTGTGCTGTATAGAGGTATGCTGATGCACGGCTCTGTACAGCATAATAATCAAATAGCGGAAGCTTAAAGTTCTCTAAGGGGACTAGCAAATAGATATGAGCGAACTTTCCCCAAACATGTTTGCCAATATAAAATTCAGTATGAACATTGAAGATTTGGTTTGCGATTGGAAACCCGAGCAATTTACTAAAAAAATGCCAAACAAGACTTGTCCGGAAAAATTTTTGAAAAGTAAAGTGGCCTTAAAACGTTCCCTGGTTGGGGGTCAAAATTCTCACCGGAAGACCCGCTGGCTGGGAACAACACCTAATGTTTAGGAGTGTTCCCAGCCATCGGGTCTACCATTTTCTTTATACAAAGCTTAACCTGGCACTATACTTAAAAAAGCAAGAGAGGGTTGATCCTTTTGGTGTTTTTTATTTGTGGAGTTTGTGAAAGTTCATCAATCATCAAACGTTTCGGCTCATGCAAGAGCCTTCATCAAGTGATTCTTATATGCAGTAGTGGGAGTGTTACTCCACTTTTTAGCTCAGTTAGATAGGTGTATGCTGCCTTGGAGGCCTCTGTTTGATAGGGAATGCAGTCCGAGATCCAAATTAGTGGATACACAGACGTGGTCTGGCTGAGCGTATGGGGGTCCATACATCAAGGTCCATCACATGGTTAGCAGAAAGGTAGTTTATGGCTCCTGTCCTTGTGTTGACGTTTTGTGCATCATGCAGTCATGCTGGAGGGCTGGTGGCAGGACCTTGATGTATGGACCCCCATACGCTCAGCCAGACCACGTCTGTGTATCCACTAATTTGGATCTCGGACTGCTTTCCCTATCAAACAGAGGCCTCCAAGGGCAGCATACACCTATCTAACTGAGCTAAAAAGTGGAGTAACACTCCCACTACTGCATATAAGAATCACTTGATGAAGGCTCTTGCATGAGCCGAAACGTTTGATGATTGATGAACTTTCACAAACTCCACAAATAAAAAACACCAAAAGGATCAACCCTCTCTTGCTTTTTTAAGTAGAGTGCCAGGTTAAGCTTTGTATATAGTTATTCCTCTTTCCCTAGGCACCTACGCTTGCGGTTGAGCCAGACTTGTCCTATATACCATTTTCTTTAGGCTTCCTGAAGTTTGCAGGTGTTTTTGACACCTGCAGGTTGTGGATTTTGGAAACAATGCCTTGTAATGTTCTTAAAACATTAGTTTAAGAGAGCTTAATATTTTTTAGGGAATTTTTTTTTAAATATATTTTTATAATTGATTTTATTTATCATTATTATTCTTCTTATTATTTTTTTTTGGAGCAAACCTTTATTATTACAGAGGGTCAACAGCATGCCAGGCCAGTTGTTCTACACTTATGTGATAGCAATTCACATAACAATAGCATATGACCATTATATGCTTCGCATCCATGATCTAAATGGTCAGTTCACATTCATGACACACCATACTATGGATATTGCTTCTTGCAAATGTGCAATCACTTTGTATTCTAATGTATGGAATGAAATGAAATAATATATTTTTGATGTGTGCACAAGAGTGTTATATGTATAAATAATAATGAACTGGTCAGTGCATTGCTGCCCACTAGCCTTTTATTCAACATTCCAGATGAATTGGTGGTGAGCCGAATAAACTTATTTGTTTTCATTATTTCTCCTCCAAATATGTTAGGCTTCAATAATCGCTCCACCCAACTGCAAGCTCAGGTGCTAACTGTGGAATGGGAAATAGGATTTGTAATGTTTGTCAGGTGCCTTCTGAAGCCCACCCCATGGAGGGAAAATGAGGAGCTAGGCAACAAATTTGTGTAAACAATAATATCCTGTAAGTGATTGTGCTCTGGCACTACAAAAGGCGGGCCTCTAGGTAAAGCAAAGTTGCACAGGGTTCCTTCTTGGTAGTGCAGTACTAGTCAGCTCCACTGTGCTCCACTTTGCTACCATGTGCCTGCAGTATGCAATGATAGTAATGATGGATCCACCACAAGATATGCCTGCTCTGGAGGATGTCCTCTTCCTCACCATCCCAGGGGCTGAGTGTGTTTCAACACCAGAACCAGAGCAGCCTTCAAAGGACACATATGTCACCTGGGGATCCACTGCACTACCTGCATTGGGGCTTCTATGCAGCAAGGTCAGGATCCAGCACTTGGCTCAGATGCCTGAGGAGGTCCTGAGGAGGTTACAGTCAGGAGGTGAGCCATTCCCCATGGCAGTCGGGAGCAGCAGATGTCAAACTCAGGAGTATCTTGCAGCATGCCTGGCAGTTTTACACCTGCAGCTGGTGCAGCAGCCACTGGATCAGCAAATCCAGGAGCATGATGAGGAGGATGAGGAGTATGAGGAGGTCAAGAAGGATGAAAAGTTCAAGGATCAGGTGGAGGTAGCAGAGTCAGAAGGTTCTGTTTCCCAGTCTTGTTTAGCACCCCCAACAGAGGCCTTTGATTCAGAGAATCCCATGTGGGGACCTTTCTTGAAGAGATTCAGCACATGGATAACATTGCCCGAGAGTAGTTTCATGGGACTAAGGCTAACGACTTTGATGACCAATGTACCTGAGATATAGTGGTGGAATTCATCCAGCAGAAGGGGTTTGTCTTCGTAGCCGAAGAGAGGTACTGGTAATCGGTGCTACATCAACCTGTCCACCCATCACTAGAGGTGAGCGAACCTTTTGAGGCTTGGATTCAGAACAGTTAGCTGAACTTCTGAACCCCATTAAAATCAATAGGAGGCAAAATCAAGGCCATAGAAAACACCTTCTAAGGGCCCAAAAGCTGCCAAAACAGTTCAAATTAGGGTAGACACCAGGAAAAGTGGCATCTATTCCCCAGAGTTAACATTTTTATCATGTTGCATTATGGACGCATGGGACAAGACCAGGCCCAGCATTTCAAACTTCAGGGGTAGGCATGTTGCTCAGAGAGCCCTACTAAAATCATGAAACACATTACAAAGACAGCCCAAAAAGAGTCTCCACATTTAAAAAAATTAGGGCCAGATACTACCAAAGTGGCATCAATTGACTCAGAATAAAAATTGTATAACTGCGAGATGAATGCTGCATTTTGAAAAGTACAACATCGCCGACTCTGACCATTCTGCCATTGGGGTGGAAAATCTATGGAGATACCTGACTTGTTCATCTTGATGAAAATTAGGCTTTCTATACTTTCAGGGGGCAGACAGATTCACTTGTTCATCAGGACACCACCTGCAGCACTAAGAACACACTCTGAGAAAATACTGGCTGCCGAGCATGACAAAACCTTCAAGGCGTGACAGGCAAGCTCAGGCCACTCATCCATTTTTGAAGCCCAAAATGCAAAAGGGTCCAAACCCCCTGATGGCATGAATATTGACCCCCTAGATACTCCTGTACCATCCTTTCCAGTCGTTCACTATTTATCAGACTTGCATTCAGTTCTGTCGGTGGACGAGCTGTTTTAAAAAATTGGTCAAAGGACTCCCAGAAATTGCTTCTGACAATTAAATTGTTGCTCCTAATGTTTCTATGCTGAGAATTTCATGATCCCAGGTGTGGAAGTGTAGATATGCGATGTGTACTGTGTCCCTCACTGGTGTGTTGAGGTAAATCAGTCATAGGATTGTCTACCAGCTTTTTTTGATAGTTCATGCTCATGCGCATGTTCCTGTCCAAGGTGGGAAGAATTTGGCTAAACTTACTCTTGTACCACAGATCCAAGAGTGTGGCAACCGATAAGTAATCGCAAATTTGAATCCTAATGATACGGGCATCATGTTGCAGATAATGCAGCAAGAAGGCGCTCATGTCTTGCATCTATGAGGCCCAAGTCTTTGTTGTGTTGGTGGCAGCGTAAAATTTCTTCCTCCGTCCTTTCCTGCCAACCTCGGACAATAGTAAGGGGTATCATTTCTTCCTCATCTCCTGACTGTTCTGTGCCCATCACCTCTTCATCGTCATCCTTCTCCATTTGTTCCCTCAGCTCCTGTACTTTTACTACAACTTTGTCTGATACCATGAATCTCTATCGCTCTACTCCACCCTTACATGCCACCTACTGTGTGACGAGAGTCCAGACCTTTACCATATTTAAATCCTTTCCGCATCCTCGTCTTCTTCCTCCTCTTCCCGTGGTGCCACCACCTCATCCTGCAGACTTTTCAAAGTTTGCTTCAGCATGTACAGTAGATGACTGCAATAGTGATGCTGATTATGTTTTTGTCAGTGCTAACATATTAGTAGTCAATTTGAAACTGTGACGTAGGATGCAGTGATCCTTCATTTGTGCCTACTCTGGAAGCCTTATTTGCATCACCTTCCACACCCTGGGCCCATTAAGCTACTGTTCTTTGGTATCAGTCATTTCTAATTTCCTATAAAAGAGGAGGTTTTTAACCCAGATAGAGGCTGAAAATGGAGGTTAGGGACCCGGTCAAGCAGACACACCTCAACGCGGCGACTTGGTGGTTTATCGATATGGCCATATTTATAAAGCTAAGTGTCTCAATTTTTAGCTTATGAAATATTCCTATATTCTATTTGTTATAGCAGAGTGCCGCTTTTTTACTATTGTAAGTATTGTGGTTAGCGCTCACCTGTGCACACTGACAGGATTGAGTGCCGCAAATATTCTTGTATTGTAGTATGGGTTCATACCCTCTGTAGTGCACCTTCCCCAGCCTGGGCCCGTTAAGATAGTGCTTTCTGGTATAAGTCTTTTTCAATTGCCTATAAAAGAGGAGGTTTTTAACTCAGAGGCTGAAAATGGGGGTTAGAGACTCGGTCAAGCAGACACGCATCAATACGGCAACTGGGTGGTTTATATATATGGCCATAATTATAAAGCTAAGTGTCTCAATTTTTTGAATATGAAATATTCCTTTATTCTAATTGTCACAGCAGAGTGCCACTTTTTTTACTATTGTAAGTATTTTGTTTAGCGTGCACCTGTGCATACTGTCAGGATTGAGTGCCACAGAAATTTCTTGTATATTGCATCACGTTCGGCTTGCTTTGAGTCTTTGTACATGTCATTACATACTGCTGCCACATTTGCTGCAACATGTGCAGAGTGGAATTCTATTGTGTCAGCACTAGAGAAGGGGGTGTGCTCGTCGAATGTTTGTCGAACACCGTCGAATACCATTGAAAACAATGGCAGGCAAACACAAACACATACTAACACATAGAAAACACATAGAAAACACCTTCTAAGGTGTCCAAAAGGTGACAAACTTCTCAGAAGACAAAACAAACATATGAAAAAGTAACAAGTACGTATAAAAATGCGAAAAGAAAAGAGTTGGACTAGTAAAAGGAGGAGGAGACACAGATATAATCATGTCATGCCTGTTACTGTCCCTTCCAAGCCTGCTCCTGTTGCCGCTCGGTCGGTGCCTGCTCCTGCTTCTGCCACTCACCTGCTGCCCCGGGGGTCCCGCTCTGTGTTCCGCCGCCGTGCCGGTCTGGGTCGCGTTTCCCTGTCCTCCCCTCCAGCTGCTGCAGATTCCAGCCCTCCTCTGTCTTCCTGTCTTCCTGGTAGTGCACATAGGGGGCGGACGCCCACTCGTGCACTCTTTTAAAGGGCCAGTGTGTCCTTTCTCATTCACCCCTCTCAGCCAATCGCTGCTGAGGGGTGGATACATAAGAATAATCCCTGCATTCAGCCAGTGCCTGGGCGTTTTACTGTGCTCCTTGAGCTCCTGTCCAGGTCTGGCTAGCTTCTGTGTTATGCCTTGCCTATTGTTTACACTGTGTTCTGTTTTCTTTCATAAGGATCCTGTCCTGGCTGTTATTCACATCTCCAGCTACAGATGTCACCTGCTGCTGCCTGAGGATCCCTTCACCCCTCTTGCCTTCCTACTCACTGTGTGCTGCCTGGCAGTCGGTTATCAGGCTCCAGGGTCATTGATCCTCCCACGTTGCGCTGAGTCATATCCCTGTATAGGGGTCAAGGTCGCAGGCTTCCGGTGGGAGGTTCTGGAGGCTCTGACCCTGAGGCCCTCTCCAGGGGCTCCGTGTCTACTTTGTAGTTCTAAATAAAACTCCTTAACCTGCCTCCTGTCTCCAGCGTGTTTCTGGTGTCGGCATCCACAGATTCTGTGGTCCAGTGGGTCTCTTTGTTCCCTCCGCCTGTGTTGGCGTGACAGATTATGCCCAGGCCATGGACTCCGCCGACCCCAGATTCGACGCTCAAAGGGAGCTGGCCAGCCTCCGCCAGAGTCAGGAGCAGGTGGTTGCGTTCATGCGCAACCTGGAGACCCGTCTGGGGTCTCTTCAGGTTGTCGATCCCTCTTTGACTTCTCATATTGCAGGTCTTCACCAGGAGCTGGATCGCCAGGGGGAGATGAAAGCCCAGATGTTACACTATGTGACGTCGGTGGAGGAACGGCTCTCGGCTATTCAGAGGGCGCCTCTCCCTCAGGTCGCGGTACCTGCACAGGATCCTGGAGCCTTGAGTGGCACTGTCTCTTCTCCTCGCCTCTGCAAGCCTATGAGGTATTCTGGGGATCCTAAGTTGTGTCTGGGGTTCCTCAACCAATGACAGCTGCATTTCAGGTTACTACCACACCAGTATCCCACGGACGTGGCAAAGGTAGCCTTTCTGGCTTATTTGGAAGGCGAAGCCCTGGCTTGGTTCAATCCGTTATTGGAGAGAGAGGACCCGCTGGTATCCAACCTACAGGTCTTCCTGGAGACCTTCTGCAAGATCTTTGATGAACCAGGACGGATGGCATCTGCGACCGAGGCTCTCTTCAACCAACAACAAGGCACTCTGACGGTAGGTCAATACGCAATCCAGTTTCGCACTCTGGCTTCGGAGCTGCGGTGGTCCGACGAGCCGCTGATCGGAGTATTCCGGCGCGGGTTGTCCGGTCGCCTTAAGGATGAACTGGCGATTCGGGACCTGCCCGGTACCCTGGACGACTTCATTTCCCTTGCTGTTTGTATTGATCGACGTCTACAAGAACGGACGAAGGAGAGGACCCAGGAGAGAAGACCACCTCGCTTGGCTCCCTCTTTCCAGAGACCGCTCCTACCGGTTCCCTCGTCTTTTTCTGCTGGCGCTCAAGAGCCCATGGAAGTGGATCGTCTCCGGCTGAGTCCCCGAGAACGAAAGGAGAGAGTCGCTTGTAGACTGTGTCTCTACTGCGGGGCATCCGACCACTTCCGCCGGCAATGCCCCAAGAGGCCGGAAAACTCCTCCACCTAGGACAGGTAAGAGATGCCATCCTAGGTGAGAGCAATTCCTCTCTACCCTTAATTATCTGCATACAGGTTAAAGTCGGTGATAGACGGTTTTCGGAGTCGGCATACCTGGATTCGGGTTCAGCAGGTAATTTCATACAACGTGACGTGGCGCTGCGGTACGGCATTCCGATATTCTCCTTGCAGCATCCCCGTATGATCACTTCGGTCGACGGAAGACCCTTGCAGGACTCTGTTGAGGGCATCACGGATGAGGTAGAACTACAGATCGGAGCTCTCCATACGGAGAGGATCTCTTTTTACGTGCTGCCTACGTTTTCTCCCCCATTCATGCTAGGTCTGCCATGGCTACACACGCATGAGCCAGTCATCGACTGGCCTACAGGAAAGGTCCAGCGTTGGGGTCCGACCTGCCATAGCCACTGCCTGCTTTCCGTCCGTCCTGCCCGCCTGCCTCCCTCTCCGTCATCCATGCCTGGATTACCATCAGCCTATTGGGGCTACGCGGATGTATTCGACAAGAGAGAGGCAGAGAGCCTACCTCCGCACAGACCATACGACTGCCCTATCGAGCTGGTTCCCGGGGCGTCGCTCCCCACAGGTCGTATTTATCCGTTGTCCCCAGCCGAGACCCAGGCTATGTCGGAATACATCACGAAACAAAGTATTCACTGATCTCAGGGAGACCAGTTCAAGAAAACACTGCAGGCAGCCGGCTAAAGCGCTCAACACAGTGAATTCCTAGGCCCATTGCCCCCTGGGAATTTTGAATATGCAAATAGAGTCTGTGGAGCCTCGTTTAGGAGTCTCAACACAGGACTAGCCAGATCTTCCTCTAGTGAAGGACCTAGCCATGATAACCACCATATTAAGTCGCCCTTTGAGTCAATATCCAGCTCTTTACAAGCTTAAAGATATGACAAGGGAATACCAAGGCCAGGTATCCATCCACAGACAGCTGTTTTGGGGTGTTGCCCCTCATCAGTGTGGAGTAGGATTCTGGCTAGGTGGGAGCAATGCCTAGTTGACCAACAAAACAAAGTATTCACTGATCTCAGGGAGACCAGTTCAAGAAAACACTGCAGGCAGCCGGCTAAAGCGCTCAACACAGTGAATTCCTAGGCCCATTGCCCCCTGGGAATTTTGAATATGCAAATAGAGTCTGTGGAGCCTCGTTTAGGAGTCTCAACACAGGACTAGCCAGATCTTCCTCTAGTGAAGGACCTAGCCATGATAACCACCATATTAAGTGGCCCTTTGAGTCAATATCCAGCTCTTTACAAGCTTAAAGATATGACAAGGGAATACCAAGTCCAGGTATCCATCCACAGACAGCTGTTTCGGGGTGTTGCCCCTCATCAGTGTGGAGTAGGATTCTGGCTAGGTGGGAGCAATGCCTAGTTGACCAACAAAACAAAGTATTCACTGATCTCAGGGAGACCAGTTCAAGAAAACACTGCAGGCAGCCGGCTAAAGCGCTCAACACAGTGAATTCCTAGGCCCATTGCCCCCTGGGAATTTTGAATATGCAAATAGAGTCTGTGGAGCCTCATTTAGGAGTCTCAACACAGGACTAGCCAGATCTTCCTCTAGTGAAGGACCTAGCCATGATAACCACCATATTAAGTGGCCCTTTGAGTCAATATCCAGCTCTTTACAAGCTTAAAGATATGACAAGGGAATACCAAGGCCAGGTATCCATCCACAGACAGCTGTTTCGGGGTGTTGCCCCTCATCAGTGTGGAGTAGGATTCTGGCTAGGTGGGAGCAATGCCTAGTTGACCAACAAAACAAAGGGCCACTTAATATGGTGGTTATCATGGCTAGAATTCACTGTGTTGAGCGCTTTAGCCGGCTGCCTGCAGTGTTTTCTTGAACTGGTCTCCCTGAGATCAGTGGATACTTTGTTTTGTTGGTCAACTAGGCATTGCTCCCACCTAGCCAGAATCCTACTCCACACTGATGAGGGGCAACACCCCGAAACAGCTGTCTGTGGATGGATACCTGGCCTTGGTATTCCCTTGTCATATCTTTAAGCTTGTAAAGAGCTGGATATTGACTCAAAGGGCCACTTAATATGGTGGTTATCATGGCTAGGTCCTTCACTAGAGGAAGATCTGGCTAGTCCTGTGTTGAGACTCCTAAACGAGGCTCCACAGACTCTATTTGCATATTTGGAATACATCACGGACAGTCTGGCTCGGGGGTTCATTCAGAAATCCTCGTCCCCAGTCGGTGCAGGGTTCTTCTTCGTCAAAAAGAAGGATGGGTCGCTACGTCCTTGCATTGACTATCGAGGTCTGAATGCCATCACGGTAAAGAATAAATATCCTCTGCCTCTTATTCCAGAGCTGTTTGACCGACTCCGTGGTTCCCGGATTTTCACCAAGTTGGATCTGCAAGGGGCTTACAATCTCGTCCGCATTCGGGCTGGAGATGAATGGAAGATGGCATTCAATACCCGCGATGGCCATTATGAGTATCGAGTGATGCCCTTCAGATTGAGCAATGCACCCGCCGTGTTCCAAGAATTTGTGAATGATGTTTTCCGGGACCTCCTGTACGTCTGCGTGGTCGTGTACCTCGATGACATCCTGGTGTTCTCTCCAGATCTACCCACGCACCATAGAGATGTCAGGCAGGTCCTTCTTCGGCTACGGGAGAACCGTCTCTACGCCAAGTACGAGAAATGCCTCTTTGAGAGGACCTCCTTGCCGTTCCTGGGGTACGTCATCTCCGATACCGGCTTTGAGATGGATCCGGAGAAGGTTTCGGCTGTCATGAAGTGGCCTCGTCCTGTCAGGATCAAAGCCGTCCAGAGGTTCCTAGGTTTTGCCAATTACTACCGGCAGTTCATTCCCCATTTCTCGGATCTGGTCCGGCCTCTTACCGCGCTCACCCGTAAAGGGTCCCCTGTGAATGGATGGACTACAGAGGCCGAGTCCTCCTTCTTGGCGCTTAAGTGTGCCTTCTCCTCTGCGCCAGTGCTGCACAGACCGGTGGCAGATAAGCAATTCTTTCTGGAGGTGGACACATCCTCCACGGGCGCTGGGGCCATGCTCACGCAGAGGTCCTCCTCAGGTCGCATGGTATCCTGTGGGTTCTTTTCCAAAACCTTCTCATCCTGTGAGCGAAACTACTCCATCGGGGATCGTGAGTTGCTTGCCATCAAAATGGCATTGGAGGAGTGGCGCTACCTCCTTGAGGGCGCAGTGCACCCGGTTGTGATTTACACCGATCACAAGAATCTGGCCTATTTGCAGTCCGCTCAACGGCTCAACCTTCGTCAGGCACGCTGGTCTTTGTTCTTAGCACGATTTGATTATCGTCTCCATTTTTGTCCCGCAGATAAGAACGTCAAAGCTGATGCCCTGTCCCGGTCCTTCCTTGCCGACGACCAGGAGGAGGAGCCATCGTCGACCCATCTAAGATGGTTGTGGTAGCCCCGCTCCGTCTGTTGCAGATTCCTCCAGGTAAGACGTTGGTGCCTGAGCCTGACCGACGACATGTTCTTCACTGGGGACACTCCTCCCGGCTAGCTGGGTATGCTGGTTTGACAAAGACTCTCCAGTTGATCGGTCGTCACTACTGGTGGCCATGGATGCATCAGGAGGTAACTGACTTCGTCTCGGCCTGCTCGTCTTGTGCCCGCAATAAGACTCCCAAGCGGTTGCCAGCCGGACGACTACTACCCTTGCCGGTCCCTTCCGAACCATGGAGCCACATTGCTATGGACTTTATTACGGACCTCCCTGCTTCTTCCGGTAACACCGTCATTTGGGTTGTGGTGGATCGTTTCTCCAAAATGGGCCATTTCGTTCCTCTGCCAGGTCTTCCCTCGGCTCCCAGGTTAGCTGAGCTGTTTGTTCTCCACATTCTCCGGTTACATGGTCTTCCTTCTCACATTGTTTCTGACAGGTGAGTGCAGTTTGTGTCCCGGTTCTGGAGGTCTCTCTGCACGAAACTCGACATCTCCTTGGATTTCTCATCGGCTTATCATCCTCAATCCCACGGACAGGTCGAACGAGTCAATCAGGTACTGACTGGCTACTTACGACACTTCATCAACTCTCACCATGATGATTGGGTATCCTTGCTGCCGTGGGCAGAGCTGTCGTACAACAACCATACCGGTGAGTCTTCCCAGAAATCTCCATTCATTGTTGTATACGGACAGCATCCCAGGATCCCAACTCCCCTGGCTCTCACGACGTCCACTCCAGCAGCCGAGGAGGTAGCACGGGACTTTGCCAGGATCTGGGCTGAGACACGAACGGCGCTGGAGAGAGCCACCAGACGTATGAAGGATCACGCAGACAAGAGACGCCTGGATGCTCCGTTGTTTCAACCTGGAGACAAGGTATGGCTCTCCTCTAAATATGTTGGCCTGAAGGTTCCCTCGTTCAAGTTTACTCCACGCTTCATTGGGCCCTTTGAAGTCCTCCGACGGTTGAATGAGGTATGCTACCAATTGCGACTACCCTCTTGCTTGCGGATTCACAATTCTTTCCACCGTTCTCTCCTCAAACCAGTGGTACTCAACCGCTTCTCCCAGGATCCTGGTGTGCATCCTCCCCCTGTCTCCAACAATGATGTGTTTGAGATCAAGGCCATCCTCGACATGAAGCGGAGAGCGTGTCGGACCTGGTACTTGGTCGATTGGAAGGGCTTTGGTCCTGAGGAGAGGTCATGGGTGCCGGAGGCGGATGTCGCTGCTTCCCGTCTCCTCCGGCGTTTTAACGCCTGTCTCCGGCGGGGGGGGGGGGGGCGTGCGGGAGGGGGTACTGTCACTGTCCCTTCTCAGCCTGCGCCTGTTGCCGCTCGGTCGGTGCCTGCTCCTGCTTCTGTCACTCGCATGCTGCCCCGGGGGTCCCGCTCTGTGTTCCACCGCCGTGCCAGTCTGGGTCGCGTTTCCCTGTCCTCCCCTCCAGCTGCTGCAGATTCCAGCCCTCCTCTGTCCTTCTGTCTTCCTGGTAGTGCACATAGGGGGCGGGCGCCCACTCGTGCACACTTTTAATGGGCCAGTGTGTCCTTTCTCAATCACCCCTCTCAGCCAATCGCTGCTGAGGGGTGGATACATAAAATTAATCCCTGCATTCAGCCAGTGCCTGGACGTTTTACAGTGCTCCTTGAGCTCTTGTCCAGGTCTGGCTAACTTCAGTGTTATTCCTTGCCTATTATTGACACTGTGTTCTGTTTTCTTTCAGAAGGATTCTGTCCTGCCTGTTATTCACATCTCCAGTTACAGATGTCACCTGCTGCCTGAGGATCCCTTCACCCCTCTTGCCTTCCTACTCACTGCGTGTCGCCTGGCAGTCGGTTATCAGGCTCCGGGGTCATCGGTCCTCCCACGTTGCGCTGAGTCATATCCCTGTACAGGGGTCAAGGTTGCAGGATTCCGGTGGGAGGTTCTGGTGGCTCTGACCCTGAGGCCCTCTCCAGGGGCTCTGTGTCTCCTTTGTAGTTCTAAATAAAACTCCTTAACCTGCCTCCTGTCTCCAGCGTGTTTCTGGTGTCGGCATCCATAGATTCTGTGGTCCAGTGGGTCTCTATGTTCCCTCTGCCTGTGTTGGCGTGACAATGCCCTTCTAAAATCATGTAAAACACAGCAAGGGGACTCCAACATGAGTCTCCATTTTTTCCAAAAATTTGGGCACAGACACCACTTAAGTGGTATCAATTGCCCCAGAGTTGCAAGCTTAAAATGGTTGGTGACTGTCATGCAGCACATTAAAAAATCCACAAGCCTTTAGTCTCCCCAGGATGACACAGGGGTAGAAAAGTCCTTGTGGATCCATGACTTGTTCATCTTGATGAACGTTAGTCTGTCCACATTGTCACTGGACAGACGCGTGTGCTTATCTGTCAGCACACCACCAGCAGCACTGAAGACAGAGTGTGTGTGCAGTGCCCTGCAGAGTGTGTGCCCACTGCCCTGCAGTGTGTGTGCCCACTGTCCTGCAGAGTGTGGCCAGTGCCCACAGCTCTGCTATTCTGCTGCAGTTGCATGCATGTTAAGGGCAGGGGCTGCAGAGCATTGCACCCCACCCTACCAGACCTGCTCTGTGCACTGGCTGCTGCATTATGCTGAGCACAGGTGTAGACTGGGGGACACTGCTGTTGCCAGTGGGTTCTGCTGTCTGTGCTCTGCCATCCAGTGTTCTTTGCTGTCACTGTGTTCTGATGTCAGTGGGCTCTGCTGTCTGTGCTCTGCCGTCCAGTGTTCTTTGATGTCATTATATTCTGCTGTCTGTGGGCTTTGTTGTCTGTGTTCTGCCATCCGGTGTGCTTTGCTGTCACTGCAGCAGAGAAATAGCTGTGCCAATGATGTGTTTGTTTTGCTGCGGATAATGTGTGTTTTTGTTTTAATTTCTATTCCAGACTCTATCAAATTAATGTTTCTGGGAGAGAGGGAGATAGACAGAGAGAAAAAGAGAGCTAACGAGTCACAGAAAGGAAGGCGATGGGGGACAGAGACAGTGTACAAGGAGGAGACAGACACAGAAAGGGAAAACAGCGCACATGGGGGAGAGACATCCTTCAGGGAAGAGACAGACGCAGGAGAGAAACAGCGCACAGGGTGAGACAGGCACAGAGAGTGAGAGACACAGTAGATAGGGGAGAGACAGGCTCATAGAGGGGAGACAGCACACATGGGGGAGAGACATCATGCAGGGAAGAGACAGACGCTGGGGAGAAACAGTGCACAGGGTGAAACAGGCACAGATAGGGGGAGACACAGTACACAGGGGGGAGACAGGCACAGAGAGGTGAGACAGCACACACGGGGCATGATATGAAATGGAATGGTATGATAGTATGAGCGCTGGGAACAGATTACAAGCACTGGATCCTATAGCTTATTACCTTCAAATTTAATATGAACAGTGGATATTACAGGTCCTCACGCCACAACATGTTTCGACATAACAGATGTCTTTCTCAAGTGGCCCACTTGAGAAAGACATCTGTTATGTCGAAACATGTTGTGGCGTGAGGACCTGTAATATCCACTGTTCATATTATATTTGAAGGTAATAAGCTATAGGATCCAGTGCTTGTAATCTGTTCCCAGCGCTCATACTATCATACCATTCCATTTCATATCGTGCTTTATTCCTCCCTTCTGGGAGTGTGGTTTGAGAGCAGCTCAGGAACAGAACCTGACCCACACAATAGGATCTGCCCTTGGGATTGGGAGAGCCGCCGCAGCTCCATTAGGATCAAGCTGAAGGGAATTTCACCTTTGGAGAAAAGAGTCTCTGTCTATTAATCTCACCATAAACGCAAAATCTAGTTATGCAGGGAGCATAACTAATAAAGGTGAGTGAAAACATCATTTAACAATTACCTCAGCTTGATAGATGCACAGTGTGGCGCAACAATATTTTGGTTTTCTTAGCACACACGGGGGAGAGACATCATAAAGGGGTGAGACACAGGACACAGGGGGAGACAGGCAAAAGGCGGGGAGACACAACGCACAGGGGAAGACAGGCTCAGAGAGGGATTATATATGTGGGGATTGTACAGTATATATATATGTATTACGGTTCACATTATATATATATATATATATATAAATACACTGTACATATATGCAACCATTATGGATTAAAGGGGCCCACTGAGACTCTTTCGTCCGGGGCCCGCAGAAACCTGGAGCCGGCCCTGCAGTTCATACATGTAGTAGTCAAATCGTTGTTGTTTTTTGCCTCTGCTCAATTTTTTGGTACAATGTTTGCAAAAAAACTACTAGAAAAAAAGCAGCATCAGAAAAACTTACCATCCATGCCAAAGACAAAAAACCAAATGCACTTACAGGACGCAGTCAGAGCCCAATTGTAGAGCAAGCCCAGCTGCTGGCTGATAAAATCACCTCTACCAGCATATGTGGGAGGCGACCTGCCATGCATATACTAGGCCTGCATAAGACACCATTCACACTGATACATATGATGCAGAGTGTCTGAAAGCTACCCAACCGCTCCGCTGCCTGAGCATTGGGCCGCACAGTACGATGCCTCTGCACCACTGGATGAACGGTGCCCCTATGGGCCCAACTGCACCCTGGATGGATAAAAAAGTGCAAAGGTTTTTTATATGATAAATAAAAAACCTTTATAGATGGGATTTTGGTTCATGTGTTGGCCCAAGACATTTAAGCTGATGACCCACGATCAAGGGATCCCATGCTCACCAGTCCTAACAAAATTGTACAAAAACTACTAGAAAAAAAGCAGCATCAGAAAAACTTACCATCCATGCCAAAGACAAAAAACCAAATGCACTTACAGGACGCAGTCAGAGCCCAATTGTAGAGCAAGCCCAGCTGCTGGCTGATAAAATCACCTCTACCAGCATATGTGGGAGGCGACCTGCCATGCATATACTAGGCCTGCATAAGACACCATTCACACTGATACATATGATGCAGAGTGTCTGAAAGCTACCCAACCGCTCCGCTGCCTGAGCATTGGGCCGCACAGTACGATGCCTCTGCACCACTGGATGAACGGTGCCCCTATGGGCCCAACTGCACCCTGGATGGATAAAAAAGTGCAAAGGTTTTTTATATGATAAATAAAAAACCTTTATAGATGGGATTTTGGTTCATGTGTTGGCCCAAGACATTTAAGCTGATGACCCACGATCAAGGGATCCCATGCTCACCAGTCCTAACAAAATTGTACAAAAACTACTAGAAAAAAAGCAGCATCAGAAAAACTTACCATCCATGCCAAAGACAAAAAACCAAATGCACTTACAGGACGCAGTCAGAGCCCAATTGTAGAGCAAGCCCAGCTGCTGGCTGATAAAATCACCTCTACCAGCATATGTGGGAGGCGACCTGCCATGCATATACTAGGCCTGCATAAGACACCATTCACACTGATACATATGATGCAGAGTGTCTGAAAGCTACCCAACCGCTCCGCTGCCTGAGCATTGGGCCGCACAGTACGATGCCTCTGCACCACTGGATGAACGGTGCCCCTATGGGCCCAACTGCACCCTGGATGGATAAAAAAGTGCAAAGGTTTTTTATATGATAAATAAAAAACCTTTATAGATGGGATTTTGGTTCATGTGTTGGCCCAAGACATTTAAGCTGATGACCCACGATCAAGGGATCCCATGCTCACCAGTCCTAACAAAATTGTACAAAAACTACTAGAAAAAAAGCAGCATCAGAAAAACTTACCATCCATGCCAAAGACAAAAAACCAAATGCACTTACAGGACGCAGTCAGAGCCCAATTGTAGAGCAAGCCCAGCTGCTGGCTGATAAAATCACCTCCCACATATGCTGGTAGAGGTGATTTTATCAGCCAGCAGCTGGGCTTGCTCTACAATTGGGCTCTGACTGCGTCCTGTAAGTGCATTTGGTTTTTTGTCTTTGGCATGGATGGTAAGTTTTTCTGATGCTGCTTTTTTTCTAGTAGTTTTTGTACAATTTTGTTAGGACTGGTGAGCATGGGATCCCTTGATCGTGGGTCATCAGCTTAAATGTCTTGGGCCAACACATGAACCAAAATCCCATCTATAAAGGTTTTTTTATTTATCATATAAAAAACCTTTGCACTTTTTTATCCATCCAGGGTGCAGTTGGGCCCATAGGGGCACCGTTCATCCAGTGGTGCAGAGGCATCGTACTGTGCGGCCCAATGCTCAGGCAGCGGAGCGGTTGGGTAGCTTTCAGACACTCTGCATCATATGTATCAGTGTGAATGGTGTCTTATGCAGGCCTAGTATATGCATGGCAGGTCGCCTCCCACATATGCTGGTAGAGGTGATTTTATCAGCCAGCAGCTGGGCTTGCTCTACAATTGGGCTCTGACTGCGTCCTGTAAGTGCATTTGGTTTTTTGTCTTTGGCATGGATGGTAAGTTTTTCTGATGCTGCTTTTTTTCTAGTAGTTTTTGTACAATTTTGTTAGGACTGGTGAGCATGGGATCCCTTGATCGTGGGTCATCAGCTTAAATGTCTTGGGCCAACACATGAACCAAAATCCCATCTATAAAGGTTTTTTATTTATCATATAAAAAACCTTTGCACTTTTTTATCCATCCAGGGTGCAGTTGGGCCCATAGGGGCACCGTTCATCCAGTGGTGCAGAGGCATCATACTGTGCGGCCCAATGCTCAGGCAGCGGAGCGGTTGGGTAGCTTTCAGACACTCTGCATCATATGTATCAGTGTGAATGGTGTCTTATGCAGGCCTAGTATATGCATGGCAGGTCGCCTCCCACATATGCTGGTAGAGGTGATTTTATCAGCCAGCAGCTGGGCTTGCTCTACAATTGGGCTCTGACTGCGTCCTGTAAGTGCATTTGGTTTTTTGTCTTTGGCATGGATGGTAAGTTTTTCTGATGCTGCTTTTTTTCTAGTAGTTTTTGTACAATTTTGTTAGGACTGGTGAGCATGGGATCCCTTGATCGTGGGTCATCAGCTTAAATGTCTTGGGCCAACACATGAACCAAAATCCCATCTATAAAGGTTTTTTATTTATCATATAAAAAACCTTTGCACTTTTTTATCCATCCAGGGTGCAGTTGGGCCCATAGGGGCACCGTTCATCCAGTGGTGCAGAGGCATCGTACTGTGCGGCCCAATGCTCAGGCAGCGGAGCGGTTGGGTAGCTTTCAGACACTCTGCATCATATGTATCAGTGTGAATGGTGTCTTATGCAGGCCTAGTATATGCATGGCAGGTCGCCTCCCACATATGCTGGTAGAGGTGATTTTATCAGCCAGCAGCTGGGCTTGCTCTACAATTGGGCTCTGACTGCGTCCTGTAAGTGCATTTGGTTTTTTGTCTTTGGCATGGATGGTAAGTTTTTACAATGTTTGCAAATAACATGAATTGTGTCATCTTTTGCAGTGTTTCAAAAGGCCCATGCTAGGCAACCCTTGCCGTCTCGGACATCTGCAGTCCCATGACTGTTACTGTTCAGAGCAGAGTTGTGGCTGAGGATATAGTGCATCTCATGCTTGCTGCCCTCAGTCTCTGTGTAGCAACATGCAACCTAACCTCCTCATATTCCTCCTCCTCTGCTAAGCTACTCAGCTGTATCACTCTGGATTGATTTCAAGTTAGATCTAAAAGCTTATCATCATCCTCTCTGTTTTCCCACTCCTTGCCATGAGAGTCACCCTCCTCCACTTCTTTTCCTGAACACACAATACTGTCTGGGTATTCCTCAGGTATCTGATACTCATCATCATCACCTCCACCCCCGTAGGTTAAGGTCTGGTGACGAGGGTCTGGTTTCTACAGGGGCCATACTTCCTCCATCCCATCTCCATACAACTCAACAAGATTTTGGGCATTGGTGTAGATGCTTTCCTATTTTAGGAGCAGACCTCTGATGCCAATGGAATAGAATGTGTGGACATCAATGCAGAATCGCCCATCTGTATTTCCCTACAATCAGTTATGCGGTAGAAGTGTTGTGTGACACAAGGTGATACAGGATAATTGGGGCACCAGCTTTGAGGACTCTACTGTGTGTGATGATGGCGTGGAGGACCAGGAGGACATGTCATTTGATGCAGCGCTGGCCACGAGCTGCAGCAAAAGCTCTTTCTGGGCCTCATCCACAACTTGTATAGGTCTGCTGCTGGCAAACAAAAAGACTAGAGTAACCTGTCCAGTAACAGTATTTGTCACTTCGCTTGGGATATGACGCTGAGCCAATATTTGGTTAGTACTGCTTTCAGTAACATTAGCAGTAGCACCTACTCCATGTATACCTGAAAAACCAAGTCTTTCAATCACGACCTCAGGATTTTCCACTCATGTTTTATGCACACACATTTGGAAAGCACTTGGCCAAACACAGCCTTTTTAGAGGAAATTGAAGGATTTTGCAATCACTGCTTTGAGGCAAAAAATGCCTTTTTAGTACAAACTGAAGGATTTGACAACCACTGGTTAGGGACAAAGCACAACCTTTTTTGGGGAAAGTGACCGATTTAGCAATCACTGCATCACTGCTTTGAGGCCAAACACAGCCTTTTTTAAGGGAAACTGGATGATTTTCCAATCACTGCTTTGAGGCAAAAAAAGTGCCTTTTTAGTACAAACTGAATTATTTGAGAATCCCTGGCTAAAGCCCAAACATGGCCTTTTTAGGAGAAACTGATTTAATTTACAATCACTGCTTTAGAGGGAACTAAAGGATTTGACAATCACTGGATAGAGGCCAAACACATTCTTTAAGAAATTTCCATATAAAGAAAAAATGAGCGGCACTCACCAGTGTAATGTCTTCAGTTTATTGAAGCCGAGTTACAGGCATGGCATGGTGAGGGGAGGGAGTGTGGAGTGCAGGCGATGGGCACCGTTTCGTGGCGGGATTCCGCCTCTTCACTGGTGAGTGCCGCTCATTTTTTCTTTATATGGAAATTGTTTGACGAACTTTTCAAGCGTGCACCATCAGTATGGAGTATCTGCACCTGGTCCACACTGGATCTATATACAGTTAGGGCCAGAAATATTTGGACAGTGACACAAGTTTTGTTATTTTAGCTGTTTACAAAAACATGTTCAGAAATACAATTATATATATAATATGGGCTGAAAGTGCACACTCCCAGCTGCAATATGAGAGTTTCCACATCCAAATCGGAGAAAGGGTTTAGGAATCATAGCTCTGTAATGCATAGCCTCCTCTTTTTCAAGGGACCAAAAGTAATTGAACAATGGACTCTAAGGGCTGCAATTAACTCTGAAGGCGTCTCCCTCGTTAACCTGTAATCAATGAAGTAGTTAAAAGGTCAGGGGTGGATTCCAGGTGTGTGGTTTTGCATTTGGAAGCTGTTTCTGTGACCAGACAACATGCGGTCAAAGGAACTCTCAATTGAGGTGAAGCAGAACATCCTGAGGCTGAAAAAAAAAAAAAATCCATCAGAGAGATAGCAGACATGCTTGGAGTAGCAAAATCAACAGTTGGGTACATTCTGAGAAAAAAGGAATTGACTGGTGAGCTTGGGAACTGTAAAAGGCCTGGGCGTCCACGGATGACAACAGTGG
Organism: Allobates femoralis; assembly: GCA_033576535.1. Taxonomy (NCBI): domain Eukaryota; kingdom Metazoa; phylum Chordata; class Amphibia; order Anura; family Aromobatidae; genus Allobates; species Allobates femoralis. The sequence continues at coordinate 316,856,340 of JARQOC010000003.1, forward strand.
TGGATGATCGCCGCATACTTTATTTGGTGAAGAAGAACCCGTTCACAACATCAACTGAAGTCCAGAACACTCTCAGTGAAGTAGGTGTATCTGTCTCTAAGTCAACAGTAAAGAGAAGACTCCATGACAGTAAATACAAAGGGTTCACATCTAGATGCAAACCATTCATCAATTCCAAAAATAGACAGGCCAGAGTTAAATTTGCTGAAAAACACCTCAAGAAGCCAGCTCAGTTCTGGAAAAGTATTCTATGGACAGATGAGACAAAGATCAACCTGTACCAGAATGATGGGAAGAAAAAAGTTTGGAGAAGAAAGGGAACGGCACATGATCCAAGGCACACCACATCCTCTGTAAAACATGGTGGAGGCAACGTGATGGCATGGGCATGCATGGCTTTCAATGGCACTGGGTCACTTGTGTTTATTGATGACATAACAGCAGACAAGAGTAGCCGGATGAATTCTGAAGTGTACCGGGATATACTTTCAGCCCAGATTCAGCCAAATGCTGCAAAGTTGATTGGACGGCGCTTCATAGTACAGATGGACAATGACCCCAAGCATACCCAGGAGTTCATGAGTGCAAAAAAGTGGAACATTCTGCAATGGCAAAGTCAATCACCAGATCTTAACCCAATTGAGCATGCATTTCACTTGCTCAAATCCAGACTTAAGACGGAAAGACCCACAAAAAAGCAAGACCTGAAGGCTGCGGCTGTAAAGGCCTGGCAAAGCATTAAGAAGGAGGAAACCCAGCGTTTGGTGATGTCCATGGGTTCCAGACTTAAGGCAGTGATTGCCTCCAAAGGATTTGCAACAAAATATTGAAAATAAAAATATTTTGTTTGGGTTATGTTTATTTGTCCAATTACTTTTGACCTCCTAAAATGTGGAGTGTTTGTAAAGAAATGTGTACAATTCCTACATTTTCTATCAGATATTTTTGTTCAACCCTTCAAATTAAACGTTACAATCTGCACTTGAATTCTGTTGTAGAGGTTTCATTTCAAATCCAATGTGGTGGCATGCAGAGCCCAACTTGAGAAAATTGTGTCACTGTCCAAATATTTCTGGCCCTAACTGTACATGCAGCATATTGCAGCGGTAACCGCAGTGCCCTGTGTTTCCTTCTTGAGATACATTCTTTAAGGAGAAACTGACTGATTTGGCAATAAACTGGTCTAAAGTAAAAAAAAAAAAGCCTTTTTTTAGTAAAGACTGAAGGATTTGAGAATCACTGGTTAAAGACCAAAAACAACCTTTTTAGGGAAACATATTAGTAGATTAATTGTGGTAAGTTAATGGAGCGCTAAGGCCAATAGAGCACACTATAGGTGATCTGTAATACTGAATAATATACACTAAAAGGTTCACAGCAGCACACAGTTACTGCATATACAGCTATATAGACATAATTAAAACACCAATGTATTTGAGAAAAAATAAACTCAAGTTGTGATTTTTTTTTTATACTAATCTTTGTAAAATAAGGTGTTTGGTACACATATTGGCCAATAGATGATTGCCCATCAACCGTAGTAAAGTTACCTTCTTGCTAATGGGACCTTAACCTACACTATGCCTCTTTTTTTGGACTTTATAAAGCCTACATTTTTATAAGGTAAGTAGGAGGACTCACTTTCATCAGCGGTAATCTTGGGTCTATGGGAGGGGGAATACGAAGTAAAGCTGTGGAGTCAGTAAACACCAACAATTATATACAAAGCAAAAGGAGGTGTTGGAGGTGCTGTTTAGCTTTTATGGTTTGTGTATAATTGGTGGATGTGATGAATATTGTTTCATATCCCCCATATTCCATCCAGAAAGCAATTTGAAGGCACATCTCACTCACAAAGAGATAAGCCCCCACCCTTCTGACAGGCAGAAGTCATTTATCTCTTGCAAATAGCACAGTTATTAGCACCTAGATGGAAGCCAACTGTCCACACAACAGGACTCATCCTTAACTTTGATGTGGTAATCAGGTAGATGTATTGAGCTTCCTCAGGACTAGGGTTTTGCCAAAAGGTGACACGTCCCATTTAAGTCTCTTTCTTCCCAGGCAGACTGGAAGGCACCGTGACTATAACCTTAATATTTCATGAGCCGTGCTGTCTATGAACATGGCAAGCGTAGATCCATGATCGTGACGTCTAGGCGGTGACAAGCCTGGTATTCACATGAATGTAGGATAACTGTAAGCCATCTAAACAGGACATTGGCTTGTAGGGTGTTCTCAGAGTAGGCATGTTTCACATCCAGACGAAGATAAAATCATAACTAAAAATATGAAAGTATTATCTTCCGTCTGCGATGCCCATGGACACGGCTAGGGAACATTATAGAATTCGGGTGTCCATATCTCCCCTCAGAGGGGTGGGAGTTGTGAGACATCCCAGAGGTGTGAGATGGGTGGAGACAGGGGCAACCCATAATGTATAAAAATCATCTGCCCCATCTCCACCTTGTATTTCTTCTGAATGGGCATTTTTCCACCAAGGCCAGAGATTACCCAAGGAACAGATTGGTGCCACGCCGCCCTTGTGGTGCCATCAGCACTAAGGTAACTGCTCACATGTGTATGTAATTCTGTGTATTCCATTCCTCCTTTTATTGGCATATCTGACTGTAATATTTGTAACATCTGAATAATAACTGTAAATATTAATATCTAGTGTACCATTAGGGTGATTAAATATATAAATTTAATCTTGAGTTGCTCTTTTTATCTTGATCACGATTCCCAGTCCGTGTGCTCATATAACGCTACCTGGGTTGGTTTCTGACCCAATATAAGCCCGACCACGGACCGGACTTATATTAAACGAGAAGCTGGTGGCAGCATTTGTGCTTGGGGTTATGGCAGTGACGGGGTGGAGGAGATTATATGTGCTTCTGGCTGTGGGCTAGAAGGCATATACCACACTCACTGAGAGGTGCCTCAATAAACTAGCACAGGCAAGGCAGCTGCGGCCCTTCTTTATCCTCAGGAAGTTCTCTGACTGACCTGGGTTTAACAGGAGGCGCTGTGGAGCTGCCAGGTTCAGGTCACGATTCACCACAAGTGGTGGCAGCGGTGGGATCAAGATAATAGTGTTGTGGACCCAACTCCCTAACACTAAGGACTGCTGGCAGTAGCTTTTGCTGTCAGGGTCCTAAGATCAACTCAACCTAGACAGTCAGAGTGCAAATATAAGGTGTGTGGGTGCATCAGGTTGCAGCTGTGTGTCAGTGACCAGGAGGTGCTAAACTGGCCCAGGGTACCAGGAGCCAAGCGCTGCAGAGGGCACTTGCTGTGGCTGATATGCAAGAGGTGGTGGAGGACACTGTTGGTCTAGGCGAGGAGGATACCATGCACAGGTCCTCAAGGAGCCAATCCCCAGTGGTCGACTCTGCAGTGGGGCCCAGACCCCCTGTCCTCAGCCCCGCAGTGGGCAGATCACCACCTGCTGGTCCCTCCAGCCAGATGGGCTCGGATTCCCTGTTTCGAGCTGCCCTGGCTCGACTTGAAGCTGGAGATCAGGGCGCCTACGAGACCCTCATGGCAGCTGCAGAGCGACTCGCAGAGCGTGAAGCTGCAGAGCGATGTGAGGCTGCAGAGCGTGAAGCCGCCGAGCGACATGCGGAGCGTGAAGCTGCAGAGCGACTTGCAGAGCGTGAAGCTGCAGAGCGACGTGAGGCTGCACAGCGCCAGCACCAGCTCGACTTGGCCCAGATCAGGATCTCGCAGCCCGTTCCAGCCAACCAGGAGCCCAAGCCACCGAAGGTCCAAGTTGAGAACTTTCCCCTTCTGGAGGCAGGCGGAGACCTGGATTCTTTTCTGCTGGCCTTTGAGCAGACCTGCAGGCAGTACAACCTGGACTCAGGCCAGTGGGCCCAGTACCTGACCCCCCGTCTGAGGGGTGACGCCATAAAAGCCTTGGGGGACTTCCCTGCCGGGGAGTCGCCAGACTATGCGAGCATCAAGCAGGCCCTGATCCAACAGTTCAACCTCACCCCGAAGTCCTACCGCAAGAAGTTCCGAAGCCTGCAGAGGGGTCCAAAGGATACCTGGACCGACCACATGCGGGCCCTCCTGAGAGCAGCTGACCACTGGATCAAAGGTTTGGAGCGCAGCACAGCCCAGGAGATCCAGGAGTTGTTCGTGATGGAGCAATTCCTGTGGAACTGTCCTGAGGACCTCCAACAGTTCATCCGCGACCGGAAACCGAAGGGGGCCTGTGAGACAGCGGTCCTGGCGGACGAGTACACGAACAACCGAGTACCTGAGACCAGGAGGACCAGCAGCAGCACCTGGAGAGGGGGTAAGCCCAACCCTGCACCCGTGACCCCAGCCCCCAGAATGCAGGGGGCAGCCCCTCTATTACCCCCTGTTCCCCTCTCCAGGTTGGCAGCAGAACCCAGACGGTGTCACCTCTGCAACCAACCAGGACACTTCAAGGCCATGTGTCCTCAGCGCCATAAGACACCGTCCCCGTCCCCAAAACCGGCCACTGTTTTGTGTGTGGGTGGGGGTGGTGGTAGGTCCCTTGACAATTTCCAACCCGTCACCATAGGCTGCTCAGTGGCCATGGGACTGCGGGACACCGGCACAGAGATGACTTTGGTGCGACCAGAGATGGTCTCCCCCCAGGACTTGATCCCCGGAAAGTCCCTCGCCGTCTCCGGAATTGGTGGCGTGGAACCCGCATTGCCTGTTGCCAGGGTTTATCTGGACTGGGGTGCGGGGAGGGGAGTGAGGGAGGTGGGGGTCTCTGCTAATATTCCGGCAAATGTATTGCTTGGGTCAGACTTGGGGCGGCTAGTGTCCAAGTATGTGGCCACTGACCTCCCCAGTTCAGATCCACCAGAATGTGCACTGTCCAATATTGAAAGTGTTGATGGGGATGACGTTATTAATGATGATGTTATTATTGATAATGTTGATGATGTTTGCAGTGACACTCCACACAAAACAGCACACAAAGGGCTGACAGTGACAGGGAGGGGGAGGAGATAAAGAGAATTGTAGAATGGCCTTAGGCCAGGATCAGCCAGCACACCTTTTGTTCTCAGAGGGGAGACAGAGGGGGCTGAGGGGGCTGAGAGCTGCAGAAGGAGCAGACACAGATGGCTGTGACACTTCTCTCTGCTGTAATCAGCAAGGTATTGTAGCCAAGGAGCCAACGATCGGGGTCGGGGTACCCACAGGGAATGTGGTGCTGCCAGGTAAGGCCCAGACGCTGCGCTCTGAGGAGCTGCAAGGGGTGGAACATGTCGGGGAGTATGGGGCTGTCACAGGAGAAGTGAAGCCACCAGGTGAGATCCCAGGGCAGGAACCCCCCACCACCGGAATGTCAGGAGGCCAGGATAGTCCGCCTGAACGGCGACTTGGTCAGGAGCGGAGGGGAAGCAGGCATTGCCCATGGTTACAGCAGCCATAGCTGCTGTCACCAGGAGTGGGGGTGCCAGAGGCCAGGGGACCTCGCGGAGGTCCGACGGCTTCCCTCCTTCAGACCAAGTGGCTGCGGAGTCAGACGGAGGCCAGGAGACAGTCCCGGGGAACTGACTACGGATGGGTGGTCCCATCCACTCTGGCCACGTCAAGTCAGGAGTTTCAGGCTGCTTGGAAGCAGATGACAGCCTGAAAGCTCTTAAGGAACAGGCGGCACAGCCTCCCCTGGAGTCAGACCGCGAGCGGGTGGTCTTGGACCAGGGACGGCTGTACCGAGAAACGGTCCAGCAGGGCTCACCGCAGGTGTGGCCCAGGGACCGACAGCTAGTGGTACCCTACCCATTCAGGGCGGAGTTGTTGCGGGTTGCGCATGAGATTCCGATGGCCGGACACCTGGGGATCGCCAAGACCAGGTCCAGGCTCTCTCAGCATTTCTACTGGCCTAAGTTGGGGACCGATGTGGCCGCCTACTGCCGTTCGTGTGATACCTGTCAACGAGTGGGTAAGGTGGGGCGGCACCCTAAAGCGCCCCTGGTCAACCTGCCAATCATTGACGAGCCTTTCCGGAGGGTGGCGGTAGATCTGATTGGACCGGTGTCCACTACCAGCCGCTCTGGGAAACGCTTCATCCTAACGGTAGTGGACTATGCCACACGGTACCCAGAAGCGGTAGCCTTGTCATCCATCCGGGCTGACAAGGTGGCCACCGCTTTGCTGGAGATTTTCTCCCGAGTGGGTTTTCCCCAAGAAATGCTCACTGACCGGGCGACCCAATTCATGTCGCAGCTGATGGAGTCCCTCTGTCGGCAAACACAGGTGCAACAGCTGAAGGCCAGTCCGTATCATCCACAGACTAATGGTCTGTGTGAACGGTTCAATGGCACTCTGAAGCAGATGCTGAGGATGCTGGTCGACTCCCATGGGAATGATTGGGAGCGGTATCTGCCGCACCTGCTGTTTGCCTACCGGGAGGTCCCCCAGGCCTCAACAGGGTTCTCGCCCTTTGAGCTCCTGTATGGACGACGTGTGCGGGGGCCTCTGGCCTTAGTGAAAAAAGCTTGGGAAGGGGACTTGGCTGCCCCCGGAGTGTCGTTGTTGAGTATGTCATGCGCTTCCGGGACAAAACGCAGGCCTTGACGCAGCTGGTGCACGACAACATGGAGCAAGCCCAGGCCGACCAGAAGCGGTGGTACGACCAGAACGCTTGCGAGAGGACCTACCAGATGGGTCAGAAGGTGTGGGTACTGGTCCCTGTACTGCAGAACAAGCTTCAGGCAGCCTGGGAAGGCCCATATCTCGTGCACCAGCAGCTCAACACTGTGACTTACCTGGTCACCCTGGACCACGCCCGTGGGAGGCGTAAGGCCTTTCACGTGAACATGATGAAGGCTCATCATGAGCGGGAGGCCTGCGCCCACCCAGTGTGCAACCTGCCCGAGGAGGGGAGGCAGACACCCTCCTGGACATGCTCGCCCAGGTTAAGGCGGGAGGGTCCATTGAGGATGTGGAGCTTGGACAACAGCTTTCGGAAGACCAACGGTCCAGCTGTGGGCCACACTTCACCCCTTCCGGGAGCTGTTCAGCAGCCTGCCCGGAAGGACTGTCTGCCGTCCATCATGTGGACACTGGGGATCACCCCCCGATCCGGCGTTCAGCCTATCGGACCACTCCCGAGGTGCAGGAGCAAATGCGCCAGGAGATCGATGAGATGCTGAAGCTGGAGGTGATCCAGGCATCCAACAGCGCGTGGGCCTCACCCGTAGTCCTCGTCCCAAAGAAGGACCGAACTACCCGGTTCTGCGTGGACTACCGTGGGCTCAACGCTGTCACAGTCACCGATGCGTACCCTATGCCGCGCATCGATGATCTGCTCGACCGGCTGGCCGGGCAAAGTACCTAACCATAATGGATCTGAGCCGGGGTATTGGCAGATTCCCCTGACCCATGAGGCACGGGAACGCTCTGCCTTTATTACTCCTTTCGGACTGTACGAGTCCACGGTCATGCCATTCGGCATGAAGAATGCCCCTGCCACTTTTCAGCGGATGGTCGATATCCTGCTCCAGGGACTCCAAGGGTACGCCGCCGCGTACCTGGACGACATTGCCGTCTTCAGCCCCACCTGGGAGGATCACCTGGAGCATCTGGCGCAGGTGCTCAGGCGATCGACCAGGCAGGATTGACCATCAAGCCAGAGAAGTGCCAGCTGGGCATGAGTGAGGTCCTTTACCTGGGTCACCGGATAGGCAGGGGGACAGTGAAACCAGAGCCTGGGAAGGTGGAAGCCATCACCTCCTGGCCCACCCCAAGGACCAAAAAGCAAGTGATGTCGTTCCTTGGGACTGCTGGGTACTATAGGAGGTTCGTTCCACACTATAGTGCCCTGGTGAAGCCCCTGACAGACCTCACCAGGGCAAAGCTGCCATCTGCGGTCAACTGGACCGCTGATTGCGAGGCGGCCTTCCACGCACTCAAGGCTGCCCTCTCCAACTCCCCGGTACTACAAGCTGCCGACTTCGCACGGCCGTTTGTGGTACAGACCGACGCCAGCGACTTTGGCCTCGGGGCGGTGCTCAGCCAGGTTGACACCACAGGTCAGGAACATCCTGTTTTGTACCTGAGCAAGAAGCTATTGCCGAGAGAGGTGGCCTACTCCACGATGGAAAAGGAATGTCTGGCAATTGTGTGGGCCCTGCAGCGTCTGCAGCCATACTTTTACGGACGCCACTTCATCGTGGAGACGGACCACAACCCCCTCAGCTGGTTACACTCGGTCTCTGGGACGAATGGGAGGTTGCTGCGCTGGAGCCTTGCGCTCCAGCAATACGACTTCACCATTCGCCACAGGAGGGGCCGGGACCACGGTAACACTGATGGGTTATCCCGGCGAGGGGAGGTAGCGGACGGGCGTGCGGGGGAACACAGGAATGTGCTACCCCCTAGCGCCGTCTAAGAGGGGGAGGTGTGATGAATATTGTTTCATATCCCCCATATTCCATCCAGAAAGCAATTTGAAGGCACATCTCACTCACAAAGAGATAAGCCCCCACCCTTCTGACAGGCAGAAGTCATTTATCTCTTGCAAATAGCACAGTTATTAGCACCTAGATGGAAGCCAACTGTCCACACAACAGGACTCATCCTTAACTTTGATGTGGTAATCAGGTAGATGTATTGAGCTTCCTCAGGACTAGGGTTTTGCCAAAAGGTGACACGTCCCATTTAAGTCTCTTTCTTCACAGGCAGACTGGAAGGCACCGTGACTATAACCTTAATATTTCATGAGCCGTGCTGTCTATGAACATGGCAAGCGTAGACCCATGATTGTGACGTCTAGGCGGTGACAAGCATGGTATTCACATGAATGTAGGATAACTGTAAGCCATCTAAACAGGACATTGGCTTGTAGGGTGTTCTCAGAGTAGGCATGTTTCACATCCAGACGAAGATAAAATCATAACTAAAAATATGAAAGTATTATCTTCCGTCTGCGATGCCCATGGACACGGCTAGGGAACATTATAGAATTCGGGTGTCCATATCTCCCCTCAGAGGGTGGGAGTTGTGAGACATCCCAGAGGTGTGAGATGGGTGGAGACAGGGGCAACCCATAATGTATAAAAATCATCTGCCCCATCTCCACCTTGCATTTCTTCTGAATGGGCATTTTTCCACCAAGGCCAGAGATTACCCAAGGAACAGATTGGTGCCACGCCGCCCTTGTGGTGCCATCAGCACTAAGGTAACTGCTCACATGTGTATGTAATTCTGCGTATTCCATTCCTCCTTTTATTGGCATATCTGACTGTAATATTTGTAACATCTGAATAATAACTGTAAATATTAATATCTAGTGTACCATTAGGGTGATTAAATATATAAATTTAATCTTGAGTTGCTCTTTTTATCTTGATCACGATTCCCATGTCCGTGTGCTCATATAACGCTACCTGGGTTGGTTTCTGACCCAATATAAGCCCGACCACGGACCGGACTTATATAAAACGAGAAGCTGGTGGCAGCATTTGTGCTTGGGGTTATTCAGGGCCTCTGGCAGTGACGGGGTGGAGGAGATTATATGTGCTTCTGGCTGTGGGCTAGAAGGCATATACCACACTCACTGAGAGGTGCCTCAATAAACCAGCACAGGCAAGGCAGCTGCGGCCCTTCTTTATCCTCAGGCAGTTCTCTGACTGACCTGGGTTTAACAGGAGGCGCTGTGGAGCTGCCAGGTTCAGGTCACGATTCACCACAGTGGAGTTTACTGATGTGCTCAATTTATTAACAAGTGTTTAGTGTATTTCTTAGCTGCTATGACAACTGCAAATAATGTATTCCCATCACCAACTGGAGTACATTTCTGTTGTAAATTACACCACTTTGAGGAATAAATTATGATGAGTTTGTTGACTTTTCTAGGCCACTTCCACTATTGACTTTCACCCACTTTTCAAAACATTTCCAGTTCTAGCTATGACTGTCGTAAAAATGGCAAAAGTTACAATATTCATCTGGGTGACCCTTAATCCACCTTGGCCTGGTTGACAGATCTTTCCCTATTTATTTTGGACAGGAAAAATCCAGAAAAGACATGCTGAACTGGTTAGTCTTCCCATTACTTGCTCATCTTTAAACTTTTCTCTAAAATATCAATAGCTTAACTCTATTACCGGTCACACACCTAAGAATATGTGAATTAAAAATGTTTGACTTGTGAAATGTATAATAGGTTTTAATTCCTGTATCCAGTTACACTGCAAGTTTAAAGACAGAATTTAAATAGAAAACAGCTATGTCAAAATTCTTCAAGGAGAAATAATTATATGATCCATTTTAACTCAGCCAACTACTTTTAATAAAGATAAGGTGATTCTTAGTAACTAGATATTTATGTAAAGCTGATTATTCTAGCAATGACATTTCACTGCTCTAATATATTGAAGGCACTGCTTTTATCTGGAAAAGCTGCTTTCCCTAGAAGACGGCATTTCTATTTCCTTTCAACTTGCTTAAATTACAGATGATTTCTAGGGCTCAAAATGTTTTTTGTAACATACATAGTAACATAGTATTTAAGGTTGAAGGAAGACCTTAAGTCCATCTAATTCAAACCATAGCCAGAGGAAGGCAAAAAAAAAACCATGTGGCAACACTAAGCTCCACAATAGGGAAAAAAATATGTCTTCCTGACTCCACATACAGTAATCAGACTAGTTCCCTGGATCAGCGCCCTATCAAAGAATCTAGTATATATAACCGTAATTTTATATTTTTCAAGAAAGCCATCCAGGCCCTTCTTAAATGTTAGTAATGAGTCACTCATTACAACATCATGTGGCAGAGAGTTCCATAGTCTCACTGCTCTTACAGTAAAGAATCCACATCTGTGATTATGATTAAACCTTCTTTCCTCCAGACGTAGAGGATGCCACCTTGTCCTAGTCTCAGGCCTAAGAGTAAAGAGATCATTAAAAAGGTCTCTGTACTGTCCCCTCATATATTTATACATTATTATAAGATCACCACCAAGCCTTCGTTTTTCCAAACTAAATAACCCCGAGTTTAATAACCTGTCTTCCTGTCTTCGTATTGCATACCCCTCAGTCCTCTAATAACCTTGGTTGCTCTCTTCTGCCCCCGCTCTAGTTCAGCTATGTCTTTCTTATACACCGGAGACCAGAATTGTACACAGTATTCTAAGTGTGGTCGCACTAGTGACTTGAATAGAGGTAAAATTATGTTCTCCTCATGAGCATCTATGCCTCTTTTAATGCATCCCATTATTTTATTTGCCTTTGCAGCAGCTGACTGACAGTGGGCACTAAATGTGAGTTTATCATCTACCCATACACCCAGGTCTTTTTCAGTGGTAGTTTTGCCCAGTGATTTACAATTAAACACATAATTACAAATTTTATTTCCTCTGCCTAAGTGCATGACTTTACATTTATCCCCAGTAAAGTTAATTTGCCATTTATCAGCCCAAGCTTCTAGTTTACATAAATCCTCCTGTAATATAAAATTGTCCTCCTCTGTATTGATTACCCTGCAGAATTTAGTGTCATCTGCAAATATTGAGATTCTACTCTGTATGCCCCCTACAAGGTCATTAATAAATATGTTAAAAAGAAGCGGGCTCAATACTTACCCCTGTGGTACCCCACTGTTAACTGTGACCCATTCTGAGTGTGTTCCATTAATAACCATCCTTTGTTTCCTATCACTGAGCCAGTTCTTAACCCTAGAACGCATACCCATAGAAATCTACACATTCACACACCTGGGGCCTTTTAGGCCCGTTTTCAATTATCATGGAATAACTAAAAAAAAATACTTTTCAAAGTTTATTGCAAAGTAAGGATGCATTCCCACTAGTGCTGGAGTCCGCTAGGACGGGATTCCGTAATGGATCTGACCTCCTGGTGACCCCCAGCTAAGGCTGGCGGACGCATACCTGGGGCCTCGCAGGCCTGCCAGGTTACCTCTTTTCTATTTTCTGTAAAATTACTTTAGTTAGATTTTTGAAACTGTAGGTATTCCTCAGGTATATAGTTGTTAGTAATTTCCAGTTGTTCATATATTTTTATGCTATAGGCATTTCGGTATAACAACTTTTTTTGGGGACTACCCCATATTCACGCACCTGGGGCCTTTTAGGCCTGTGTGCAAATAACACAGAATAACTCAAATAAAAATACTTTGCAAAATTTATTTTACAATTGCAAAGTAAGGATGCATTCCCAGTAGCGCTGGGGTCCGCCAGGAGGGGATCCGTAATGGATCATACCTCCTGGTGACCCCAGCTAAGGCTGGCGGAATGACTGTGCCATTGTAATTTTAGATGTCAGTAAACTAAAAAGAAAAAAAGAAAAAGATTACAATCAGGCTTGTGCACTGTAAACAGTATGTGATAAGACTCTTTGTTAGGGTCCCAGCACACCAAGCGATATAAAGCAGGTAAAGTGCAGCCCCCCTCCTCTTACCTCCAACAGATCACTTTCTTGTAGTGCAGTAGAAGCCTCTGGTTTTGGAGCTCAGAAAGTTTCTATTTCCAGACAAAAGAAAGCTGACTTCTTCCTCCAAAGCTCCAGCAATTAGGACAAAAAGACCTGTGATGAGGTCAGAGACACATGACTTTGTGAGGGAGCCTCAATTCCAAGATCACATGACCATGTTGTCATGCAGAATCCACACTCTTCCCAGAGTCATAAAAGTTCTTCCCCAGCAACAATACAGACAAAAAGACTGAATATCACATGTAAACCTAGTACGGCCCAGGTGCGTGAATATGGGGTAGTCCCAAAAAAAGGTTGTTATACTGAAATGTCTGTAACATAAAATATATGAATAACTGGAAATTACTAACAACTATATACCTGAGGATTACCTAGATTTTCAAAATTCTAACTAAAGTACTTTTACAGAAAATAGAAAACAAGTAACCTAGCGGGCCTGCGAGGCCCCAGGTATGCGTTCTAGGGTTAACCCACTTACACATATTTTCCCCTATCCCCATTGCTCTCATTTTATGTATCAACCTTTTGTGTGGCACCGTATCAAAAGCTTTTGAAAAGTCCATATACACCACATCCACTGCATTTCTTTGGTCCAGTCCAGAACTTACCTCTTCATAGAAGCTTATCAGGTTAGTTTGACAGGAGTGGTCCCTCGTAAACCCATGTTGATATTGCGTCATGAGGTTATTTTTCTTCAGATACTCTAGTATAGCATCTTTTAAAAACCCTCTAGGATTTTACCCACAGTAGAGGTTAAGCTTACTGGCCTATAATTTCCAAGTTTCAGTTTTTGTCCCCTTTTTGAATATTGTCACCTCATTTGCTATACGCCAGTCCTGTTGTACAGACCCTGTTATTATGGAATCTTTAAAGATTAAAAGTAATGGTTTATCTATGACAGTACTTAATTCCTGCAGTACTCTGGGGTGTATCCCATCCGGGCCAAGGGATTTGTCAATTTTAGTGATTTTTAGGTGGTGCCGTAATTCCTGCTGGTTAAGCAGGTGAAATTTAATGGAGACTTTTTGTTATCAGTGATCATGTTGTCTGTCATGGGATATTCTTGTGTAAACACTGTTGCAAAAAAGTAATTTAGCATATTGGCTTTTTCCTCATCCATCATTTCACCTAGACTATTTTTAAGGGGGCCAACACAATCATTTTTTAGTTTCTTGCTATTTATGTAGTTAAAGAATATTTTGGGATTTTTTTTACTTTCTCTGGCAATGAATCTCTTTGTCTCAATCTTTGCTGCCTTGATTTGATTTTTACAGATTTTATTACATTTTTTGTATTTATTTAATGCCTCATCACTACCTACTTGCTTTAGTTCCCTAAATGCTTTATTTTTGTCACTTATTGCACCCCCTACAGCCTTATTTAGCCATAGTGGTTTCCTCCTATTTCTAGCATGTTTATTCCCATAGGGTATATATTGTGCACAGGTCCTATTCAGGGTGCTAATAAACGTGTCCCATTTGCTTTGTGTACCTTTATGTCTCAGGACATCGTCCCAGTTTATTGCACTAAGATCATTTCTCAACCGTTGGAAATCTGCCTTCCTGAAGTTTAGTGACCTTGTAGCCTTGTGTGGTATCTAGTTTGTCAAAATGCATTTCTGTTCTAACATGTAGAGGCTCCAAGTACAGGTGCAAGCATGTGTACATAAAACACAATTTAGCAGTGCAGTCGTCACTCACTGGTTGCAACCTAACAGCATCTTGGCTACCAGTTAATATGTATAGAATGAGCTGTTATTGGGACTGACCATGAAGATCTGGCAACTCTAAAGACCCATCCTGATGAGCGTATTAGAGTAAGCACACACTGGCGTGATAAAAATTGGTTCGTTTTTATCCAGGAGACTCAGACGACTTTAATCGTTTTTTCGGCCCGTGGGGCATGCAACTGCAATGCGAGTGTGCGATATTTCCTCAGATACCATCTGAGTGCTGTCCATGTGACATCCGTGTGGTGTCTGTGTGCAATGTGTTTTTCTCATGCGATTTCAATGATCAATCAAGGTTTGAATTGGCTGCATTGCGTGGCCCCATTTGGGCTTAAAACATAATTTCTCCTGTTGTCAAAACATCATTTCAATTGCTGGCCATTTGGAGTCCTGTTCCCTTTACATGAGTGTGGGCACTTGCTTATTGTCTTTGTGCATTAAGTGTTAGTCCATATTTCTTGATCATATTACTGCCATGTCTACCAATCTAACATTGAACACCACAGATCGTGTATTATTCCATTGGGTTATTTCTAGACATTATGGGACTCCATACCCCATAATTCCTGATCCGAGGAGGTTCATCCACTTCTAGTTCCCCAGACCTCCTCTTAGCCTCTCATACAGCCAGATAAAAATTCCCACACACTGCACTGATGAGGGGCAGTCACCCCTAAACTCAGCATCTGCAGTTTGGGGTTCTGATCTGGCACAAATTTAAATCACATTAAAAGGCTTGTTAAAGAGTCGATTATGAATTTAAGGATTGCTACCCTTATTGGGTGACATTACAGTTTTTCACTTCCTCACTGAAGTGACAATTTGCATACTTTGTTATGTAGTCATTGTGTATTTATGGTGTTTTTTTTTGTGTATTTACATTCTTAGGTTTTTGGCAACTGGCCTTTCTTATGCAGGTTTTCATGTGGAGTTCTTGATTGGCAAATCCACAATTAGGCACATTGTACATATGGCCTGTGAGGAAACATGGTGAAGGCTAAAGCCACTAACTATGCCAGAAGCAACTGATGCTGATTGGTATCGTATTGCCAATGAATATCACAATGTGTGTCAATTCCCCAACTGCCTTGGTTCGCTTGATAGCAAAGACATTGAGAAACCAGCTAATTCTGGCACACAATTTTTTAATTACAAGCATTATTTTTCCATTGTTCTTTTGGCCTTGGTAGACAGCACATATAGATTTATTGCTATTGATGTGGGGGCTTATGGCCATACTGGAGATTCCAACATTTTTAAAAACTCCATACTGGGCTGTCGCCTAATCCAGAAAGACCTTAATGCTCCACCATCAGCACAACTACCAGGCTTTATGGTACCACCAGTACCTTCTATAATTGTTGGGGATGAGGCCTTCCAATTGAGGCATGACTTTATGCACCCTTACCCAAGACGCGGTTTAGATCATCAGCGCTATGACTTAAACTACAGACAGTCACATGCTTGGACAATGGTAGAGTGTGCCTTTGATATCCTAAAAGCCAAATAGCGGGTGTTCACATCCCTCATTCAACTAAGTGCCACCCATGTTGATTCGGTCATAAAGGCCTGTGTGATTCTACATAATTTTACCAGGATCCATGACCGACCAACAGAAGTGACACCATTTGAGCAGCCTCCAAACAATTTTTATCCTCCTGTTGGGCCTGTCATGAGGCCTCTACCTGACCCCTCAGCCCTCAAAGTGCATGAAATGTTTGCAAATTATTTTGTATCACCAGAGGGCTCAGTCCCATGGCAGGAACAATATGTTCGTGGCCCTTGAGGGTGCCATGTGCAAGACTTACTATTACGCACCATTTGTGTTTTTGTATATTGATATAACATAAGGGTTTTTGCTGAAATTATGTGCTGTTGAACAGCTAAAACCAATCAATTTTTAATATTAAATTATCCTCTTATGTGTTGATTATTCTGCAGAGTTTAGTAGCATCCGCAAATATTGAAATTCTACTCTGTATGCCCCTACATACATAGATAAATATGTTAAAAAGAAGAGGGCCCAAATACTGCCCCTGTGGTGCTCCACTGTAAACTGTGACCCAATCCAAGTGTGTTGTATTACTAACCACACTAATAACTAATCCAGTTGTTAACTGAATTACACATATTATTCACTTGTCCCATTACTCTCATTTTCTGTACCAACCTTTTGTGAGGCACCAAATCAAACACTATAACATGTCTTAGGAAACCCTCCAGGATTTTAACCACTGTAGAGGTTACATTTGCCAGCCTATAATATTCAGGCTCAGATTTTGTCCCCTTTTGAATATTGGCACCACATTTACTATGTGCCAATCCTGTGGTAATATATATATATATATATATAAAACCACTAATTAGTCACAAGGTGTGTAAATATTTAAACAAGAAAAAAGCAAAGTGAACAAAAATCATGACAATACATGTTAATAATAAAAAAGAAGGCAAAGATAAAAAAAAAGACTAAGATCTTAAATTAAGAAGACCCTGGGGGACTCGTGCTTCCATTGAAAAAATCCAGTAAGATTCTCTGTTTAACAATCTACATCTCAAGTCTCCACCCTCAAAGGGTTGACTACTTTTTCGATACCCGAAAATTTTAAATGCAGACGTAGAGTGATGAATGGCAAAATGGCATGGCACTGCAGATATGTTCAGTGCTGTGGAACTACTCACATCAGAAATATGCTGATGGATGCATTTTTTTAACTCCCCAGATGTTTAACCTATGTAATGAACATTGCAAAGCAGTGCATTCAATCAAATATACTACATTGGTTAGTGCAGCAAATGATGAACGATCTGAGGTTAAAATTATGGCTATTGTTGCAGGATCTAACCACTAGCTATACATTTGGTATGACTGCACTTGAGAAAATCCTGCAGTGTCAACCATGTTTTGTTACCAGTAGCAACTGGATTCATAAACAGGCTAGGAGACAAAATAGACTTCAAAGTAGAAGCCCTTTTGGCAATAAATTTAATTGGAAGATCATTTAATATATGTGCAAACTTAGGGTCCTGATTGAGAACAGTAATGTATTTTCTTATATTGTTGACAATTTTCAAGTACTGGGGAGCTATCAGTGGTTAAAAAGTGACTGTGTAAAAAAATTACACTGTAATATATAATGAATGAATCTAGACAACCACATTTCATATTTGCAATACACTCCACCCTTGGCCTAATGACCACACTATATTAAAGCTTATCAATGATATGTTATAATATGTAGGCTTTAAGATATCCATATTTTTATTAGCAATACAAATGGTCAATCTGTTTAGGAAGCCAACAACCACAAATTCAGTTCTGAATGCTCTGTCATGTCACCCCCACCATGCTGTGAAAAACATCTTAGTGTGGGAACTGATTAGGACTAACGTAATTGTATGGATCAGAGCATGTATGAGATGGAATCTGAGAATGTAGAGACACAGCTCCTATATAGGGGATATTCGAGGGGTATTCTTACCTGGGCCGATGCCATTGTTAACAACATTAATAGAGTGGACTTGTTAAAGTACTACCACAAAAATAATAAAAATAAAAACACTCCCTCAGCTGATGGTCACTTTTTCAACTACCTCTAGCCCCCAGTACTCAAACATTGTCAACATTATAAGAAAACACATTCTGTTCTCATTCAGGACCCAAAGTTTCCATGGATTTTATAGGATCTTCCAATTAAATTTATTGCCAAAATGGCTCATACTCTGAGGTCTATTTTGTCTCCCAGCCTGACTCTGCTTGCTACTGGCAACTCTAAGTATAAGGTGTGGGTGTCACAACTGTGTGGGATCAACCAGTCACACGTAAACTAAGTGAACAAATTATGAAAAGGGCGTGTGTTAGTCTGGGATCACCATGCTCAAACAAATTATGATAATTCAAGCTTTATTAGAAATGGATAGGAACATACAAATTTAAAAACAAATAAAAAGTGTATAGACACTGATGCTATAACAAGGCCGCAGCACAGCAAAATACAGATAATGTCTCCACAAGTATAAATACTGCCTCAAAATGCATACATAGTAACACCATGCACGTTTAAACAAATTCAGGCATGTTCTCCCCTATATACTAAAGCACCAGACCACTATTGCAAAACAAGCACTGATGGTGAAAAAAGATTGTGTACTGTTGGTAGCACAATTTCTAAGTAGATCAGCAATTTTTCATGCTATAATATAAGGTGCAGATGAACTGGTGTAAGATTTGATGAGATTCCAAAACCAACCTCGGAATCTGAAAGGGAGAGAACACCTAATAAGGGGTTAAGTAATGCAGAGGCATGAGGAAAACTCCTCTATGTAATAATACCTGTGCCGGCTGCGGACCAACAGGACCCAGACACCCTACGCGTGTCGCCGCTGCTCAGAACGGCTTCATCATGGGCTGAGAGCAAGGTCCGTGTCCGAGGATGGAGCTTTTTGTAGTCCTCTATCAATTTCTCAATTAACGGCGTGTATGCGGCAGGCTGTCGTCGCCAGGAAGTGAAGTGGTAGCGTGCAGCTGCGTATAGAGGATTTGTTGCACTCTGGTTGCGAGGCAACATGTGCGTATTGAAATCGCGTGCTACGTCACTTGGTGAGCACGCCTATCAGAAAGGAGGAAGTTGTACAGAGACTCGCAGAAGCGATTCTCATATTGTGACCGGCCGGTCAGTAAGCCAGCGCGTGCGCATAACATAGCACAGCGCGATTTTAAAGAAAAAGACATATAGGAAGGATAGAATATAAAGAGAAGTTTTTTAAGGGATTAATTGATTAACATGATAAATGTTGTTTCTAATCAGGGGGATATAGTGGCAAGCAAATTAGCAATCAAATTTAATATGGTATGGGCGAATTTAGAGATGTTTAATTCGATATAAAATGATGAATATAGGGATTTTTTAGAAGTGTTTCAAGCTAGAGAAACAATTTGGAGTATTGGATGTAAACGGAGGATCCATTTTCAATGTAGCGTATTTTGAGCACACAAATTTGAAAGAAACAAAAGTAAAAATAAATGTAAAATACCACCAATAGAACCCAAAAAAACCTACAAAGAAAGCACAGAGTTAGTTATGGGAAAAACACCGGCATATTTCAAATGCCAGAAGCTTGATCATGTCTTCGGAGTCCAACTGTTGAAAAAGAGGGAAAAGAGGGAAAAGGCAAGGAAGAAGGCATCACATGTGTCTCCTGCTCAATCGAATTGTCCCTCCACTCTTTCTTGTTAGTATTGTCTATGATTCAAAAGATAAAAAGTATGTCCAGCGTCTCAGGCAATATTGTTGTCAAGGAAAGACCACTGTTCCATCAATTTTTAGTTCTTCCAAGCGTAGTAGAATCCCGAATTGAGTAGACTATAAAAAGATCTATAATAAAAAATACACAGATAGTCTAAGACACCAAACCAATAGGAAAAATCCCATTAATTATCATATTATTGATATTTTTTATATATTTTATTTTCTATGTAGAGATCATAGAGAGGATACTAAGATATTAGACAACAGGGAATCCTTACAAACAAAGCCCAAAAATATCAATTGGACTTATAATATCCCTTAAACAAGAATTCCTCATTCATGCCTGCCGGGGCCATACTTCCCAGATTAAAGATCCAGCGTGTTTCTTTTGTAGGAGTTTTTCCTGTAGAGATCCCCCTCTGATTGTACCTTGAACCCTGTCTACCATGATAATTTTCAAACTTTTGGGGGAGCCCTGATGACAGTCAAGAAAATGTCGGGCTACTGATGAAATGGTTTTTCCTTGCCCCAAATGATTGACCGCACACATGATATTAGAGATGTGCGACTGGGCCCGTTTTCTCATTTCTTGTGTGGTCTCCCCCACATATAGTTTTTTGGCATCCACAAATGAGTACGTATATCACATTACGTGATCTACAGTTCGCATAAAAAGTGGTTTTTAATGTGCCCGGATGAGTAGACAGAGTGATATGGTCATCAGAGATCATGTATGGGCAGATTGAACAGTTTCCGCAGGGAAAAGATCCCCTTAGTCTGACTCCTCTACCAAGTGTGGTTGCTGGTCTGGTAAAGTGACTCCGAGACAGAATGTCTCTCAGATTTCTAGCTCTCCTTGCCACAATTCGTGGTTTTTGGGGAATAAATTGGTCAACCTTGGAAATTCCAGAAAGGATTGGCCAATTTTTGTTGAGGATGTCATGGATATTTTTCCACTAATTGTTAAAAGTGGTGAAGATGCTTAAGCCCTTCAATTCCTTTTTAGGGCTGGGCCGGAGCAGATCACTTCTGTCCCTAGCTACGGAATTTTCAAAAGCCTGTGATATAATTTTGCGAGGATAACCTCGATCTTTAAATCTGGTAGTCATATTACGGGCTTCTGTCCGGAATGTATGTTCCTGTGTACAATTTCGCCTCAATCTCAAAAATTGCCCTTTGGGAATGGCATTGCGGACATGGGGTGGATGAAAGCTTGTATAATGAAGTATACTGTTAGTGGCTGTTTTCTTCCTGTGTAAAGCTGTCAAAATCTTACCGTTTTCTTTGATGATTTTAAGGTCCACAAATTCAACTTCTTTTTTGGAGCTCTGCCATGTCAAGTGAATATTCCATGGATTAGAGTTGAGTTCTCTAATAAAAATATCCAATTCTTCAATGGATCCTGACCAAAAAAGCAAAATGTCGTCAATGTACCGAAAATATTTCAGGACTTTAGTGCAGAAAGTGGGGTGGGCGCGAATGTGTAGATCTTCCCACCATCCTAGGAATAAATTCGCATAGGATGGCGCACATTTCGCGCCCATTGCAGTCCCCGAAATTTGTCTGTAAAAGACCCTATCAAAAACAAAGTAGTTGTTACCCAATGCCATTGACAAGAGATCCAAGAGAAAGGAGTCATGAAGGCGGCTCCCAGTGGTTTTCTGGTCCAAAAAATATGCCACAGCAGATATTCCAAGATCATGTCCAATGCAGGTATATAACCCTTCCACATCCAAGGTGACCATAAGGGAATCATCAGGAATTTGTAAGCCATCCACCTGTTCGATTAAATGAGAAGAGTCTCGTATATAGGATTCAAGAGATAGAACATAAGGTTGCAAATAGAAATCAATATACGAGCAAGGTCTTTCAAAGAGGCCCCCAATCCTGGAGACAATTGGTCTACCGGGGGGATTTGTGATGGATTTGTGCACCTTCGGGAGGAAATATAGTGTAGGTACTACTGGATTACTCGTTAATAAAAATTCCTTCTCTTTTTTGGTGACGATATTAAGCTCAAAGGCCCTGGAGACCAGATCAGCCAACTTCCTCTTGAAAATCAGAGTTGGATCAGAGGGCAATTTCTGATAATGACCAGTATTGTTCAATTGTCTCCCTGCTTCTTTCAAGTAGAGGTCAGTGGGCCAAAGCACCACATTCCCCCCCTTATCTGCTTCCCTTATCAAAAATGTATCGTTCTTAAGTAAGTTAGTTAGGGCAAGATGTTCGGCCTTGTTGAGATTATTATGTTGAAAGTGATTTGTTTTCAACTTTTGAATATCTCTAGTTGTTGTTTCAAAAAAAGTTTGATTGGGTGGAAACAGAGAAAAGGGGGGGGGTTGCCTGAGATGGTAGCCTTTTGGTGAAAGGCTTCTTACCCTGCAGACCCGTATCCGTAGTTTCCTCCAGGAGTTCCAGAAGGTCCTGAAATGATGTCCTATCCTGGTGCGAGAAAGTGTCCAAAATCGATGGTCGATGGTACAGCAGTTTAAAAGCCAGCTGTCTACAAAACAAATAGATATCTTTGACCAGTTCAAACTTGTCAAGAGTATACATAGGTGAAAATGATAACCCCTTTGAAAGCACAATTTCCTCAATTTGTGTTAGATGATAATTAGACAGGTTAATTATTTGTAAATTAGCTTTTATATTTGTGTTCCTAGATATCTCATCTACCATCTCCCCCCTCGTCTGGAGTGTAGGTTCAGAATTGGTGACCATTTCCCTGTGATAGGATTTCGATTCCTGAGTTGCCGCGGACTTAGACTTATGTCTGCTTCGTCTTGTCCGCTTTCTGGATCGGCTTCTTCCCCCGATAAAAAATTGTTGTCACTATTGCTTGCAGAGGAAGCGGAGGCACCAGTGTCCTCTTCAAGATTCCCCTGGGGTCCCGCCGGATTTCTTGGTGTCTTGGGTTTACGTGGTTTACGTGGTATATTGGGATTATTTGGTCTATATGGTCTAAGATTGTCTTTATGTGTCCATTTATATGCCAAATTGTCTTGTAGATCCTTTTTATCCCTCAAAAATTTCTGCTGCTTGCCTCTAAAAATGTCCTGATCATACTTATCTATGATATCTTTTAGACGCAGTTTGAAAGGAGCAACTAAAGTGGTGGGTCAAACTCCCCAAGTTTGGTTTCCAAGCTCTTAATCTCAATTCTCAATTTCTTTAGTAGAGCTTCATCATGCTCAATGAGCATATGGATAATTATTTCTGAACATTTCAGAAGCCCTGCTTCCCAGATCTTTTTGAAGCCCTGATCAACTTCCCATGCAGGAAAAATTTGTACTCTCAAACCTCTGGGGGCGACTCCCAATTTAAGATACTCCCTTAAACACTTAATATTCCACCATGTCTTAGTTAGATGTTTGTGCAAATTAATTAGCTTATTTGTTACCCCCTTAAATGAATTATCCTCTACTACTGGCGCAGCGTCGCCAAACACATTACTAGACTGTTTAAGCCAGATAGCTTCTCTGGACTCTAAGTCCATATTAATAGCCCCCTAACAATGTAGGGTGCTGAAGAGCAGGCAGAAAACACAGTGTGCTCACCCAGAAACTGGCCAAAGGGGTCAGAAAAAATTCACTTGACATGGCAGAGCTCCAAAAAAGAAGTTGAATTTCTGGACCTTAAAATCATCAAAGAAAACAGTAAGATTTTGACAGCTTTACACAGGAAGAAAACAGCCACTAACAGTATACTTCATTATACAAGCTTTCATCCACCCCATGTCCGCAATGCCATTCCCAAAGGGCAATTTTTGAGATTGAGGCGAAATTGTACACAGGAACATACATTCCGGACAGAAGCCCGTAATATGACTACCAGATTTAAAGATCGAGGTTATCCTCGCAAAATTATATCACAGGCTTTTGAAAATTCCGTAGCTAGGGACAGAAGTGATCTGCTCCGGCCCAGCCCTAAAAAGGAAATGAAGGGCTTAAGCATCTTCACCACTTTTAACAATCAGTGGAAAAATATCCATGACATCCTCAACAAAAATTGGCCAATCCTTTCTGGAATTTCCAAGGTTGACCAATTTATTCCCCAAAAACCACGAATTGTGGCAAGGAGAGCTAGAAATCTGAGAGACATTCTGTCTCGGAGTCACTTTACCAGACCAGCAACCACACTTGGTAGAGGAGTCAGACTAAGGGGATCTTTTCCCTACGGAAACTGTTCAATCTGCCCATACATGATCTCTGATGACCATATCACTCTGTCTACTCATCCGGGCACATTAAAAACCACTTTTTATGCGAACTGTAGATCACGTAATGTGATATACGTACTCATTTGTGGATGCCAAAAACTATATGTGGGGGAGACCACACAAGAAATGAGAAAACGGGCCCAATCGCGCATCTCTAATATCATGTGTGCGGTCAATCATTTGGGGCAAGGAAAAACCATTTCATCAGTAGCCCGACATTTTCTTGACTGTCATCAGGGCTCCCCCAAAAGTTTGAAAATTATCATGGTAGACAGGGTTCAAGGTACAATCAGAGGGGATCTCTACAGGAAAAACTCCTACAAAAAGAAACACGCTGGATCTTTAATCTGGGAAGTATGGCCCCGGCAGGCATGAATGAGGAATTCTTGTTTAAGGGATATTATAAGTCCAATTGATATTTTTGGGCTTTGTTTGTAAGGATTCCCTGTTGTCTAATATCTTAATATCCTCTCTATGATCTCTACATAGAAAATAAAATATATAAAAAATATCAATAATATGATAATTAATGGGATTTTTCCTATTGGTTTGGTGTCTTAGACTATCTGTGTATTTTTTATTATAGATCTTTTTATAGTCTACTCCATTCGGGATTCTACTACGCTTGGAAGAACTAAAAATTGATGGAACAGTGGTCTTTCCTTGACAACAATATTGCCTGAGACGCTGGACATACTTTTTATCTTTTGAATCATAGACAATACTAACAAGAAAGAGTGGAGGGACAATTCGATTGAGCAGGAGACACATGTGATGCCTTCTTCCTTGCCTTTTCCCTCTTTTCCCTCTTTTTCAACAGTTGGACTCCGAAGACATGATCAAGCTTCTGGCATTTGAAATATGCCGGTGTTTTTTCCCATAACTAACTCTGTGCTTTCTTTGTAGGTTTTTTTTGGGTTCTATTGGTGGTATTTTACATTTATTTTTACTTTTGTTTCTTTCAAATTTGTGTGCTCAAAATACGCTACATTGAAAATGGATCCTCCGTTTACATCCAATACTCCAAATTGTTTCTCTAGCTTGAAACACTTCTAAAAAATCCCTATATTCATCATTTTATATCGAATTAAACATCTCTAAATTCGCCCATACCATATTAAATTTGATTGCTAATTTGCTTGCCACTATATCCCCCTGATTAGAAACAACATTTATCATGTTAATCAATTAGTCCCTTAAAAAACTTCTCTTTATATTCTATCCTTCCTATATGTCTTTTTCTTTAAAATCGCGCTGTGCTATGTTATGCGCACGCGCTGGCTTACTGACCGGCCGGTCACAATATGAGAATCGCTTCTGCGAGTCTCTGTACAACTTCCTCCTTTCTGATAGGCGTGCTCACCAAGTGACGTAGCACGCGATTTCAATATGCACATGTTGCCTCGCAACCAGAGTGCAACAAATCCTCTATACGCAGCTGCACGCTACCACTTCACTTCCTGGCGACGACAGCCCGGCGCATACACGCCGTTAATTGAGAAATTGATAGAGGACTACAAAAAGCTCTGTCCTCGGACACGGACCTTGCTCTCAGCCCCATGATGAAGCCGTTCTGAGCAGCGGCGACACGCGTAGGGTGTCTGGGTCCTGTTGGTCCGCAGCCGGCACAGGTATTATTACATAGAGGAGTTTTCCTCATGCCTCTGCATTGCTTAACCCCTTATTAGGTGTTCTCTCCCTTTCAGATTCCGAGGTTGGTTTTTGAATCTCATCAAATTATACACCAGTTCATCTGCACCTTATATTATAGCATGAAAAATTGCTGATCTACTTAGAAATTGTGCTACCAACAGTACACAATCTTTTTTCACCATCAGTGCTTGTTTTGCAATAGTGGTCTGGTGCTTTAGTATATAGGGGAGAACATGCCTGAATTTGTTTAAACGTGCATGGTGTTACTATGTATGCATTTTGAGGCAGTATTTATACTTGTGGAGACATTATCTGTATTTTGCTGTGCTGCGGCCTTGTTATAGCATCAGTGTCTATACACTTTTTATTTGTTTTTAAATTTGTATGTTCCTATCCATTTCTAATAAAGCTTGAATTATCATAATTTGTTTGAGCATGGTGATCCCAGACTCAGGGGCGGAACTACCGTGGTGCAGCTGGTGCAGCTGCACCAGGGCCCCGGCCAGCTAGGGGGCCCCTGAAGGCTCCAGCGGCGGGTCCGTTCCGCTCCCTGACAGGTCGGTGGTAGTGGCCGCAAAAGGAGAAGCAATGGAGGCGGAGGAGGATTCAATATGAGTGAGCCCTGGGGGGGGGGTCCGGAGGGGTCCAGAGGGGCCCCCCCTCTCCTGTGAGGAATCACCGCCGCCCCGCCGCCGGGCCCCGCCCCCTGAGCTCTCTCCTGAGATGCAGGGGGGTGTCGGAGCAGCAGGCAGTGTCCCAGCCCAGGATTTATTGAATACTGCTGGGACACTGCGCCTGCACTGATTCCCCTGCGTGCTGGCACTTCCGGGATCAGTGTGTGAGCTCAGCTTGGATAGAGCAGCTGAGCTCCTCCTGACCCGGAAGCACTGATGCTGCAGAGGTGCCGGCTGCCTGAGGACACTCTGGGAGCAGGACAAGGTAAGCGCCAATGAGCCGAAGACAGCAGGGGTGGGGGAACAGGGGCCACAAGAGGGAAGAAGCAGGGTGAATGGGGGGCACAAGAGGGATGAGGCAGGGTGAATGGGGGGCACAAGGGGAGAAGCAGGGTGAATGGGGGGCACAAGAGGGATGAAGCAGGGTGAATGGGGGCAGAAGGGGAGAAGCAGGGTGAATGGGGGGGGGCACAAGAGGGATGAAGCAGGGTGAATGGGGGCACAAGGGGAGAAGCAGGGTGAATGGGGGGGGCACAAGAGGGATGAAGCAGGGTGAATGGGGGGGCACAAGGGGAGAAGCAGGGTGAATGGGGGGGCACAAGAGGGATGAAGCAGGGTGAATGGGGGCACAAGGGGAGAAGCAGGGTGAATGGGGGGGGGCACAAGAGGGATGAAGCAGGGTGAATGGGGGCACAAGGGGAGAAGCAGGGTGAATGGGGGGGGCACAAGAGGGATGAAGCAGGGTGAATGGGGGGCACAAGGGGGACGAAGCAGGGTGAATGGGGGCACAAGAGGGGAGAAGCAGGCAGTATAGGGGGTCACAAGAGGGGAGAAGCAGAGTGAATGGGGGGGGCCACAAGAGAGGAGAAACAGGGAGAATGGGAGGCACAAGAGGGGAGAAGCAGGGTAAATGGGGGGGGGCACAAGTCTGAGTCCCTTCCTGTAAGTCCTGCATGCATATCTAGACTGTATGTCCCTGGCTGAGTGTGCATGTGTGTGCGCGCCTGGCTGAGTGTGCATGTGTGTGCGGGTGCGCATCTCGGCTGAGTGTGCATGTGTGTGCGTGCCTGGCTGAGTGTGCATGTGTGTGCGTGCCTGGCAGAGTGTGCATGTGTGTGCGCGCCTGGCAGAGTGTGCATGTGTGTGCGCGCCTGGCAGAGTGTGCATGTGTGTGCGCGCCTGGCAGAGTGTGCATGTGTGTGCGCGCCTGGCAGAGTGTGCATGTGTGTGCGCGCCTGGCAGAGTGTGCATGTGTGTGCGCGCCTGGCAGAGTGTGCATGTGTGTGCGCGCCTGGCAGAGTGTGCATGTGTGTGCGCGCCTGGCAGAGTGTGCATGTGTGTGCGCGCCTGGCAGAGTGTGCATGTGTGTGCGTGCCTGGCAGAGTGTGCATGTGTGTGCGTGCCTGGCAGAGTGTGCATGTGTGTGCGTGCCTGGCAGAGTGTGCATGTGTGTGCGTGCCTGGCAGAGTGTGCATGTGTGTGCGTGCCTGGCAGAGTGTGCATGTGTGTGCGTGCCTGGCAGAGTGTGCATGTGTGTGCGCGCCTGGCTGAGTGTGTGGGGGGGGGGCCCCGAAAAATTTCTTGCACCAGGGCCCACTACAGTCTGGGTCCGCCCCTGCCCAGACTCACACATGCTACTGGCAACTCCACATGGTTGGTAACTGCAGGGTTATAGTGCAGTCATACCAGATGTGGTTATGTTAAAAAAAGCAGCACTTTTAGGTCCTGCAGCAATGGCCTTTATTTTAACAACCGATCATTTAGCAATTGCTGCATGACCAATGAAGTATATTTAATTGAATATACTGCTGGCAATGTTCAGTACATACCGTAGGTTGTTCATCTGGAGAGTTAAAAATACACATCCGTCTGCATATTTCCGATGCGAGTAGTGTCATCTCACTGAATATAGCTGCAGTTTTACGCCATTTTGCCATTCATCACTCTGGCGATACGTCAGCGGTAAAATTTTCGGATATTGAAAAAGTAGTTAACCCTTTCAGGACAGAGACTTGAGACGTGTGTTAAACAGAGAATCCTATTGGATTTTTTTCATGGAAACGTGAGTCTTCCAGTGTTTTAATTTTTGGCAGAACCTTATACTACATTATTGACACAACTGTTCATCTTGATTTATTGATTTTTGTCTTAATTTTGTTTTTAACTTGCAGTGTCATGATTTTTGTATACTGTGTTTTTTTCTTAATTGTTTACGTCTTCACACACCTTGTGACTGATTAGTAGTTATATATATGTATGTGTTCCCATGTGGCCACTTTGAACCATGAGAAAGAGACCTAATGTTGAAACGCATTGGTTTGTAACACTGAATGTCCATGGATTGTGAAGCTTTTTTGCTGCTACTATAAATTGGATTTTTTAATTGGCAACATTTAATCGCTGAAATCTTCTTTTATCATTCCTTGGAATATCCCGGCCATAGACAAGAACTGTACTCAAAGCTGACTTGTTTTCGTGGAAGCAGGTGTGATACCTACCTATGAGCTGATTTCCTAGTTCCCTTTCTCTCTCTTCATGAGTCCTGGACACTCTTATTATTAAATCTATGGCTATTTAAAATAAATAATGGTATGTCTATCACGGTAGTTAAATGGGTATTCATATCTCAAAGAACCTATTCCAATATGTAGTAGGTGTAATAATATTAGCAAATACCTCCAATTAAAATTACAGTAAAGTTCTCCTGATTAGCTATGTGTATTACCTCATATACAGGACATTGCAATAGCTTAAGTATCCATGGGTACAACCAATAGCAACAAACTAACTGTTCATATATGAGTGGTCATAACTAGTTATGAGTTGAGATGAGTGAACACCTGAGTGTTCGAATTCGATTTGGTTCACCGAATGTGGGGTGTTCGCCAAATTGTTCAATGAACAGTTCGCCGAATCAACCGAACCCCATTTAAATTAATAGCAGGCAACGTGAAACACATAGAAAACACCATCAAAGGTGTGTAAAAGCTACCAAACACACACAGACACACCAGTCTCCAGCTGCTTGCTTTCTTTCTTGCTTCTGGGTCTGCTCTCTCCCTTTCACTTAGTGCTGGTCCTGCTCATGAAGCTTCATGTATATTCCCTTCACTTACTGGCAACAGCCAATCCTAGACGCTCATGCTCTGTGAGAGCATCTGTGATTGGCTGTTGCAATCAGACTGCATTTCCACAATCTGTATGGTGTGTTTGCTTACTTGTCATACACATTAATACATGGCAACCAACCTGGCATCATAGTGTGTGAAAACAAATAATGGAAAAAAAATTGCGTAGGACTTCACTCTATTTTTAAATCCCAGCCAAGGTAAACTAGGTAGCTGAGGACTGGTATTCTCAGTGGGGTGAGGACCCATCATTATTGGGCTCCCGCACACTATAGAATAACAGCCTACAGTCGCCCCAGAAATTGATGCATTTATAAGAAGTGCAAATTCCTAGCACTTTACATGGCTTTTCCAGTTGACGTGGGTAATAAGGAGTTAATGTCAGTTTTGTATTGCCAGCTGGCATTAAGCCAGAAATTCTTAGTGTCGGGCCAATGTTAGATCCGGCCTTTAAGAATTTCAAGTAAATAGTAAAGAAGACACAACACAGAGAGAAAACATTTTATTAGAAATAAAAACACAAACATGTATCTGGGTCCATCTTTGTAACTCTCTCATACCCATCCTTGATCCACTGTGACGTCTTCTTGATTGTAGACTGTGGTGAAAAACACAGCATCCTGTCACCGCAGTCTCCAAACATGAAATGAATGAGCCTCCAGCTCCAGTCAGGTAAGAGGTGACTCTTGAGGTCACTGTTCGGGTAACCATGGTGGCCACTAAACATAGTGGGTACCATGGTTACCTGAGCTGTCCTTGGGTGACCTCACGAGTCACCGCTTACTGGACCAGAGCTGAAGGCTCATTTATTTCATGTTTGGAGGGTACACTGTGTTCTTCACCACAGCCTGAAATCAAGAGGATGTCGCAGAGGATTGAGGATGAATATAAGGGAGTAATAAAGATTGACCCAGATACGTGTGTGTGCTTTTATTTCTAATCAAATGTTTTCTCTCCGTGTTGTCTTCTTTATTATTTACCAAGGTAGAGAAAGACTCTGCATATACAAATACACACATCGAAATAACATGAAAAATGACAACTTTATTACATATATACTAAGAACACAAAAACATCAATTGAAAGCAGTTAAAACAATATGGGTCTGGACAGACTGCAGGTGTCCCAAAACCTAGAAACTCAAGGAAGCTTAAATTTTTTCTTTTAAAGCTCCATTAAATACTACAGGTTGCAAGAAACCGGAGACTCAGTAGCTGTGAACACACTTAGCTTTCAGATAGGGGAGTTCTCGACCACCGAGTCTTCCACCTAGCATTTTGGCCCCAAACCTTCAAGGAAAGTTTTAGGGCCATTTTAAAATTTCAAACATTTCCCTGAACAAATTTGCATTCTCCGATTTTTTATTTGATTTTTTATTTAATTGTTCTGGTTTCACGACCACAAACCAAATCGTCAACATTCATGCCGAATTTGAAATCTGCAAACATGTTCGAAGAAAGTTTCCTCATCTCTGCTGCAGGGAACTAAACCTTATTCCGAAGTAATGACTCTGAAACTGCTCTCAGAAAAAGGGTAATTTGTACAAGACTTAGTACAAAGTAGTTGCTTCTTCAATTTTAATACAACAAACCTATTGCTGATTCCAGAAGAGTGATAATTCTTGCTAGAAATATGTAGTCTTATTTCATTATTTTTTATAGCACCAATATAAATTATCACCGCACTGGGACTCACAATTTAAATTTGCTATCAGAATGTCTTTGAGGTGTAAGAGGAAGCCAGAGTAGCCAGAGGAAACCCAGAGACAACCCATGCTGTCCTTGGTGGGAATTGAATCCAAGACCCTAGTACGGAAAAGCAACAATGCTAAACACTGAGCCACTGTTCTGCCCATGCTTCTTACTTTCCAAACAGGGACAATTTTTAACCACCACTAGTCAAAAAACATGGCTTATTTCATGTAAACATCCAGTGTATAAATACCAGCATAGGAGATAAGTGCCCGCAAAAAGGGATTTGTACAGAATACAAAGCTTGCCATTGCAGTGTGCTATTTTACAGGCTGTCGGTCATTTGGATCCGGATGGCCGTTGGATCCCTTTAGCATCCATTTACTCATAGCCATATATGTTGAGGTCATTTAAATGTTACAAAATCTGTACTGTTCTTATTTTAAAGAGCTTGAAAATGGTTCAATACAGACCTAAGAGACCTCAGAGTGCTATATGTGTCCTTTCTCAGGCAAATTAATGACTATACTTACTGAATAGTGGCATATCAATTTACTGTAAATTATTCATTTCTTTATTTTCAGAAAATGTATCTAATTAGCAAATTCAAATTTGAAAAGATTCACTTGATTCTAGTAATTATGTATTGTAATCAATAGTAATTTCTACGTATATCTACCCCTGTATAACAGTAGAATTGACTTTTTCTGATGGCATCAAGAGCTGTATTTGACCTTATAATATAGTAGGTTGACCACAGCTTTTACTTGTCAACAAACTACATTCATGAAAGTAAGTTAAAAGAAAACTCTTGGTGATGTATCATCTCTCCAGTTTATTAATCCTGTGCACTTCTCATTAATTAGTTAAAGTTGACCTTGTATAAACTCATTTGCTAAGCTTTGAACTCCTGTCATCTGTATGCTACTGATTACAACAACACCTTAAATTAATTTACATGATTAAAGAGGAGTTTACTCTCTGACCGTATTCCAATCTCAAAGACATGTTTAAACCATTGATATAAAATTTACATATAGAGATAAAATGCAAATTTGTAACAAAATCCAATATTACTTTCAAATGTGATATTTTAAGGCTATTTGAGGACATTTTATCACTGATTGCTATTTATGTTGGGTTTTAATATGCTGAAAATGGATTGTGTACTAGTATCCATTTCAAATGTCAGAGAATTCTGTCTATTAAGTTGAGCCACATAGGTGGCTTTCATTGCTGATCAGGGACAGTTTTGTAAGCCAAGACAGAGGAGGAATGGCAAACATAAAGTAACTTTCTGGATCCGCTATGTAAAGACATTGCAATAAAAATTGCATTAAAACTGTATGGGTGATTTTTTTTTTTTAACAGAAAATGTATTCTTCCTTTAAGTTTTCTTTTACTTAAACCACGGTTTTTCAACTAATCCAACCTTATCAATAAAGTCCATGAGCAGCATTGATGTAGTCCAATAAACTATATACTGTATTTTGTGTTATTACGGTAATTATTTTGTTCTTAAATATATATTTTTTACAAAATGTACCTACCTCATCTGTTCATACATTTTGCATCATTTGTATGTGTTGCACTTTGTAATAAACTTTACTCATCTTGTTGTAAGCCACGAAAACCTCCTTTTTGTCCTTATTTGATTGATTTAATCCTTTGCAATACAAAGGATGAGGTCAGTGATAAAGGTGCACCGTTTCAACATTGGTAATAACTGCAGCAATATCTAGATATATATTTATGTGGATATTGCCGCGTTTAATTTACTGTTGACTTTCCATTGTAGAAATACATTATGTGATAGTACCCAGTAATAGTGGCGGGGGACATAAATCAGTTATGTATGTCATTGGAGTCATATCGAAAGGGAAATTTCCCTCACATCCCAACATACACTTGTTATGTAAATCTAACTGCCATTTATATTGCCATATCTTTTTATGATGTGCCTTGTTTTGTCAGTGGTGAGGGAGAAAACCTATAGTAAGGGATAATACAAGGGTGGTGCAGTCAGGAGTGATACAAGGGGAGGAGGCTCAGTCAAGGTTATATGGTGGAGAGATGCAGTCAGTCAGGGGTGATACAGGGGAGGGGGTGCAGTCTGTTAGAGGTGCTACAAGGATAGGGGGCTCAGTTAGTCAGGGGTGATATAGAGGGAGGTGGCTCAGTCAGGCATAATGTTAGTTTTGGTGGTTCAGCACCTGAACGGGTCCATCGAACTTCTATGCATGCTCTGGCTCCCCATCACAATTCTCTGACCATGAGGGGCATCACCTTCGAAGGTCTGAACTTGCACTAGTGCCCGCTCTGACTGGGTACGTCATTCTAATAGATGTAGACCATGAGGAAGGATGCCACTGCTCCCAGGGATTGTGCCACTTAGATCCCCTAGGCCACCGGGTCCTCTGGTATTAGTTGTTGCCAGTGGATACAGGACATTGTATCTGACGGGACAGTCAGATTGTGGGAGGTTCCCTCCACTTCACTCTCTTCCTCTCCTCCTCAAGTTCTCTGGGCAGAGGATGGGTAGTGGGTGTTGCCTCAGTGGGTCATGTGACTGCTTGGAAGCAGTTTTAAACCTGCCATATGCTTACTTAGTTGCTGATTATTTAGTTCTGTCGAGTGATTAGGGCAGTTCTTTGTGCTCTGAGGTTTACTGTTGTAGTTTAGCTTTATCTGTAGTTTAATGCTGTGGTTAAGCTTTCTTTTTTTTGTGCATTGTGCTTTGCTGTGGTGTGTTTTGACCTCTTTCTTGCCATGTGGCCAGTCACCAGATGCCATGCTGTTTGCCGCCTAGGAAGGGCTCTGCCAAAGCTCCCCCTCAACAGGACCGACATGCGGGTGAAGAGTATCCCTGGCCCATCAAGGGGGCATGGCAGTGCGATGTCTTTCTCCAAGTGTGAAAGACATGCTGCTCTTCCTGATGTACAACTGGTCACATCCCATCACCCAGCATTACAGGTGATAGAGGAGAAGGGGGCTCAGCCAGTCAGGGATAATATAGGGAGAGGGAGCTCAGTCAGTCAGAGGTGATACAAGGGGAGGAGCTGCAGTCTGGCATGATATGGGGAGATGATGGTCAAACAGTCAGGGGTAGTACATAGGGAGTACATCAGTCAGTCAGTGGTGATATAGAGGGAGGAGGCACAGTCAGTTTTGATATAGGAGAAGAGAGCTCAGTCAGTCAGTCAGGGGTGTTACAGGAGGATGAGGTGCAGTTGACCCGCCCAGGGGTCTTTGGGAACTCGGTAACCGGCGTGGAGTTGGGGTGCTATCTTGGTGGCCTGTGCCTGGGCCCATACCCTGGGGTCACTTGAAAAAGGGGAAAACAAAAATGGTAGATAATAAAAGTCTCATGACACCACCTGCAGTTTCTGGTGATCTCACCAGCGCCGCTGTTAGACCACAGGGGATAGTGGTATTGCAGCCAGTTCATAACGCTGCCTGCAGGCGGAGCGGGATCCCCAAGGCAGTGCTGCTGCTGAGCTGGTTGTCGTGGTAGCAGCGCTGCAGATTAGCTTAGTAGAATAAGACACCAGAGGCTTGATGACTCTCTACGGGTACTTTACTGGCAACAGTACTTAGCAGTTCAGGTACATAGTTACACAGTCTTTGCAGGTAGCTGGCCGGGTAGTCACTGGGGAGAATAAAGTCTCTTTGAGGCTCCCTGAGTGTTCCTTCTTTAGTTACTTTCGCTGTCGCTTTTTCCTGCGCCTCCTTACTTTCCTTGCACTGTCCTGCACAACCCACTTGTCTGCCAGGCCCGTTGGGTGCTATGAAATTAACTCACCAAGATTTCGCCACTTTTCATACCCATTGCACCTAGCAGGAGGCTGCTGGCTCCTCTGAGAGGTAACACATGTGTCTGGACACCGGTGCTCAGTCTCCTGTAACCCAGGCACCTGCGACCAGCCATGCTGTCAGGGAGGAAACTGGTGGTCTTTAAAGACACAAGGCTGCTATAGGGCATCAGCCACATAGGACTATGTGATACACAGTGTCAGAGCAGCCTATTGGTCACGCCCAAGCTATTAGACAAGGCGGGCTGCTCCACACCAAATACATACATCACAAGTGACTGGGTGTGGAAGGTTGTTGCCGAAGGAGTTTCTCCTTGCGTGCCTTCTTTTCAGTCACATGAGAGCCACCTAACTCTTTTGCAAGCTCAACCAGGAAGTCCACCCGTCTCTCCTGTACCCCAGTGCATGCCTGATAAAGAACATGAGCATTGAGTGCTGCCATGTCAATCATGTTGTTCCTGCATGCACGCTGTACTCCCGCACCATTTGGTCCATTACATTCACACCGCACTTTGTGTGGTTGTATTGTGTGACCGTGTTTGGCTTCCTTTTGTTGGTATCCTCAGTCTCAACAATGCTGTGCATGCTGCTGAGAATGTAGGCGGCCTTCTTTCGTTTGGGTGCATACACTGTCAGTGTGGCACCAGTGGTTGAAAACACCTGAGTGGTGAATCCAGTGCGGTCCATCTGTCTAGCGGATTGAGGAATTTCCCGGCGACTCTTGTAGACTGTGCCGAGGATAGTGGTTTTCCGGCTAAACAGTCGTTGTGCAAGTGACAATGATGTAAAGAAATTGTACGTGGTTACAGTTCTGCCCTGACCATGAATGGTTCCATCAGCCTCATCACTTCAGTTTCGGACAGTCTCTCCCCGCTGGGACGACTGGGGCCTTGCCAAGATATGGGAAGACATTACAGATGTACTTTGATTTCAAGTCGCAAGCCACCCAAAACTTGATGCCAAACTTGTCTGGTTTTGTTGCAATGTATTGCAGAAAACAGCAGCGAGTCTTTGACAGGAAAAGCTGTTTATCAATAGTGATGTGTCGACCAGGGTTGTAGGATGTGATGCAGTTGGTGACAAACGATCTCCACACATCGGAGATTGCAGCAAACTTATTGGTCTCCACTCGCTCACTGCGTGTGAACAGGTCATCAAAGCGTAGGTGTTGCATGATGTCTTGGAAGCGGTTTCGGGTCATAGTTGTAATGATCTTTGGGTTTCCCAGGTTTGCTGACCAGCTGTCACATAGTGATGGAACTTTGGTCACCCCCCGCAAGATAATGACTGAAATAAATGCCATTAGTTCCGGGAGACCCATGAACCAATCCACCTGCTCCGTGTGACGTGCATGTTGAGTAGTCCATTCTTGAATACTACGAAGCATGTTAAGAGTGATAAAACAGAGGAAGCTCTGAAGGCGACTCCGGACACTTCGTTTGGCCTTAGCACTTGGCTTTCCATCTGTATGGTACGGTTCTATTGGGGTGAAATGGAGACATTTCCCCACTTGTACTTCATGCCACACTGTGCCATCTTTTGCGGTCTCTGTCGGCTCACTTGCCAACCGAGCTCTCTTTTTTTGGTAGAGGCGGAGTTTCCTCATCTGCAAGATAAATAATTTCAAATTAACATTTTGTTTTGGTTCTAAATAAAAAAGATAGTCAGGAAATAAAAATAGGTAATTCACACCGCCTTTTTTGGCATCCTGTTCTGTCCGTTTTTGAAATGAGCAGAACAGGATCCCTTTTGGCCCCCATGCACCGTGGGTGATGTCCGTGTGCTATCCGTGAATCCACAGATAGCACTGTCCGCTGTCACCACATACTCACCTCCCTCCAGTGCCGCTGCTCCTCTCACTTACGGATCGCACTTGGGCTCAGCGAAGTGAATATTCATAAGCCTAATGAGCGGCACCGGAGTGAGAGGAACTGTCAGCACTGGACTGAGGTGAATATGAAATTCTTTATTTTTAGGCTTTTCACTTTCCTCCGTGGTTCGTGCACACGGAAGTCACACGGATGACATCTGTGTGCATGGACGTTTTCAGCAAAAAGCGATCTGTGCTTCCGCAAAACAATGGACATGTCTCTGTGTTCTGTGTGGAGCAGACGGACACGCATATGCTCCACACAGAGACACAGTTTGTGCGGAATGACGCCATAGGGGAACATGTGTCCCGTATGTCCGTGCCTACGGCATGTGTCAGCACAGACCCCACATGTGCCGGAGACATAGATGTGTGAATCATCCCTAAGAGGGAGAACCGGGGATGAGACAGCCAGAGAAGACAGATAAGACAGGGAAGACACAGAAAAGAGAGAGACACAGGGGAGAGACAGAAAAAAAGATCCACAGACGAAAAGACATTAACCCAGCACCACACTGACCCCGCACAGCACTGACCCCGCACAGCACTGACCCCGTACCACACCGACCCTGCACCGCAGCATACTGCCCACACATCACACCTGCCCCGCACCGACCCTTATCTGCACCAACCCCTGCAAAACACAGGATCCAAATGAACAGGCAAAAAAGGGAGTGTGAAGCCAGCGTAACCTGAGGACAGCTCAGAGTCTGAATCCGGTTGAAGGACTATGTCTTCTCCATCTGAGTCAGAAGGGTTTGTGTTGCTTAGAATCAGTTCCAATGCCTCTTCAATGGTGTGCCTTCTCTCCATTTTCTTTCCTGTGAACAAAATAGGTTTCTCCCCCACAGCACATAAAGCTGCATGCAAATTTGCTAATGCAATGCAGCTGGGGGGGTGGGCAGACACTCAGGCCAGTTTCACACATCCGTGCCTCCGGCACGTGTGCGGTCCGTGCCGACACATGCCTGAGGCATGGACATACGGGGACACATGTTCCCCTGTGGACCCATGCAAACGTCCATGATTCCGCACGGACTGTGTCTCCGTGTGGAGCACATGCGTGTCCGTGTGCTCCACATGGTGACAAGTCCGTTTTTCTGCAGAGCCACGGACCACATTTACGTCCAAACGTCCTGCACACGGATGTTCACACTGTGACATCCGTGTGCACGGACTACGGACAAAAGGAAAATGCTTAAAAATAAAGAATTTTATACTCCCCTCGCTCCAGCGGTGTCTGCTCCTCTCTCTTCCGATGTTGCTCATTAGGGCTCATGAATATTCACTTCACTGAGCCCTAGAGCGGCCCGGAAGTGAGCGGAACAGCGGCGCTGGAGGGAGGTGAATATGAGGTGACAGGCTGTCCGTGTGCTATCCGTGGATCCATGGATAGCACGCGGACAGCACCCATCGTGTCACACGTCCATGACACATGGGACTATGCGCCGCCCCCAAACGGTCTTGTTCCACACGTCCGTGGTAACACGGACGTGTGAAACCGGCCTCAGGAGCAGCTCACATTCTTTGGATAGGGACTGACTTCAGTTCCTGATCAGTTTTCCTGATCAGTGTCCATCCAGTTTGTGTGCCAAAACCAGGAGTGACTTCAAAACCCAGAACAGGTGTCAATCTTTCAAGATGTCCGTGCCTACGGCATGTGTCAGCACAGACCCCACATGTGGCGGAGGCACAGATGTGTGAATCAGCCCTAATGGGGCCGTCACACGGGGAGATGATTCCCGGCGATGTGCGGGTGATCACATGCACGTGCACATCGCCGGGGCATCGCTGGTGACATGACACACGCGGACATGTTGCTGGCGAACGTCTGTGAAGGATCGCCTCAGAACCAGCATGTAGTTCAGAGGCGATTCCCGGGCGAGGCAGGGAGCTATACTTTCTATAGCTCCTGTCACCTGAGACATCGCTATTGCTGCATCACACATGCATCCCAGGCTAGTTGGGAAATCTCTGAACTTAGAAACACTGAATCATCACCGAACAATCGCCCTGTTACACATTGCGACGCTCAGGCGATGTTGCAGTATTTCTTTATTGTTTATTCCATAAAAACAGGGGTAGTGAAGGGAGGATGGAGGTCAAAACGGCCCGTTGTTGCGACCCCCATCCTCCCTCCACCACCCCTGCATAACCGTCTGTTTTTATGGAATAAACAATAAAGAAATACTGCTGCCCGGTGAGTTGCTGCCATTCTCTGGATGACTGTATCTTCTCTGCACCAACCCCTGCAAAACACAGAAAGCAAACAAACAGGCAAAGAAAGGCACTGTGAGCAGCATCCCCCACACTCAGGAATAGCTTGCATTCTTCTGTTTACACACTCTTATCTTAGATAATCCCCCCTACAGATTCCTCAGGCAAGAGAACATTTACAAATGAAAGGATGCTAATTGAGGTGTCAATATGGACTGAGGGTCATTTGACCCTCTCTCTTCAGGGGGGATCTTGAAATTCCCTGGACTTCTAGTGTTAAAGGGATATTAAAAGGGGTGTTGCATTTTATTCTGAAGAGAACATTCAACTATATTCTGTGGGTTAGTATTTCAATTCAGCCTTGGATTAGTACAGTCAGTACGGGAACATCCTGATAAGAGCTTCCACACTGCTACATCTAACTAAAACATTATATAGAATCTGAGACAGAGGAATCCTGGAGGAGGGGCGGAAGAAGGAGAGGAAGAGATAACTAGAGGAAAGTGCAAGGATTCATATAAACATGCTGTTGGAAGGTTTCTGAATGGCTTCAATAAACATATATACATTATTAACTATTTATTGCCATGAAAGAAGGGCTGGACGCTTTCCTCAGCACGAATGGAATTGTTGGTTATGGATAATCTTGGGACATACAATGTATAATTGGTGATGAAAGATTAAACTTGAAGGCCATAAGGACATAAGTCTTTTTTCCACCTCTGTAACTATGTTGCATTTTGTTGCAATTAGGCCATGCCCCATTCACTGCTAAGTCATACCTATTGATTTCTAAGCCACACTCCCTCATCTGACAAGACTAGGAAAGTGTCAATTGCAGATTGCTCATACTGACTGTATAAATGGTTTCTCATTGTTTTCAGTAGTTAACAAAACCGTATTACATCATCGTCTACTCCAACTGCGGAAAACTATTAATTTTACCAACTGATTGGGCACCTAAGCAGTTATCTCTACAGGTGATTTTATTCTGACAAATAGTACAGACTTTTGTGATTTTCACTTTTCTCAAGGCCAAGTGGCAATAAATTTATGAAGTGACCTCCAGTACTTTTATCCTTGTGTAGCATAATGAGGTTCATGGTTAATGAATAGTGATGAGCGAGTACTAAAATACTCGGGTGCTCGAAGCTCGGGCCGAGCATCCCGAGATACTCGTGTACTCGGCCTCAGTACTGAGCCCAATGTTATCCTATGGGAGACCCGAGTATTTTTATGAAATGACTGCCGGCAGCATGTAGAAACCCTAAAAATGTCACAAAAGTCTCAGAAGAGTTCTCAAATGACATGGCAACACCATGGGGAAGATCCCTGGAAGCATTTCTCACTCAAAAGTCACAGCTGTGAACAATGTTGTCCGAGTTTCACGCCAATTTTACGGAGTCACCAGAAAACCTTCCAAAATGACACCAAAATGAATATTTAGGGTGGAAATGTTAAGGGCACATACCCAATAGTGAGATACAGCTGGTGTATGTTACTTTTTGTGATTACATGAAAGATTTTACGTGAAAACATTGTGCGGCACTCCGATGTCCCTGAGAAGCGACATACAGGAAGTCCTGTCTTGACGTAATGTGCCCATTTTGAGGAAGTGGGTGTATTGTAGTATTTTCCTTTGCCAGGGCAGTCCAAAATTGGGAGGTTCACCAATGCCCCTGGATAGAGACGTGCATGAGGGCCTGTAAACCTGAAGTGGGTGTATTGTAGTATAGCCCTTTGGCAGGGTCAGCCAAAAATTGGGAGGCTCCACAATGAGCCATGCATACAGACATGCATGAGGGCCTGTAAACCTCAATTGGGTGTATTGTAGTATAGCCCTTTGGCAGGGCAGCCAAAATTTGGGAGGCTCCACATTGTCCCTGGATAGAGACGTGCAGGAGGGCCTGTAAACCTGAAGTGGGTGTATTGTAGTATAGCCCTTTGGCAGGGCAGCCAAAAATTGGGAGGCTCCACATTGTCCCAGGATAGACACGTGCAGGAGGGCCTGTAAATCTGAAGTGGGTGTATTGTAGTATAGCCCTTTGGCAGGGCAGCCAAAAATTGGGAGGCTCCACAATGACCCATGCATACAGACATGCATGAGGGCCTGTAAACCTCAATTGGGTGTATTGTAGTTTAGCCCTTTGGCAGGACAGCCAAAAATTGGGAGGCTCCACATTGTCCCTGGATAGAGACGTGCATGAGGGCCTCAAAACATTTTTCCCATTGAAAAGAAGTGGGTCTCCTGTCGTTGTAATGCCCATTCTAAAAGAATGGGCGAAAAAATTTACCACTGGGGGTATACCTGAAACAACAGCCTAACTATTGTAACGGTCGTCATGGTGGCACATGAGGAGAAGGAGGAGCAGTCCAGCGATTAGCCAAAGTCCAGAAGTGTGTACCCATGGGTGAGTGGAGGTACATGGCAAATTCCCATAACCAAATTTAAATTCCGCTGTCATTTGTTGGTGGTGTGGTGAAGTCTGGCCCAATCCAACCCTTGTTCATCTTGATCAGAGTCAGCCTGTCAGCATTTTCAGTTGACAAGCGGGTAAGTTTATCAGTAATGATTCCACCTGTGGCACTGAAAACACGCTCTGACAAAACGCTAGCGGCAGGGCAGGCCAGGACTTCCAAGGCGTAGAGAACCAATTCATGCCACGTGTCTAGCTTGGAGACCCAATAATTTTAAGGTACAGAGGAATCTCGCAGTACAGTTGTTCGATCTGCAAGGTACTCCTTCAGCATCTGGCCAAACTTAGCATTTCTTGTGGCACTACCCCGCACCTCAGGGGCTGTGGTACGTGAGGGGCTGAGAAAACTGTCCCACATCGTAAAGACTGTTCCCCTACCTCTGGCGGATTGGACTTATGCCCCTCTCGGCCGTACGCCTTGGTTGTCCACCGATTCCTGACCTATGCCGCTAGCGTTTTGTGAGGGGAATGCTTTGCCTACTTCCATGACTATGGCCTTCTGGAACTGCTGCATTTGGCTGACCTCTCCGCCTCAGGAATGAGAGACATAAAGTTCTCCTTGTAGCGTGGGTCTAAGAGTGTTGCCAACCAGTACTGATTGTTGGCCAAGATGTTCTGAACGCGAGGGTCACGAGCCAGGCAGCTTACCATAAAGTCAGCCATGTGCGCCAGACTCTTAACAGCCATCACTTCCGTATCCTGACCAACACGATGACTGAACATGCTGTCCTCCTCCTCCTCCTCCTCCTCCTCATCTCCCCTGTCCTCTGGCCAGCCACGCTGAATCGAGGGTATGACTGGTGTGCATGCCATATCCTCAATTTGGCCAGAGAGTTGCTCCATGTCTTCATCCTCCTCCTCCTCGTCATAGTCCTCCACTGCACGTTGTGATGAGATGAGGCTAGGCTGTGTGTTATCACCCACACCCACTACTATTTCTTGCTCCAAGTCATCGCGCTCCGCCTGCAATGCATCCTCTTTGTTTTTCAGCAGAGACCGTTTTAGAAGGCAGAGTAGTGGTATGGTGACGCTAATAATGGCGTCATCGCCGCTCACCATCTTGGTGGAGTCCTCAAAGTTTTGGATGACGGTACATAGGTCGTACATCCATCTCCACTCCTCAGGTGTTATGTGTGGAGTTTGACCCATTTCCCGACGGCTTAGGTGATGCAGGTAGTCAACAACTGCCCTCTTCTGCTCACATATCCTGACCAACATGTGCAGAGTTGAATTCCAACGTGTGGGGACATCACACACCAGTCTGTGGGCCGGAAGACGCAAACGGCGCTGAAAGCCTGCAAGGCCGGCTGAAGCAGCAGGTGACCTGCGAAAATGTGCAGACAGGCGGTGAACATTTACCAGCAGATCAGACAGCTCTGGGTATGATTTTAGAAACCGCTGAATCACCAGGTTGAGCACATGGGCCACGCATGGAACATGCGTCAGCTGGCCTCGCCTCAAAGCTGCCACCAGGTTCTGGCCATTGTCACACACGACCTTTCTTGGCTTTAGGTTCAGAGGTGTGAGCCAGTGATCTGCCTGCTGTTTCAGAGCTGTCCACACCTCTTCTGCATTGTGGGGTTTGTCACCTATGCAGACTAGCTTCAGCACAGCCTGTTGCCGCTTCGCAGAGGCAGTGCTGCAGTGCTTCCAGCTTGGGACTGGTGTGGAGGGTACAGTGGATGAGGATGCGCAGGAGGAGGAGGCTGAGGAGCATGACATTCCGGAGCTGTAGAGTGTCGGTGAAACCCTGACAGAGGTAGGGCCTGCTATCCTTGGTGTGGGAAGGACGTGTTCCGTCCCTCGCTCAGACTGGGTCCCAGCCTCCACAATATTTACCCAGTGTGCCGTCAAGGAGATGTAGCGGCCTTGCCCACAAGCACTTGTCCACGTGTCTGTGGTTAGGTGGACTTTTGCTGAAACAGCGTTGTTCAGGGCACGTGTGATGCTTTGGGACACGTGGTTATGCAATGCGGGGACGGCACATCTGGAGAAATAGTGGCGGCTGGGGACCGAGTAACGTGGGACAGCAGCCGCCATCAGGTCGCGGAATGCTACCGTCTCCACCAGCCGGAAAGGCAACATTTCTAGCGCTATGAGTCGAGAAATGTGAGAATTTAGGACTGTGGCATGTGGGGCGTTGACAGCGTATTTGCGCCTGCGTTCAAAGGTTTCCTGAATGGATAATTGAACGCTGCGCTGGGACAAGGACGTGCTTGATGGTGGTGTTATTTGTGCGTGGGCAACTTCAGGTGCAGGGCCGGAGGCTTGTTCGCGGCCAGCATGGACAGGGGATTGGCTCGCACGCACAACACGTGAAGACGTAGCAGTGACATCAGCAAGCACCGCTCCTCGACTCTGTTGTACTTCCCACAGTCGGGTGCTTGGCTGACATGTGCCTGATCATGCTGGTGGTGGTCAGGCTGCTAGTTTTCGTACCCCTGCTGATGCTGGCATGGCAGGTGTTGCAAATGGCCTTTTTAGAGTCATCTGGAGCCAACTTAAAAAACTGCCAGACTCGGGAAGACCTAACATTTGCACAGGCACCTTGAGTCGTGTTGTTGTTCCGGGGAACGGTTGCCTGCCTTCTGCCTGCGGACATGACCCTGCTTCGTACTGCCTGTTGGGATGCTACGCCTCCCTCCCCCTGTGCACTGCTGTCCTCGCTCTGCATATCCTCCTGCCAGGTTGGGTCAGCTACTGGATCATCCACCACGTCGTCTTCCTCTTTCGCACCCTGATCCTCCTCCTGACTTCCTGGCAATTGTGTCTCATCATCGTCCACCCCTTGTTGAGACACGTTGCCAACGTTCCGTTCGTGAGAACGTGGCTGCTCAAATATTTGGGCATCTGTACATACCATCTCCTCATCACCCACTTCAACAGGAGCTGGCGAGAGGCCAGATTCTGCGAATGGATACGTGAACAGCTCTTCCGAGTGTCGAAGTGTGGGATCAGTAATGTCTATGGACGTG
This sequence comes from Allobates femoralis, assembly GCA_033576535.1. Classification (NCBI taxonomy): domain Eukaryota; kingdom Metazoa; phylum Chordata; class Amphibia; order Anura; family Aromobatidae; genus Allobates; species Allobates femoralis. The sequence goes on from JARQOC010000003.1 coordinate 316,900,486, forward strand.
TACTCGGCCTGGTGGTAGGAAGGAGGATCAGGTTGGGAAATGTGCGGTGCAGTATCACGGCTACTGACACTTGACCGTGTGGAAGACAGGGTATTTGTGGAGGTGCCAATCTGACTTGAAGCATTATCTGCCTGCACCACCATCACGTTCACTTCCTTGTTCCCCGCCAACGCCCTTGCCAACGCCCTTGCGCATTTTGCCTGTATATAGCGACAACAGTCTGGTGACTGTTCAGGTCACAGGAAAGTTGGATTTTAGAACCTGCCTGTATCAAGCTAGTAAGTACAACAGTCTGGTGACTGTTCAGGTCACAGGAAAGTAGGATTTTAGTCCCTAACCTGTATCAAGCTAGTAAGTACAACAGTCTGGTGACTGTTCAGGTCACAGGAAAGTAGGATTTTAGTCCCTAACCTGTATCAAGCTAGTAAGTACAACAGTCTGGCGACTGTTCAGGTCACAGGAAAGTTGGATTTTAGTCCCTAACCTGTATCAAGCTAGTAAGTACAACAGTCTGGTGACTGTTCAGGTCACAGGAAAGTAGGATTTTAGTCCCTAACCTGTATCAAGCTAGTAAGTACAACAGTCTGGTGACTGTTCGGGTCACAGGAAAGTTGGATTTTAGTCCCTAACCTGTATCAAGCTAGTAAGTACAACAGTCTGGTGACTGTTCAGGTCACAGGAAAGTTGGATTTTATGTCCCTAACCTGTATCAAGCTAGTAAGTACAACAGTCTGGTGACTGTTCAGGTCACAGGAAAGTTGGATTTTAGTCCCTAACCTGTATCAAGCTAGTAAGTACAACAGTCTGGTGACTGTTCAGGTCACAGGAAAGTAGGATTTTAGAACCTGCCTGTATCATGCTAGTAAGTACAACAGTCTGGTGACTGTTCAGGTCACAGGAAAGTTGGATTTTAGAACCTGCTTGTATCAAGCTAGTAAGTACAACAGTCTGGTGACTGTTCAGGTCACAGGAAAGTAGGATTTTAGTCCCTAACCTGTATCAAGCTAGTAAGTACAACAGTCTGGTGACTGTTCAGGTCACAGGAAAGTTGGATTTTAGTCCCTAACCTGTATCAAGCTAGTAAGTACAACAGTCTGGTGACTGTTCAGGTCACAGGAAAGTTGGATTTTAGAACCTGCCTGTATCAAGCTAGTAAGTACAACAGTCTGGTGACTGTTCAGGTCACAGGAAAGTAGGATTTTAGTCCCTAACCTGTATCAAGCTAGTAAGTACAACAGTCTGGTGACTGTTCAGGTCACAGGAAAGTAGGATTTTAGTCCCTAACCTGTATCAAGCTAGTAAGTACAACAGTCTGGTGACTGTTCTGGTCACTGTAAAGCTTGGATCCCGATCTGGATCACCCTGCCTATATCCTCCTAGATTAGTCCTGAGAAGGACTGTTGTGGTCAGCAGCAGTTTGCAGCCCTGCTCCGGATCTACCTATGAGGGCCGCAAATCTGTCCCTAAGCAGCAGCAGACACTCTCCCTACACTCACTGTCTGGATGGCTGTGTGCAGAGCACATCGTGGCCGGGTCTTATAAAGGCTCGGTCACGCTGTGCGGGCTGGCCAATCACTGCAATGCCACAACTATCAGGGCTGTGGCATTGCAGTGACTGCCAGCCAATCCCTGCATGTGGGCTGGCTCTCTAAAGAGCGCCAACATGCAAAGATGAGGACCACGAGCACAGCACAAGTATCGCGAGATTACTTGGTACTCGCCGAGTAGCCCGAGTACAGTGATGCTCGTGCGAGTAACGAGTAGTCACAAGCATACTCGCTCATCACTATTAATGAATAAACTGTTATACAAACATGAAAATTAAGCTATTCTCTAAATATTCCTGGTTTTAACATAAGCAACATTTCCTTTTGACTAGTGATAATATCATGCTTAGATTTTTATGAGATTTTCTTGCTTCTTTTAAAAAGAATCCATAAAATCTAAAACTTTAAAATGAAATGTTATTATCATATTTGATCAATATGGAATATACAGCATCAGGGAAATAATCCTAAATTTTCCTATCTCCAAGAACATTCACAATTGTGCAAGATGTCCAGGTTCTTTGTCATTTACTCCTCTGCTATTTATAACTTCACAACACAAGTTGTTTCTTTTACATTATAAGCATTTTACCTTAATGCTTAATAGATTTAATATAATTTGTCCTTGCTACTGAAGGGAATTTAAAAGCTTTATTCCCAGCTACTAAAAGGAATTTACAAACCATCATAAAGCCATCTTCCAATTTGGCTTTTTTTAAGCAGGCGGTGTTTTAGCAAGATGCAAGACTGAAGCCAAAGTAGAGTAAAAATATTAAACTTTTACATCATTACTTGTATTTAAAACTATTTCCAGTCGGGACCTCATAAAATCAAAACACAAGAACTGCTTGAATTGGCTAAAATAATCCAGCCAATCAAAGAAAATGCTTTAGCCCTTAATGAAGATGTTATCTGGGATTTATATTTGTCAAGGCTGTCTACCAATAGAACATGTTTGCACATGCAATGTGAATACTTTAGCACTAATAAGTAGAGTTTAGTATAGATAAGACACAAGACAAACACAAAAGAAAGAATACTAAAATCAGAATGCAACACTTTTGAGTTTGTCAAGGGAACAATAAAGATCAGACCTTGTATAACATACCCAATTTAAAACAGTGCAGTGAGTACCAATCAAAGGGAGTCCTTCCCGTATTCTCTATAAGAACATATGTATGTAATGGGATTGGAAAGTTAAAAATGCAGAGCCACAGTTTTAATTGTAAAAATTGCTCCAGCTCTAAGCATGTCAGTGTACCTTACTTCCTATGACTACACATGTTAAATTATAACCATACAGTTGTGGCCAAAAGTATTGACACCCCTGCAATTCTGTCAGATAATACTCAGTTTCTTCCTGAAAATGATTGCAATTACAAATTCTTTGGTATTATTATCTTCATTTAATTTGTCTTAAGTGAAAAAACACAAAAGAGAATGAAGCAAAAAGCAAAACATTGATCATTTCACACAAAACTCAAAAAATGGGCCAGACAAAAGTATTGGCACCTTCAGCCTAATACTTGGTTGCACAACCTTTAGCCAAAATAACTTCTGGAATTTTAGACCAATCTTCTTTGGCAAACTGCTCCAGGTCCCTGATATTTGAAGGGTGCCTTCTCCAAACTGCCATTTTTAGATCTCTCCACAGGTGTTCTATGGGATTCAGGTCTGGACTCATTGCTGGCCACCTTAGAAGTCTCCAGTGCTTTCTCTCAAACCATTTTATAGTGCTTTTTGAAGTGTGTTTTGGGTCATTGTCCTGCTGGAAGACCCATGACCTCAGAGGGAGACCCAGCTTTCTCACACTGGGCACTACATTAGGCTGCAAAATTTGTTGGTAGTCTTCAGACTTCATAATGCCATGCACACGGTCAAGCAGTCCAGTGCCAGAGGCAGCAAAGCAACCCCAAAACATCAGGGAACCTCTGCCATGTTTGACTGTAGGACAAAATACACGAAAGGTTTGCGCCAAACTGCTTTCATTAAATTGTGGGATCGGTGAATGATCCCCTCTGCTCACCTTCTATTGTTGTGCCTGTCCGCACAACTGGAGTAAGAGTTTAATCTGTCTCCCAGCTGGGCTCTCCTAGTTGGGCTCCAAGCAGCGAGGTGAAAAGTGCACGTATTTCCCGTGTGTTCCGGTGCACGTGACAGCTCGGGGGGAGTGATGGTGTGACGTCTTCCAGGTCCTGTATTCCTAAGCTGCTCTGTATCACGCTTCCCAACAGGGAAGAAATTTGCAGCTCCAGATAAAACGAGTGATATCGCTTACAATATCACTCGTTTTATCTGGAGCTGCATGTTTGACTGTAGGGACCGTGTTCTTTTCTTTGAATGCCTCTTTTTTTCTCCTGTAAACTCTATGTTGATGCCTTTGCCCAAAAAGCTCTACTTTTGTCTCATCTGACCAGAAAACATTCTTCCAAAACATTTTAGGCTTTCTCAGGTAAGTTTTGGCAAACTCCAGCCTGGCTTTTTTATGTCTCGGGGTAAGAAGTGGGGTCTTCCTGGGTATCCTACCATACAGTCCCTTTTCATTTAGATGCCGACAGATAGTACGGGTTGACACTGTTGTACCCTCGGACTGCAGGGCAGCTTGAACTTGTTTGGATGTTAGTCGAGGTTCTTTATTCACCATCCGCACAATCTTGCATTGAAATCTCTTGTCAATTTTTCTTTTCCGTCCACATCTAGGGAGGTTAGCCACAGTGCCATGGGCTTTACTTCTTGATGACACTACGCATGGTAGACACAGGAACATTCAGGTCTTTGGAGATGGACTTGTAGCCTTGAGATTGGCTCATGCTTCCTCACAATTTGGTTTCTCAAGTCCTCAGACAGTTCTTTGGTCTTCTTTCTTTTCTCCATGCTCAATGTGGTACACACAAGGACACAGGACAGAGGTTGAGTCAACTTTAATTCATGTCAACTGGCTGCAAGTGTGATTTTAGTTATTGCCAATACCTGTTAGGTGCCACAGGTAAGTTACAGGTGCTGTTAATTACACAAATTAGAGAAGCGTCACATGATTTTTCAAACAGTGCCAATACTTTTGCCCACCCCCTTTTTTAAGTTTGGTGTGGAAATATATCCAATTTGGCTTTAGGACAATTCCTTTTGTGTTTTTTCATTGAAGACAAATTAAATGAAGATAATAATACCAAAGAATTTGTGACTGCAATCATTTTCAGGAAGAAACTGAGTATTATCTGACAGAATTGCAGGGGTGTCAATACTTTTGGCCACAACTGTATATAAACTGCTGCTGCTCAATGTGCTGGAATAAAACCAGCAGTAAATGCAATAGTAGAAAGGGAAAGATGGATAAATCTGGTGTGCTGCTGGTCAAGAAGATATTAAATGGAGATGATGTTGTTGAATAAAAAAGCAGTTTTTTAGACATTTCAGACTTGAATCAACTTCATCAGGAAAAAACTGCAATAAGCTCAACTCTGAAACATGTACATTAATAAAACTGCTTTTGTTCAACACCATCCTCTCTATTGTTCATATTCTAGACCAGCAGCACAACAGATTTACCCATATATCCCTTTCCATTACTGTGCTTATAATCCTGTTATGTTATTACAACCTAGACACAGGAATATCATGATCTCGCGAGGCCTAGTCAGCAGCTAAGAAGCCGTGTGCCCAGAGTTGTGCAGCTGTAACGGGGAGGCCCGTGGAAAGGTGAGTATTATATTCATTTTTTTCACTTCTACCTGGCCCCATAATCAACCCAGCAAATTGCTGCTAGCCAGTCTCCGTTTTACTGGATTCAAGAGAAACTTGAATATTTAGATTCTGTTAATTTAATTTTTTTGTGAAATTCAAGGCAAATTCTTCTTTGCTTTGAATTAAATTGTTCTAGAGCTGAGACATTTATGGCATGTCAATTTTATATGTTACAAATGTCTGATCATTGTGGTCCAATCCCATGAAATGTGGGGAGTTCACTGTCCACTGTTGTCCCATCTTGGACATTTATGAAATATCGATAGGCCTCATAGATAAATAAAACATAGAAGACTGTTCTCTGTTTGGTTCTCATCTCTCTAAGGAACCGTTACACATCGCAACATTGCATGCAATTTCACTTGCAATTTGCTGGTTGCAGTGAAATCATGGACACATTGTTACATTTGTACACGGCCACAAAATAGAACAATATGTCCATGATTTCACTGCAACCAGCAAATTGCAAGTGAAATTGCAAGCAATGTTGTGACATATAACGGTACTCTAAGAAATTGGACCCCAGTGCTCATCATGGATCCAGCCTAGAGATTGAGGAGGATCTCATTGAAGTGACCAATATCTGTCTGACATTTTATCCCTGATAGAAATACCACTTTAATATCTATTACAGTTACATAAATATAGCTTTGCTATACTGTAACTCACAAAGCTTACTCCTGAAAATGCAATTAGGAGAGATAATACCATCTCTCTAATGGGCCTGCCTAACTCTATTTTTGACATATCAAATAGCTATAGCTATATTGTATCACATTAGAATTTTATTATACTGAACACAAATTAATAACAAAGTAGATAATAATTTTACATCTTTTTAAGTAAAAAATAATAAAATAATAACAGAAAAAACTTTAAGATTTATCACGTGTTGCAGTCTGACACAGTGAAAAAAATAGGTATTTTTTTTTTAATACAGGAATTATTCTCCAGATAGGTTCATCAATATTTAATAGATCCTTCATCAAAATGAAAAATGAGATCTAATATCTGGTGTTTTCAACCCTCCATCTACAAATGTTTGAAATTATTTTTTAAATCAGAACCCAGATGCCATTGCATGTCCTAAATATAATGATGCCTCTTCTGAGGCTTGGGGAATAATTTTGTTTTGATGTGCAGCTTCCAGCTTTCTTTGTATATGCTATATTCTTCAAACAACCACAAAAGTCAAACGTATGTTTCTGCAAGATAAGTTCATCACAGCAGCACTAACATAATTTAATGCACAGAGAATTTCTTGAGTCAACGGACCACAATAATATGCAAGACTTTGAAGTTTCTTGCTACAGGAAAATGTAATTTCTCTCTTATTTTAATAGTTCTTAAATTTGGTTCTTGAACTAATCTGTCTGTATGTTCATCCGTGCATCTATCCATCCATACATCTATCTATCTATCTATCTATCTATCTATCTATCTATCTATCTATCTATCTATCTATCTATCTATCTATCTTAAGGGGCCGTCACACGCTACGATTTTGTGAACGGTCTCACATATGATCTCAGGGGTGCGCACATATGGACAACATCATTGGTGAGGTGTCATACGTATAGATATCGTTCAGGATGCAGCAATGATGTTGAGTGCAGGTATCATTCACACAACCAGCGAACGATGCTTGTCAGTGTCGTGAATAGGCGAAATCATTAAGCCCCCGTCACACGGGGTGACATTGCCGCCCATTACAGAGGCGACGTGGGGGCGTGGCCTATCGCCGGTGACATCGCCCCTACGTCGCCTCATGTAAAGGGGTGATGTTGGCAGTGCCATGCGGTCACCAGGTTTCAGAGCAGTGCTTTGAAACCAGGTGACCATCATGGGGCGATGTGCACAAATGGCCCCATGTAACCAGGTGCTGGCGACCTGTCAGGAAATGGGCTCCCATTGTCCTGCATCGTCGCTGGGGTTTCCAGACACCCCGGCGGCGATGCCGCCTGATAGCTGGCCGGCGCAGGGCTGGAGGTGTCGCCCTGTGTAAATGAAGGATGGTGACGCTGGCAGGGCGCCAAAAACGTGCGCGCACCCGCCAGTCGCCGCTGACATCCAAAGCCCCGTCGCCTGGTGTGACGGTGGCTTTAAGGAGATCATTATCGCGGTGTCACACTGAACGATGCAAGCAGATTGCATGATCAACATCGTCTGATGTGGGGTCCAGATCTCAAATCTGCGATGAACGATCTGACCACTTATTGCTTGTAAAATCGACGTGTCACACAAAACGACGTTGTTTGAACGACGGAAAACCCGTGATGTTTCAACAAAATAGTTAATGATATCATAGCGTGTGACGGCCCCTTTATGTGGTTAAAATACAGTCTCTATTTAAAGGGAACTTGTCAGCTCGTTTTACTCCCCTCTGCTATCACTACCTGTCCCTGCACATTGCTAGCAGATCCCTAACCATCCCTGTCTGAGCTAAAAGGGCTCTATAAAGCTTGGGAAAAAATGATTTTATAACCTACATGTAGCCTGCAGCATAGACTGAAAAGGCGGGCTTCGGGGCTAGATTTTGCCCCCCTCGCTGGCTCTCAGCACACCCTGGGTGTCATCATTCCTTACACCGATCCTCTTCTTTTCGAAACTCCCACAACCCCGTACTATGATGCGGTGGCCGTAATGTCATATTCAGCCTGGTGCATTGTGGGGGCTTATGACGTGTACGGCTCCGCTTCAATATGCGCACTGCGCAGGTGCCGGAGCCGGACCACACACTTGATCAGCCCCCACAATGCACCTTACCGGCTACGGCTGAGCAGGTGTATGGCCCGGCGCCTGCGCAGTGCGCATATTGAAGTCGAGCCATACATGTCATAAGTCCCCACACTGCACCGGGCCAGATGTGACTTTATGGCCACCGCATCATACTACAAGGGAGGAGAAAATTTCAAAAAGAGAAAGATCGACAAAAGGAATAATGATGCTCAGCGGGTTGTGCTGAGAGCCAACGAGGGGGGGAAAATGGAATCCCGGAGCCAGCTTTTCCACACTACGCTGCAGGCTACATGTAAGTTATAAAATCATTTTTCTGAAGCTTTATAGGGCCCTTTTAGCTCAGACAGGGATGGTTAGAGATCAGCTAGCAAGGTGCATGGACAGTTAGTGATAGCAGAGGGAGGTAAAACGATGTGATATGTTCCCTTTAAATACCAGCAACATTTTTTGTTAAACTGAGTGTTATGGCAGTTACCAAAAGTATACCTAGTGTCCTGCATAGAGTAAAGAAAACTTTAAACTCTGTGAACTGGACAATAATTGTGTTTTGTTTTTAACTGATTGAAGTTAAAATCCCATGTTACAATATTAGATATTTATTATTATTTCATAATCAATCCTTTCAAGATCTCCTCTATTCCCTTCTTACCTCTTCGTCCCCCAAATTGCATACAAGATTTCTTCTGTGTTTCCATCATAATCTGGAACTCTTTGCCCCAACACATCAGACTCTCGCCTACTGTGGAAACCTTCAAAAGGAATATGAAGACTCACCTCTTCTGACAAGCCTACAACCTGCAGTGAAACCGTTGCATGACCAGCTCTACTCTCTCCTACTGTATCCTCACTAGAGATGAGCGATGTTCAATTCAAAACGTTCGCCAATCTCAAATTCGAGCTGTTTTGGGCGGTGTTCGAGTCATTCAACGAATGCGAACAATTTGCTTAAAATTCGGCAGCTCAAGGTTATGTTCGATAATGCTTTGATCACCAAAAGCTTAACCCTAACCCTAATACTGTTAATGAATGTTAATATCCCATTTCAGTGTATAGTGTGTGGGGAGGCGGGGTTTAGATCAGTGCTGCAGAAATAATGCCGATCTCCATTTGTTCTCCTACCTGCATATACAGTGGGGCAGTGCAGGCTATCAGCCAATGACACACACACACAGCAAAGTGCACTTTTTGCACACAAGCAAGGGCATGTGTCATTGGCTGTGTATGTCGCATGTCCTTGCCCTATAAGACCCAGCCATTTTCCCCATCGCCACCATTTCCTCAGTGCTGCAGTTGTGTGTCAGTCAGGCACCGCTACTGCTGCTGTGGGCGCTATAAAGTGTTAGTTAGATAGTGAGCGGATCTCAAGTTGGATAGACAGATAGGTTTAGGGAGTAAGGACTAGTTAAAATCTCAGCCCTTTTGAGGGCTACTTCAGACAAGTAGGGAGTAGGGACTAGTTGGAATATCAGCCCTTTTGAGGGCTACTTCATAGAAGTAGGAACTAGTTATAATATCAGCCCTTTTGAGAGCCAGGTTAGAGTAGTTCCTATTAGTATTTGCCAGGCAGGTGTGTGCCAGTGCTGTGCAAGTGTGCAGCATCTGGCCAAATCTAGCTCAGGCAATCCTTTAGGGCAGGTAGTGTAGCACTGCTGTGATGAAAGCTACACCACTTGTCTTTAGTAGCCACTTTTTTACCGTAGCTAGTCCAGGCAATTTTTTGGGGCTGGTAGCAGTGTCTGGTTGTCAGCGGTGTAAACCAGCTGTATAAGCTACACCGCCTGTCTTTCCAGTAGCCAATTTTTTACTGCAGATAGTCCAGGCAATTATTGGGGGCTAGTAGCAGTGTCTGGTAGTCAGCAGTGTAGCCCAGCTGCAAAGTAAGCTACACCGACTTTCTATCCAGTAGCCAATTTTTTACTGCAGCTAGTCCAGGCAATTTTTTTGGGCTAGAAGCTGTGTCTGGTAGACAGTGGTGTAGCCCACTTGTGAACCAAGCTACAACGCCTGTCTAGTTCAGACAAATTTTTAAGTGCACCTAGCCCAGGTAATAGTTTGGGCCTAGTAGCAGTGTCATTTAGACAGTGGTGTGTAGCCCACTTGTGAAACACACTACACCGCCTGTCTAGTTCAGACTAATTTTTAACTGCACCTAGCTCAGGTAATAGTTTGGGACTAGTACCACTGTTTGGCCAGTTAGCTCTGCTCGATTTCCATCCTAATTTTTTTTCCCTAACAGCTGCAGAGTTGCCAATTTGGTCACATACAAAATGAGTGGCAGAAGGCCTGCTGCTGGTGGAAAGGGGAATCGGCATAGTGGAAAGGGCAAAAACGTTTGTGTCCATGGGGTAGGTGGTAAAGCAACAGTAATATTTGCTGAAGAAAGACCATCTTCCCGCCAAAGTAAGATGTCTACTTATTTCCGTGGACAATCTGATATGATCTCTGTCTTACGGACATGACCATCGATACCTACTGTAGATGAGGCACAAAAAGAGCAGGTGCTTGAATGAATCTCAAGTGCTCCATCAAGTGGCCTTTCCTCCACCTCAACTTCAATATCCCCAACCCTCCAGTCCTCTGAGGTGTCACCCCAATCGCACTTGCTTCTTCCCAGCTCCCAAGTCGCCAGCTGCCCTACTGAGTATGGGGTAAGAGAGATGGTTGAGTCTGCAGAGCTGTTCAGTCACACTATAGCCTGGGAATCAGAGGTCTTCTCCAAAGCTGCAGTGAGTCCAGATGAGAAAATGATCTGCACTGTTGCCAAGAAGCTTTGTGAGTCCGATCCAGGCCCAGATGACAAGGTTCTGAGCATAATGTAGACCCTCATTCCCAAACTACAGCTTCTCTTGGTGGAGACAATGAGCAAGATGCTGATGAGACTCAGATACCTGATTAGACCGACAGCTTAACTTTTCAATCAGGGCAGGAAGAAGTTGTCTCTGAGGACGAGGGGTGTGATAACACACAGGGTTATGATGAGGTTGGAGACCCCACTTACTGTCAACCCACAGTCAGCCAGTCGATGAGGTCAGCAGAGGAGGTGGAGAAGGATGCTAGTGACAATGAGGTTAGATTGCGCCTTCCTGGACAGAGACGGAGTACTGGAAGCACATCAACAACTGCATCCTCAGCCACAAATCTGTCTCTGAGCAGAAGTCGTGGTGGGTCTGCAGGTCGCATGGGCTCTAAACCAATCTTTGAGTAGAGGCCAAGAACTCAATAGTTTGAGTACTTCATGCATGAACCGTCACATGGATATGAAGCACAAGTCGCAGTGTGAAGCTCACTGTGCTAGAATGCGGGCTAGCGAGGCAGGCCTACCACCGTCTGCCCCATCAAGTGCATCCGCGTACTCTTCATCCTCTGGGAATGTGGGGACAGCTGTCACTCATGCTTTTGGATGCAGACCTTCCACCTCTTTACCTGCAACAGGCAGTGTGATTGCCAGGTCGTCACTTGTTTTAGAAGTGAAAGATGCTGCTGGTGTTGAGCTCTCTCAGACATCGAGAGCACCACCTTTGGATGAAGGCAACATTATATCTGCGCCTGCACCTCCCTCACAGACCTGCAGTTTGCCGGGGACACCCTACTCAACTCCGTCTCAGCACAGCAGCCAGCCCTCCGTTTCTCAGATGTGGACAAGTAAAAGACCATTTCCTCCTAGCCATGACAAAGCTAAGTGGTTGAATTTCACCATCTGCAAGTTGGCTACAGAAATGGTGCCTTTCCGCCTGGTGGACACAGAGGATTTTAGAGACCTTATGTCCATTGCAGTGCCCCAGTTACAGATGCCCAGTCGCCACTACTTCTCCAAGAAGGGCGTACCTGCGCTACACCAGCATGTCGCAGACAACATCATCGCTTCCTTGAGAATCTCTGTGTGTGACAGGGTGCATTTCACTACAGACACTTGGACCAGTAAGCATGGACAGGGGCGTTACTTGTTGCTGACTGGGTACTGGGTAACTATGGTGAGAGCTGAAGAAGAGCTGTACAAGTCTTGCCGTCCCCACGAGTTGTGCATCAATCCTCGGTACATAGCAGTTCCTCCACTGCTTCTGCCTCCTCAACCTTGTCTCAGTCCTCCACCTGCGCCCAAAGCCTGTCTGGTAATGCCACCCACGTTGTAACTGCACAGAAGGAATCCTGCACACCTCCTTACTATGCTGGCAGCAGGTCTCAACGCCATCAGGCGGTGTTTACCTTGAAATGTCTGGGAAATATGAATCACACAGCTGAGGAGTTGTGGTAAACTCTGGAGACCGAGTTTCAGCAATGGTTGTCTCCACTCAACCTGCTGCCAGGGAAGGCTGTGTGCGAAAATGCTGCAAACCTGGGTGCGGCCCTTCGCTGGGGTAATGTGACACACGTGCCTTGTATGGCTCACGTGTTGAACCTGGTTGTCCAGCAATTTTTAACACACTATCCCAGCCTAGATGGGCTTCTGCAGAGGGCACGGTTTGCTGTGTGCTCACTTCCGGCGTTCACATCCCGCAGCTCAACGACTTGCATCGCTCCAGAAGTCTTTCAGCCTGTCGGTTCACCGTCTGAAATGCGATGTGCCAACATGTCGGAATTCCACTCTGCACATGTTGCAGCGACTGTGGCAGCACCGCCGAGCCCTGGTACAATACGTTATAACATATAGCCTGGGCCAACAAGTTCCAGAAGTGGGACAGATCACGCTGTTGGAGTGGTCTCAGATCAAGGACCTATGCACCCTTCTGCACAGTTTCGAAATGACGACGAAGATGTTTAGCACTGACGATGCCATTATCAGCATGACTATTCCGGTCATCTAAATGCAGGAGCACACTCTAAACAGTATTCGGAGTGAGGTGGAGGGACAAGAGGAGGTGGAGGAAGTACAGGAGGAGCCCTATGTGGAAGGGATAACAAGATCACCAAGGTCCTCACCGTCAGCAGCACCAAGACACCAGGCATGGGAGGGTGGGGGAGACAGATTAATGAGGGCACATGGTAGCAGCCAAACTGTTGAGTAAGGTGCAGGAGCCCAGGAAGAAATTGAGGACGAAATGGGGATGGGCATGGAAGACTCAGCAGATGAGGGAGACCTTGATGACATTTGTTGTGCAAGGTTGGGGGGAGAGGGCAGAGGAAGGAAGCATGATTCTCACCACACTGCCACCAACACAATAAGGACTTGGTCCTCCTGGATGCGCAAGACACATGAGCGCCTTCTTGCTGCACTACCTGCAACATGACCCTCAGATTGTCCGAATTAGAAGTAATGCCAACTACTGGGTTACCACACTCATAGATCCGGTACAAGATAAAATTTGGCGAAATACTTCCTGCCATAGAAAGGGACGTACGCATGCAGCAGTATCAGCAGAAGCTGTTACACAATCTTAGATCAGCTTTTCCACAAAACACCAGTGGTACACAGAGTGAGTCTCACAGGAGTATCTCCAAGTGAACATCGATGCCATGACTGTGGAACTGGACCCTTGCTCATTTTGGGCTTCCAATCTGGAAAAATGGCCTGAGCTCGCCACACACGCCTTGGAGATTCTGTCGTGCCCCGCAGCCAGCGTTCTCTTTGACCGTGTCTTCAGCGCTGCTTGTGGTGTGCTGACAGATAAGCGCATGTGTCTGTCCAGCCAGAATGTGGACAGACTAACGTTCATCAAGATGAACAAGTCATGGATCCGCAAGGACTTTTCTACCCCTGTGTCATCCTGGGGAGACTAAAGGCTTGTGGATTTTTAAAAATGCTGCATGACAGTCACTAACAATTTTAAGCTTGCAAATGTGGGGCAATTGATACCACTTAAGTGGTGTCTGTGCCCCAATTTTTGGAAAAAATGGAGACTCTTGTTGGAGTCCCCTTGCTGTGTTTTAAATGATTTTAGAAGGGCATGACATGCCTATATCTGTGTCTCCTCCTTTTACTCGTCCACCTCTTTTCTTTTCGCATTTATATATGTACTTGTCACTTTTTCATGTGTTTGTTGTGCCTTCTGAGTAGTTTGTCACTTTTTGGACACCTTAGAAGGGTTTTTTTATGTGTTTTCTATGTGTTTGTATGTGTTTGTGTTTGCCTGCCATTCTTTTCAATGGTATTCGATGGTGTTCGACGGCGCTCGACGAACATTCGACGAACATTCGACAAACTCAACCCCAATTCGACAAATTGAATCGAATTTCAACACTAGGGTGGTGGCTCATCTCTAATCCTCACCCATTCCTTGTAGACTGTGAGCCCTCGCGGGGAAGGTCCTCTCTCCTCCTGTACCTGTGCATTGTATTGTTCATGATTGTGTACTTGTCTTTGTATGCCCTTTTCACATGTAAAGCGCCATGGAATAATTGGTGCTATAATAATAAATAATAATGATTATAATTTTTTTTTTTAAAGAAACACAATTGGACTGTTACTGGTGTTACAAGAAAATGTTACGGGTGTTACATTTTTTTTTATTTTGCTGAGGTTTCTGAAGGCAATATCTTCTATTTTAGACACATTTAAACCACTAATAACATAGTAACATAGTAACATAGTTTTTAAGGTTGAAGGAAGACTTTAAAGGGAACCTGTCAGGTGGCTTATGTACCCCCAGCTATCACTATCTGTACCTGCAGCTTCATAATACTATTCTAATCATCCCTGTCTGAGCTCAGAGTGTAATGTGAAAGGTGAAAAAAAAGCATTTATACGCTTATATTTCAGTCCCCACCTTGGAGGAGGGGGACTGTCTGGCAGGATAATAGTTAACTCACTATTAACCTGCATGGCTAAAGGACCTATGTGATGTAACGATCATGTGACCATAGTGGGCGGAGCTAAGCCAGCAAACGTATTATGAGAATGATGATGGGAGTGTAGGTGTGTCACGGTCCGCGCTGCTTCAGATGCCCTGTAAATACGGCAGCCGATAACAATCAAGCAATGGTGGTTCTTCCTTAATAATATAGCGGTGAATGTCTCTCCTGGTGGGAGAAGTGGGTATAAGTCACTGATGCTGAGTTATTTAATTGTTAGGTCCCTCACAATGGCGGCACAGTCCAGTGATGAAGGATCCTTCCTCCTTGGCAGCTTCTGGATCGGTTTCCCGCCGTCTCCTCTGAGGGAATCTAGAAGGTGAAACACCTTCTACATTCCCTCAGAGGAGACGGCGGGAAACCGATCCAGAAGCCGCCAAGGAGGAAGGATCCTTTATCACTGGACTGTGCCGACATTGTGAGGGACCTAACAATTAAATAACTCTGCATCAGTGACTTATACCCACTACTCCCACCAGGAGAGACATTCACCACTATATTATTAAGGAAGAACCACCATAGCTTGATTGTTATCGGCTGCCGTATTTACAGGGCATCTGAAGCAGCGCGGACCGTGACACACCTACACTCCCATCATCATTCTGGATATCACCACTGGTCAGTGGTTGGTGGAGGTCCTGCAGCAGCTTGGAGTATTTTACGCCTTCAAACCAGTTGTGGGGATCACAACTGTACCAGGTGAGTGGCTTCATAGCACCCACCTGACATACTGCAGTGTCACTAGTGATAGGGCACTATTGCGCCTCTTGTCTCCCCCCCCTTTTATATTTTTACAGCAAACGTATTATGTTCTATGAGAACTTAGCTCCACCTATTGTAGTCACATGGTTGTGACATCACATCAGGTCTCCCAACATGTTCTAGCACAAAGCTGAAATGTTAACTATTAACCTGACAAACAGTCCCCGTCCTGCAAGCTGGGGACTGACTGCCTCATTACATAAGGAAATGTAAGTGTATAAATGCTTTTTTTTCACCTTTTATATTACATTATGAGCTCAGACAGGGATGATTAGAATAGTATTATGAAGCTGCAGGTACAGACAATGATAGCTGGGGAGGCATAAAGTAGCTGACAGGTTCCCTTTAAGTCCATCTAGTTCAACCCATAGCCTAACATGTTGATCCAGAGGAAGGCAAAAAAACCCATGTGGCAACACTAAGCTCCACATTGGGGAAAAAATTCCTTCCTGACTCCAGATACAGCAATCAGACTAATTCCCTAGATCAATGCCCTATTAAAGAATCTAGTATATATAACTGGTAATATTATAGTTTTCAAGAAAGGCATCTAGTCTCTTCTTTGTCATAATTGTTTTTATTGAGAAAAGAAAAGTTTTATGTTTCTCACATACACAAATACACAAATAAAAGAGAAAATAACAAATACATCCCTCAGTTTTCCGCACCAGCGACCACCAGTACGCACACCGGGAAGCATTAACAATTAAACTTACAAACATATAAGCATAAGTATCAGGAAGGGGGAGGGAGGGGAAGGGGGGGGAGGCATAGAGGTAAGGGGATAGAAAAGATAAAGATAAGTAAGAAAGTGATAAAAAAAAAAAAAAAAGAAGAGGAAGAAAAGGGTTTAGGATAAATCTCATCTCAGTCCAGTCCCCGTGTCTACAGGGACAGGAATCGCCAAGGGGTGGGAAGCCCAACACTCCCATGCTTCCCGGACATATCTCCTATGTCCGGATTCCATAGCCAGGAAGTATTCATGGGTGAACATGAGATTTAGTCTGGCAGTAAGATCAGCCATCCCCGGAGGTGAAGCAGAGCGCCAGTTAGACGCAACGCAAAACCTCGCTGCAATCAGAACGAAGGAGGCCACCAGGCGGGGTACCGGTGGAAGACCCATCAGACCTATATGCAAGAGAGCCATTTGTGGCATGAGGGGAACAAACACCTCCATTAGGGACCTCAACAGCCCCTCCACTAGGGCCCAAAATTGTGTCACCCGTGGGCAGTTCCACCATATATTAGCCAGTGTTCCCCTCTGACCACACAGCCTCCAGCACAGAGGGGACGATCCGGCGCCAAAAGCCGCGACTCTCACCGGGGGAAGGTACCATCGTAAGTGTAACTTCTTGAGTTGTTCGAGATGGTTTATACATTTAGTCGCCCTGGACAGAACCTGCACAGCATTGTCCCAATCCTCATCTGCCGTAAACCTTAATTCCTCTTCCCACCTCTTCCTGTATGACGGAGCCATGGGTGTCCCCTCATCCAGGAGGCCCACGTACAACTTGGCGAGGCCCCTGGAAGCATTATGGCCCGCTGTCAGGAGGGACCGAAGCGGGGAAGGCACTGGAGCCGTCCACCACACCCTGTCACGCCTGGCCGCCATAAAATGGGAAACTTGGTATAGCTGGAAGTAGGTGCGCCGGAGAGATGGAGATCGAGCCCCAAGGTCCTCTCCAGCTATCGCGCAAGAAGGGCCAACCAGGTCAGCCAGGGTTCGCAGTCCCTGAGCTATCCAATTCGACACTCTCAATGAGGGAATATGCAGACAGAGAGATCCCAGTGAGATCTCCGCCACCTGCACTTTGGTCCATCTCTCCGGAGCACGTCTCCAAGCCCTCACCACCGCCTCCATCGTACCCAGAAGGCCCTTTGAGTCCACCGGGCCCAATGCCTCCGCCACCAGCAAATCTTTCAGAGACCCACCTCTCACCACGGAGGCCTCTATTCTTGCCCAGCCCAAGAGTCTCCCCTCCGCCCACCACATCCCAGCGATCTCCAAAAGAGAAGCTCTATAGTACGAGGCTACGTCCGGCACGCCCATACCTCCCCTGTTCATCTTTCGGTACATCACACGTCTCTGGACTCTGGGATGACCCGAGGCCCAGATGTATCGATTCACCCCCCTCTGTAATCGGGCTAGCAATTTTGCAGGGAAGATCAGAGGAATGCATCTAAATAGATAAAGAAGTTTAGGCAGCCACGACATTCTAAATGCCTGGATTCGGGCAATCCAGGAAAGGGGCTGAAGCCCCTTAGGATCCGCTGCTCTCTCCAGTGCTTCCAGAAGAGGGTCCACGTTACGCTTCACAAGCTCAGCTGAGGGACACAACGTTATTCCCAAATACGGGATGCCCTTAGGAGACCATCTAAATGGAAGAGAGCCCGAGAGAGTCGCAGCCTGATCTGGGGGGATATTGACCGGGAAAACCAGGGATTTTGCCGCATTGAGCTTATAGTATGACACCTGAGCAAATGAAGAAAGCAAAGACAAAGCCCTCGGCAGGGATACTTCCGGCTTGGAGCAGGAGATGATAATGTCATCGGCATATAATCCCACAACATGACTCTCCCCCCCACCTGTATCCCCTCTAGGATCCGGTCGGAGCGGAGGGAAACGGCCAGCGGCTCGACCGCCAGGGCATAGATCAAGGGGGACAGGGGACACCCCTGTCTGGTCCCATTTATCTAGTCTCTTCTTAAATGTTAGTAGTGAGTCACTCATTACAACATCATG
This sequence comes from Allobates femoralis, assembly GCA_033576535.1. Taxonomy (NCBI): domain Eukaryota; kingdom Metazoa; phylum Chordata; class Amphibia; order Anura; family Aromobatidae; genus Allobates; species Allobates femoralis. Next base: position 316,918,804 of record JARQOC010000003.1, read on the forward strand.
TGGCAGAGAGTTCCATAGTCCCACTGCTCTTACAGTAAAGAATCCACGTCTGCGATTATGATTAAACCTTGTTTCCTCCAGACGTAGAGGATGCCCCCTTGTCCCCGTCTTAGGCTTAAGTGTAAAGAGATCATTAAAAAGGTCTCTGTACTGTCCCCTCATATGTTTATACATTATTATAAGATCACCCCTAAGCCTTCGTTTTTCCAAGCTAAATAATCCCAAGTTTAGTAACCTGTCTTGGTATTGCAGACCCCTCAGTCCTCTAATGACTTTGGTCGCTCTTCTCTGGACCCCCTCTAGTTCAGCTATGTCTTTCTTATACACCAGAATTGTACACTAAATGTGGTCACACTAGTGACTTGTATAGAGGTAAAATTATGTTCTCCTCATGAGCATCTATGCCTCTTTTAATACATCCCATTATTATATTTGCCTTTGCAGCAGCTGCCTGACACTGGCCACTAAATGTGAGTTTATCATCTATCCATACACCCAGGTCTTTTTCAGTGATAGTTTTGCCCAGTGTTTTACAATTAAGCACATAATTATACCTTTTGTTTCCTCTTCCCAAGTGCATGACCTTACATTTATCCCCATTAAAGCTCATTTGCCATTTATCAGCCCAAGCTTCTGGTTTACATACATCCTCCTGTAATATAAAATTGTCCTCCTCTATATTGATTACCCTACAGAGTTTAGTGTCATCTGCAAATATTGAGATTCTACTCTATATACCCCCTACAAGGTCATAAATAAATATATTAAAAAGAAGCGGGCCCAACACTGACCCCTGTGGTACCCAACTGTTAACTGTGACCCATTCTGAGTGTGTTCCATTAATGACCACCCTTTGCTTCCTATCACTAAACCAGTTCTTAACCCACTTACACATATTCTTCCCTATCCCCATTGCTCTCATTTTATGTATCAACCTTTTGTGTGGCACTGTATCAAAAGCTTTTGAAAAGTCCATATCCACCACATCCACTGCATTTCTTTGGTCCAGTCCAGAACTTACTTCTTCATAGAAGCTCATCAGATTAGTTTGACAGGAACTGTCCCTCGTAAACCCATGTTGATATTGGGCCATGAGGTTATTTTTCTTCAGATACTCCAGTATAGCATCTCTTAGAAAACCCTCTAGGATTTTACCCACAGTAGAGGTTAAGCTTACTGGCCTATAATTTCCAAGTTCAGTTTTTGTCCCCATTTTGAATATTGGCACCGCATTTGCTATACGCCAGTCCTGTGGTACAGACCCTGTTAATATGGAATCTTTAAATATTAAAAATAATGGTCTATTTATGACAGTACTTAATTCCTGCTGCACTCTGGGGTGTATCCCATCCGGGCCCAGGGATTTGTCAATTTTAGTGATTTTTAGACGATGTCGTACTTTCTGCTGGGTTAAGCAGGTGACATTTAATTGAGAATGTTTGTTATCACTGATCATATTGTCTGTCATGGGATTTTCTTGTATAAATACTGTTGAAAAAAAGTCATTTAGCATATTGGCATTTTCCTCATCCACCATTTCACCCAGATTATTTTTAAAGGAGCCAACACAATCATTTTTTAGTTTCTTACTATTTATGTAGTTAAAAAATATTTTGGGATTACTTTTACTTTCTCTGGCAATGAGTCTCTCTGTCTCAATCTTTGCTGCCTTGATTTGCTTTTTGCACGTTATTTTTCTGTATTTAGTTAACGCTTCATCACTACCTACTTGCTTTAATTCCCTAAATGCTTTCTTTTTGTCATTTATTGCGCCTCTTACCGCTTTATTTAGCCATAGTGGTTTCCTCCTATTTCTAGCATACTTATTCCCATAGGGTACCTTTACACACGGAGATATATTGCTTGTAATTCACTGGTTGCAGTGAAATCATGAACACACTGTTCCACTTGTACATGGCAACAAAATGGAACAATATGTCCATGATTTCACTGCAACCAGTGAATTACAAGCAATATATCTCTGTGTGTAAAGGTACCTATGGGGTATATACTGTGTACAGGCCCTATTCAGGATGCTAATAAACGTCTCCCATTTGCTTTGTGTACTTTTATGTCTCAGGAAATCGTCCCAGTTTATTGCACTAAGATCACCTCTCAACCGTTGGAAATTTGCCTTCTTGAAGTTTAGTGTCCTTGTGGCCCCTCTACTACACATCTTATTAAAGGATAGTTGAAAACTTATTATTTTATGATCACTATGTGATATGCGGTCCGGCCTGTTGGTTAATATTAGGTCCAGCAGTGCCGCCCTTCTTGTTGAGTCCTGAACCAGTTGTGAAAGATAATTGTCTCTCATAGTTGTCAAAAACCTATTACCTTTGGTGGAACTGCAGGTTTCTGTTCCCCAATGTATTTCAGGGTAGTTGAAGTCCCCCATAATAATGACTTATCCCTGAGTCGCTTCTTCATTTATTTGCTTTATGAGGATATTCTTCTCCACTTCATTATTGTTGGAGACTTATAACAAACCCCTATCAGTAATTTATTATTTTTTCCCCCTACCCTTATCTCCACCCACAGGGACTCTACATTTCCATTACATTCACCTATATTATCACGCAGGATGGGTTTTAAGGATGATTTTACGTATAAACAGACACCCCCCCCCCTCGCTTATTTGTACCATCATTTCTGAACAGACTATAGCCCTGTAAATTAACAGCCCAGTCATGGCTCTCATCCAGCCATGTCTCCGATATCTCCACCATGTCATAATTATTTTCCAACAAAATCAATTCTAATTCCTCCATTTTGTTGGTGAGACTTCTGGCATTAGTGTACATGCACTTTATGCATCTCTCTTCACCTCTATTCCTTCCTACTATATTGACTGTTCTAACCCCACCCCCCATCCCACCCCCAATTTTATTATTCGTGCTCAGGTTACTATTTACACTATCTTCCTCTCCTGTACAATGAATACCCTCCCCCCAAACCCTTGTTTAAACACTCCTCCAACCTTCCAGCCATTTTCTCCCCCAGCACAGCTGCACCCTCCCCATTGAGGTGCAGCCTGTCCCTAGCATAGAACCTGTAGCCAACAGAGAAGTCGGCCCAGTTCTCCAGGAACCCAAACCCCTCCTTCCTACACCAATTCGTGAGCCACTTACTTATCTCCCTAATCTCCCGTTGCTTATCTGGTGTGGCATGTGGTACAGGCAGTATTTCAGAGAATACTACCTTGGAGGTCCTTACCTTAAGCTTGCAGCCTAATTCCCTGAAATCATCTTTAAGGACCTTCCACCTACCTCTAACTTTGTCATTTGTGCCAATGTGCACCAGCCCCTCCCAGTAATCTGTCAACCCAACCTTTAAAATGTTTTTTAAAACATTTAGGAGTGTAAAAAAGTAAATTTTCAATACATTTTACTGTAAAAAAAAAAAGTTTATTACATTTGTATATAGATGTTCATAATAATATGAAATTGTTACTTATAGTGCAATTAAGGTATATGCGCACGTTAAATATTTTATGCATTTTTACCTCATTTTTGATGCATTTTTTCCATGTATTTTCCATGCATTTGGTGTGGAAAAACTACGTAAAAATGCAGCAAAAATTGACATGTTGCAGTTTATTTCTGACCCAAATCTACAAGGAAAAAAAGCAACTTCAGGTCACTCCTTGACTTCACTGATAGTGATGAGCAAGTATACTCCTTACTATTAGCTACTCGCATGGATAGTACGGTATTCGGGATACTCGTTACTCGGTGAGTTCTCTTGGTTTTACTCGTGATATTCGAGTGAGCTGAAAAGCATGTTTCCTGACTGATTTTCAGCCAATAAACATGCTGGAATTGCGTGCCAGTCAAAGTAATGCCATATTCTTCTTTGATGATGGCATTACTGTGATTGGCAGGCACAGTATGACAAAGAAAAAAAATACACTCAAACCGAATGGCGATGAGGTCTGGGAGTGAGGCGCTGTAAAAAGGCAGAGATTGATGAGATCATGCTCAAACTACATGGAACAGTATACAGACATGATGTACCCTGTCTGCATACTGTTCTGCCACACAGCTGTGACAGAACCTAGTGAAGATATAGATAGATAGATAGATAGATAGATAGATAGATAGATAGATAGATAGATAGATAGATAGATAGATATGTGTAAAAAACGAAATGCAGCACTCCTTTCTTAGTTTTCCTTATGCCTTTATTGGCCTTCAGGTGAATATGGCGACGTTTCGGTCAACCTGAGACCTTCTTCCAGCAGTCACATATAGCATATGCTGGACTTTTTATACATCCCCAATACTTAACAACTAATAATCAATTACAGTGATTAAATAAAATTTACTGTGTTTTTTTTCAATCCATATTCTTCCCATTATAAGTTATGGTGACTTAGTGTTGTATACACGTGTGCTCTATGTATTGTGTTCTATTGTCCAGCAATATCATTTTTTGCATATAGATATGAATAGTTCGCTTAATTGATACACAGATGTCCGCTTAATTAAAAATAATTGTACTTAGAGATCACATAAGGCACATTTACCTCATATACAGCGTGTGTTGCTCATGGGCGCCGCCATTACCGTGTTCTGCTATGATTTTCGCGCATGCACGGGTGTTGAGTTTCCCTGTTGCCATGGTACTACAGGAAATGGCTGTGTCGCCATCTTGCGACTCCCGCGCATGCTCAGTGTTATTTCTGAGCTCAGCGGTGTTTGTTAACTATAAAAACAATTCCTCTCCTCAAAATGGATTTTTACTTATGAAAAACTCATTAGTGTTCAATAAAATAGGATTATTTCCCAATCTTACACAGTGAAAAGAACATTGTCAAAATATAATTAGTGATTTTTCATAATGTGTCTTAAAGTGACCATGCTCTTTTTTTCATTTAAAGTGACAGTGTTCTTTTTTCAAAATTATATTATATGCATTCATGTCCTATTTATTTCAGATATCAGTGGCTATACATTCCTTATATTAGTTATTTTTTAATTTACCGTATATACTCGTGTATAAGCCGAGTTTTTCAGCCCAAAATTTGGGCTGAAAAGTCTCCCCTCGGCTTATACACGGGTCAATACGGTAGTCGGGGCCCGGCGCTCATTATATATGCACTGCTTCCCCCTGTCAATCAGCGGCAGGGGGAAGCAGTGCATATGTGCCCCCAAATGCTGGCACTCTCCTCCCTTGTAAGGGCCCCCCCCCGCTGCGTATCTTACCATCCCGGTCTTCTGCACAGCGCCACTCCTCGGTGCTCTGTCCTCGCTGCTCCCGTCCTGCTACAACCGGGATCTCCGGCCGTCGCAGGCATATGACGTCATCGCGTGACGGCCGGGGATCCCGGATGCAGCGAGGACGGAGCATAAAGAACGGAGCACCGAGGAGCGGCGCTGAGCAGAAGACCGGGATGGTAAGATAAGCAGCGGGGGGCCCTTACAAGGGGGGCGAGTGCCAGCATTTGGGGGCTGCTATATACCCCTTGGGGGCTGCTGTATACTACCACTGGGGCAGTATATACCACTGGGGCTGTATATTCCTCTGGGGCTGTATATACCTCTGGGGCTGCTGTATACTACCACTGGGGCTGTATATACCTCTGGGGCTGTATATACCTTTGGGCTGCTGTATACTACCACTGGGGCTGTATATACCACTGGAGCTGCTGTATACTACCACTGGGGCTGTATACTACCACTGGGGCTGCTGTATACTACCACTGGGGCTGTATATACCACTGGGGCTGCTGTATACTACCACTGGGGCTGTATATACCTCTGGGGCTGCTGTATACTACCACTGGGGCTGTATATACCACTGGGGCTGTATATACCACTGGGGCTGTATATACCACTGGGGCTGCTGTATATACCACTGGGGCTGTATATACCACTGTGCCCCCAAATGCTGGCACTCTCCTCCCTTGTAAGGGCCCCCCCCCGCTGCGTATCTTACCAACCCGGTCTTCTGCACAGCGCCACTCCTCGGTGCTCTGTCCTCGCTGCTCCCATCCTACTACAACCGGGATCTCCGGCCGTCGCAGGCATATGACGTCATCGCGTGATGGCCGGGGATCCCGGATGCAGCGAGGACAGAGCATGAAGAACGGAGCACCGAGGAGCGGCGCTGAGCAGAAGACCGGGATGGTAAGATAAGCAGCGGGGGGGGGCCCTTACAAGGGGGGCGAGTGCCAGCATTTGGGGGCTGCTATATACCCCTTGGGGGCTGCTGTATACTACCACTGGGGCAGTATATACCACTGGGGCTGTATATTCCTCTGGGGCTGTATATACCTCTGGGGCTGTATATACCTTTGGGGCTGCTGTATACTACCACTGGGGCTGTATATACCACTGGAGCTGCTGTATACTACCACTGGGGCTGTATACTACCACTGGGGCTGCTGTATACTACCACTGGGGCTGTATATACCACTGGGGCTGCTGTATACTACCACTGGGGCTGTATATACCTCTGGGGCTGCTGTATACTACCACTGGGGCTGTATATACCACTGGGGCTGTATATACCACTGGGGCTGCTGTATATACCACTGGGGCTGTATATACCACTGGGGCTGCTGTATACTACCACTGGGGCTGTATATACCTCTGGGGCTGCTGTATACTACCACTGGGGCTGTATATACCACTGGGGCTGTATATACCACTGGGGCTGCTGTATACTACCACTGGGACTGTATATACCACTGGGGCTGCTGTATACTACCACTGGGGCTGTATATACCACTGGGGCTGCTGTATACTACCACTGGGGCTGCTGTATACACCTCGGGGCTGCTGTATACTACCACTGGGGCTGCTGTATATACCTCTGGGGCTGCTGTATACCACACTGCTGGGGCTGTATACCTGTGCTGGGGTCCACTCTCGGCTTATACACGAGTCAATAGGTTTTCCCAGGTTTTGGGGGCAAAACTAGGGGGGACGGCTTATACACGGGTCGGCTTATACACGAGTATATACGGTAGTTAACCACTGTTTTTCCATTTGCAAGGATTATGCCTATCCATCATTATATTTTACCAAATATTTTCTACAAAATTTTAATTTTTATAAAATATTATTTTTCTATTATTTCTTATCCATATATCCTGTCTATTATCATCGTTTAGGGTTAGAATCGTAATACTTTATTAGGGAAATATTCCCATTTCATGTTTCTTGTTTTAAATAAAACTTGTTTTACATATAACAAGAAACATGAAATGGGAATATTTCATTGTTTTAAATAAAACTTGTTTTAAATAAAACAAGAAACATGAAATGGGAATATTTCATATTGCATACTGAACATAAGTGTTTAAATCTGCAACCGGGTCCAAACTTGCAATGGTTTTCGATGAACTGCCAACATGGACCAGGTTTTTGGGAAACAACTTGGCCCTGATAGCTTCCTGAGATCTGGTTACCTTTACTGGCAGGAGTTACCAAACTCCCCCCCGAAAGGGGTTGCCATATTAGGGGCCATTACCCATAGCCAAAGTTCAATATCCTTCTGATCTTACCGGATAGAGGGACAAATGGCCTTCTGCTGGCGGAATTGCTCGTTACACCACAGCCACACCTGAACCCCGTAAACCATATATGTTTCCCCAATACAGTCCATGAAGCAGAACAAGTGTGAGGTGTTTTCTGGCGCTTTCTTCCTTATAACACTGGTCAAAATCACAAAAATTTGCAACCAGTTTGCGAATGTCTGCGGTATCATTTGCCAATGATGCCTTTCCTCCTCATCTTTTTTACTTTCTTCCTTCCTAATTTTGTCTAAGCTAAACTTCTTTAATGGCATGAAAGAAAAATTTCAACGTATTCGTCCTTCCAAATTTGTTCCCTGACTTTTTTTTAGGTGAGAACCTAGTGGGCCCTCAAAGCAAATGTATACCTCCCTGCGCGCCCTATCATCTAAGCAAACGTTATCCACCTCCCTAGCAGCCTGGTTGCTCGCTCCAACTATTGTGTTGGAAACAACAATTGTTCCCTCATTGCGCCCGGAACCACCCCCTGATTACTGTAAGAACTGGTTCAAGCGGACAAGTGTGTTGGCCCAGACCATTCCAAATGATCTAATCTTTAATTTAGGCTTATTAGCAATTCTGCTATCTCCCCGCCAGGTGAATCTACTTCTGTCAGTGTGACAGGAACTAAATTTAACCCTGCACCTCACTGATTACTCCTAACCACGAGTGATGAAAAGTTAAAACGGGACAATAAAAACATAGAATCATTACTTACCGAGCTGCCCGGGAGCTGTTATCCCATCAACCGCTGCAGGTCTTGAATCCTGCCCATTGTCCTCTCTTTTGGAATCATGAACATCCCGCTGTTGAGGGAGTCCCATAACTCCTGGTCACTGGGCCCTTGGTGGCCATCCCTCTGATGATATCTGTGCCCGATGGGTATTGAACAGATGCACCGGCCATCTACAAGCAGGGGTACCACCTGAGAACAGCCCACCGTCCATGTCTCTCCTGTTCTAGGATCCGTGGCAACTACCAGACCGCTGGGCCAGCACATCACCCTGGCAGCCTTGTGTGGCACCCTGGCACCTGTTGGGCACCACAGAAATCCTTAGGGCACAAATGGAGTAAGTAACAGCAAAGCAAAACCCACAAACACAACAACACCTTAGAACACCTGGTTTCGCCCCGAGCCTCTAGGGGGAGCTCCACTGGTGACTTTGAACCAGTTTCCCCTATAAATAGAGTCTTGGAGGGAGAAACTTCAGAGTGTGGTAGACGCTACAAGAGCTGCCAGCCTGTGTGAAACCTCCACCCTATGAGGAACACACTAGGCCCAACCAGCCTGTTAGCAAGTGGAAATCCCTGCAATTGGGATAAGAGGAAGAAGGAGAACCCCTCTCAGGAACACAGAGTTAATCTGACTCTTTCCTTAATCACCGGTTACTGGAACTGAAGCTGTGAGAGCTACCCAGCCACCACAGAGAACCAGCACCATCAACAGGAGGTTTAGCCACCTGTTCCACCTGATGCACCCATCCACGAGAGCCCAGGGAAGAGTACTGATCCTGCTCAGACCCTTTTACAGTGCCCTCAGTGCTGTTTACCAGGTGAAGCAAGTTCCATTGAACACACTGCCCGGTCCGGCTGGATTCCACATCCACCCGACCTTAGTACCAGAACTAGAGAAAGGAAGCCTAACACTGCTTGCTGTGAACCTCCAGAAGTGCCGACTTCACTATCCCGGTCCGAGTGTACCTGATTACCACCCAGTAAAGGTACCTAAAAGAGACTTTGTGTGGTTGTGCGTCACTCCTGGATTCAGTGCGCAGCACCCCACAGCTGCCTCACAACATCTTGCGCAGCTCCCGGCTCCGGGGACTCCCGCTCGTCCTGTGGGGAGCGTTCCATCTCGCTGTATAACATCCCCCGGAGACCCGAACAGCGCTGGTAAAGTTACCAGAACACCCGCAGGTGGCGTCACGAAGACAAATCACCCCTACTGTTCCGCCATTCCCCTATTGATCTGGACCACCGGGCCTACACCACCGCAGGCGCGGTTCCGTGACTGGAGGAGAAACAACACCCGCTATGTGTACGCCTGGCTACGGTGAGTCAGAATTTGGCGTCACGAACAGTATACGAGCAGGCCCGTTATCACGGGTATTGTGTGCTATTTATTGACTGTAAATATCGAACTGTACATTTGGTCCGCCATTGCTGCGCGAAAAGGCGGGAAAAGAAGGGGCGTGACTGTGCAGAGGGCGCGAAGATTGGCCCCGCCCCCACGCTCTGATGACTTCCTCCGTACGCAGCAGGAACCGGAAACTCCCGTGGTGCCTCACTCCTCACCGCGAGGCCGACACTTCCGTTTGAAACCGAGGGAAAGGCTATGCTTAACTAAGGGGGAGCGACCATGAGTAACCCGGCTCCCGATCACGCGGTGCCCCCGCTAGACCAAGCGGCACCCCAAAATCTACCTCTTGATGGACAGCAACAAGTCGGCGGTATGCCACCGCAACCCGCTCCGATTATGCCGATGTCTCTACCCTACGTTCCTAGTGCGACCTGGTTACCCAAGTACAGCGGTGTACCCAGCACCTTGGAGAACTTCCAGAGGAAGATATGCCAGGCGCTGGACATGTACCCGATGACCGGTAAGCAAAGAGCTTCAGTTGTTATGGGACAGTTAACCGGTGCAGCCGAACTGCAGAGCCGCAGCTGGCCTGTAGAAACTCAGGAATCTGTGGAGCAGATATTCACTAGATTAACCCGGGTCTTTGAGCGCCATACTGAAGCTGAATTAAGACTGTCATTCTATCGTTGTAACCAAGGGGCACAAGAAAGTGTCCTTGATTATTCACTGCGCTTGCAAGAAGCATACAGACTGTTAAAACAAGTTGATCCTGATGGTGTCAGAGACGAGAACAAAGCGTTAATTGGACAATTTATTGTGGGCCTTAAACTGTCTGAGGATAGAAAGCAAGCAAGCTGGTGGTCCATACAAAATCCAGGCGCAGAGTTTGATACCTTGAGAGACTTAACAGTTTGGGGACAGCGGCTCGCTGAAGTACCTGATCCCGCTTCACAGCAGCAGCAGTATGCTGACACCCCTTCCGTGCCGGCAGCAGCATCTCCAATCCCTGCGATTCAGTCCAGTGCACAGACTGTAACACCTGACCTTTTGATCAACTGTGTGCTAATGTCGAGCAGCTGATGAAAGACGTGGTCAAGCTACAAGCGGGGAGAAGACCCAAGACAGATGCAAGGCCATCGGACAAGATTCAACTCGCCGACAGCCCTGACGACGTCCCGTGGATGAGGAGAAAGACACAGCCGTCGCGAGGAAAACCTGCAGACCGCCGCAGTCCTGATAGACGCCGCAACAGTAAGCAGAACGACTTAGGAGGACGCAATCTGCAATCCCGTCTTTTAAACGAGCGACCCCTGGGCGAGAAGGGCCAACCCCAGGAGTAGACTGTCCAGGCCCTACGTCCAGCTGGGAACACAAGTATGTGGGAGACTGTCCATACTTACCAATCGTCATCGATGGCATCGCTATATCCGCCTTGATAGACACTGGATCCCAGGTGACATCTATTCCCAGTACCCTTTACAAGCAGTTCTGGCCAGATGTTAAGCTAGAACCCCCTAACCCCGAGATGAACCTTGAAGCCACTAATGGTATATCGGTTACCATAGAGGGACAGTGGGAAGCTACAGTAAAGGTGGGGAGGGTGCAGTTGAAAAACCAGGGTATCTTAGTGGTCCAGGATAAGCCTAACCACAAGGATCCATATGTCATATTGGGTACCAATGTCATGATCAAATGCCTCGATGAAGTGTTGTTTTTACTCCAACAGAGTGCTGAAGCCGGTAAACCCAGAGAAAAGAGGGCTATCCAAAAGCAGATCAGAGCTCTGGTGTATCAACAACAGGTAACATTGTCAAATGGTGAAATTGGCAGAGTAAGGGTCACAGATCCCATTCCAATTGTGGTACCACCCAGAAGTGAAATGATGATCTGGTGTCGAGCAGCCATAGGCCTCAGAGGGCAGGACTACCAAGCTGTAGTAGAACCTGTAATGTCCGATAGTAGTCCTACGCTCTTGACAGCCAGAGGGTTAGTCGACGTAAGAAAGGGGAGAGTCCCAGTACGCATATTAAATTATGGTGATGACGAAGTCAGACTGCCAAGATATGCAACTGTCGCAAAATTGTACCAAGTAAAAGATGATGCTGTAATTGATGTAAAATCCTCAAACCAAACAGTCACTGATGAACCCCCTCACTCCAAAGATCAGTTAGAGAAATGGTGTCAAGAACTCAGTGTGGGAACTGACAATACACCCTCTCACCAGAAAAATGGAGTATACAGGGTAGTTCGGGAGTATGAGCAAGTGTTCAGCAAACACCCACTTGACTTTGGGAGGGTTAAAGGGGTACAACATCATATCCCCACAAACAACCATGCACCCATCAAGGAAAGGTACAGGCCTATACCACCCACTCACTACCAGAAAGCAAAAGAGATGCTTCAGGACATGAAAAATGCAGGAGTCATTAGGGATAGCTGTAGTCCAGGGCCGCACCACTAGTCCTGGTTAAAAAGAAAGATGGTAGTATGAGGATGTGCGTAGACTATAGGCAAATCAACAAAGTCACACACAAGGATGCATACCCGTTACCCTGCATAGAAGAGTCACTAGCTGCACTCAAATCTGCCAACTACTTCTCCACATTAGATCTTACTAGTGGGTACTGGCAGGTTGCCGTTGCAGAGGAGGATCGTGAGAAGACAGCCTTCACTACTCCTATGGGCTTATGCGAATTCAACAGTATGCCATTCGGATTGTGTAATGCCCCAGGAACATTTCAGAGACTTATGGAGTGTTGTTTGGGCCACAAGACCTTTGAGACTGTCTTGTTATACCTTGCTAAAGGGTTAACAGAAAGTGCTGGGTTTCATAGATCCACCGCGCTGACCTCCAGTGATGCCTGATGAAGTGATAACTGAAATCACGAAACCGGTAGGCAAATTACCCATTAAACAGAGTTTTATACATCACTCTGTTTGTCTTCACTGGAGGTCAGTGCGGTGGATCTATGAAACCCAGCACTTTCTGTTAACCTTTTGGATCCTTACTTTTGCTGGGCACCTGCTGCGACCATAACAGAGAGCGGAGTTAGTTGGTTGTGACTTGCACAACCAAATCAGGTGAGTCCTTCCACTAAAGGGGGGCACTGAGGATAATTGTACAAAAGGAAATTACTCTATGTGCGCTCCATTTCCCTTTTTATTGTTATACCTTGATGATGTCATTGTCTACTCTCAGACCTATGAAGATCACCTCCAACACCTGAGTGAAGTGTTCGAGTCACTGTCCAAGTACGGGATGAAACTGAAACCGTCCAAGTGCCACCTGCTGAAACCCAAGGTCCAATACCTAGGACATGTGGTCAGTGCTGAAGGCGTAGCACCGGATCCGGACAAAGTCACCGTTATCAAGGACTGGCCAGCACCAATCAACCACAAAGAGGTACGTCAATTTCTAGGACTGGTCGGGTACTACAGACGATTCATCAAAGGCTATACCAAGATAGCAGCACCCATGCAAGATCTCTTAGTAGGTCAATCCAAAAACGGCAAGATCAGGGGACCCCCGTTCCACTGGGGCCCAGAACAGGACAAATCCTTCCAAACGCTGAAAGATGCTTTAACTGGAGAAGAAATCCTGGCCTACCCTGACTACAATCTACCGTTTTTACTGTACACAGACGCAAGCAATGAAGGTTTAGGAGCAGTCCTATTTCAACGTCAGCAGGGCAAAGAGAAGGTGATAGCCTACGCCAGCAGAAAGCTCCGTCCCACCGAGAGGAACCCGGAGAATTACAGCTCCTTCAAGCTGGAGTTCCTGGCCCTGGTCTGGGCGATCACAGAGCGTTTCAAGCATTACCTGGCCTCCACCCCGTTCACAGCTTTCACAGACAACAATCCTCTAACACATTTAGAGACAGCAAAGCTGGGAGCCCTAGAACAGCGTTGGGTAGCAAGACTCGCTAACTACGACTTCACTGTAAAGTACCGGGCAGGTCACAAGAACGGCAATGCGAGATGCCCAGTCCAGAATGCCCCACCTTCCTGAAGAGGGAGAAGACATAGATGACCTGGAAGAGATTGAACTACCTGCTTTCCACCGTTCGGGTACAGCAACATGTCATCAGAGAAACCAGACCCGTGTAGAGAGGACCGTGAACCCATTACCTCACCATGACTGGAAGGAGGCTTAGGCCAACGACCCAGATGTCAGCCTGGTAAGGGATCTAATCACTCAAGAACACGCCAACATGGACTCTGATGCCTCACCAACTGCTAAACGCCTGTGGAAGGAGAAGGGAAGGTTGTTTGTCTACCAAGGTAAACTATGCAGAAGATACCTCAACCCGAGAACCCATGAACTAATCTGGCAGATTGTAGTTCCCAAGACTGAAGTCCAAATGATGATGCCGGACACTTTGGATGGAAGAAACTGGAGAGACTCCTGAAGGATCGGTTCTATTGGGTCGGTATGCGAGGCTCCATTGACAAATGGTGTAAAAACTGTGGACCATGTCACCTTCAAAGGAAAGACCATCTAACTCAGAAAGCTCCGTTGCAGCCAATTGTTACCACCAAACCTCTTGAAATAGTTGCTCTCGACCACGTGAAGCTTACCCCAAGTCGAACCGGGTACACTTACGCTCTCACCATCGTCGATCACTATTCAAGATTCCTGGTAGTCGTTCCAGTTAAGGATTTAACTGCTGAGGTAGCAGCCAAAGCGTTCCAGAGTTACTTCTGTCGCCCCATGGGTATCCAGACCAAGTCTTAACTGACCAAGGGCCAGCCTTCGAATCAGCTCTGTTCCAAGAATTCTTAGGGCTATATGGGTGTAAGAAGATCCGCACAACACCTTATCATCCTCAGACGAACGGTTTATGTGAGAAGATGAACCACATAGTCATTGACATGCTCAAGACCTTACCAGTTGAAGAGAGAAATCAATGGCCAGAGAAACTTCCAGATCTCGTGGACATCTACAACCACATACCTGTCAGTTCGACAAATTACACACCTGCTTACTTGATGAGAGCAAGACCAGGTAAACTGCCTATTGATTTGCAGATGGGAACCATTGAACCCACAGAAGATTCTTCTGATGAAGACTGGGTCAGCCAACGCAAAGAAAAGTACAGGAAAGTACAAGAAAGTGTTGAGAGAAACCTAGAAATCAGTAGAACCAAACAAGAAAAAGACTTTAACAAGCACGCTGAACCGCTAGCTATAGGTGACATAGTACTAAAAAGAAAGCGAAAAACCAACAAATTGGATAACAGTTGGGAATCCGTACCCTACACCGTTATGCCGTCACACTATGACAACTCAAAAACTTGCGTTATCAGTAAAGACAATGGGAATACTATTGCGACTGTTTCAAGGGATCATTTGAAGAAATGTCCGCCACAGTTAATCCCACAAGCAACCAGTTACCCTACAGTAACTAAAGATGAAGAAACAAAAGAAAATCTAGTCCTTACAGAAATTGGATACTTATCAGCTGATTGGCCTCAATTAGGTGAAGCATTCCTCATACCAGTTATGCATTTCTATCAACCTGTTGAAGATCAGCAACCAAATCCAATCCAACAAGTCCAACAAGAACAAGTCCAAGTGCAAGAATTGCAGCCTGTTATTATGGAACCTGAGATTCCTGTAATCGGTCAACCTGCTAGTCCCACAGTAAGAGAAGCCATTCCTATTCAACTACCTACAGAGATTAGTCCAGTTGATAGACTCCGCACTTACTATGGTCTACCACAAAGCAGACATAGAGAATCAAGAACCACTTCGTACACTACACCAACAGCTTTGGAAACACCCACACTACGCAGATCCACACGTAGTACATTAGGTCAACCCCCACACAAACTTGGAGAATGGGTTTAAAATGTAGTGGAAAATGTAACCTGTAAGTGTTGTAAATAGTAACCGTTTTCAAAACCTGTAAAAAGTAGTGTACAGAAGGGTGGAGGAACTGGGCTCTGTCCCAAGTATACTAAGTTGGGGACAGAAAGCGCCTGGTAAGGTATAGAAGGATAGTACCGGCCTCCCAAGCAGAGACACCCGTAGGGAATGTATAAAGTTACCGTTTATCCCTGGATTTTACCTTTTTCCCCTTTTCATAAACTTTGGACAATTGTCACGGGACTTGTGTGACCACTAACTTTACCTTTTCCAGCCTGCGGCAGATGGACTAGTGCCGTACGGACTGCTTTTCACCTTTTTCACATTTTTCACTTCCTTTTCAGTGATTTTTGTGTTTTCTTTAAGACTCTGTAAATTGAACTGTTATAAAATGCTTAGTGTTAAGTTGTAAAAATAACTTTTTGCTCAGCTGGGAGAACTGAGGTTAACTAAGGGGGAATGTGGCACCCTGGCACCTCTTGGGCACCACAGAAATCCTTAGGGCACAAATGGAGTAAGTAACAGCAAAGCAAAACCCACAAACACAACAACACCTTAGAACACCTGGTTTCGCCCCGAGCCTCTAGGGGGAGCTCCACTGGTGACTTTGAACCAGTTTCCCCTATAAATAGAGTCTTGGAGGGAGAAACTTCAGAGTGTGGTAGACACTACAAGAGCCGCCAGCCTGTGTGAAACCTCCACCCTATGAGGAACACACTAGGCCCAACCAGCCTGTTAGCAAGTGGAAATCCCTGCAATTGGGATAAGAGGAAAAAGGAGAACCCCTCTCAGGAACACAGAGTTAATCTGACTCTTTCCTTAATCACCGGTTACTGGAACCGAAGCTGTGAGAGCTACCCAGCCACCACAGAGAACCAGCACCATCAACAAGAGGTTTAGCCACCTGTTCCACCTGATGCACCCATCCACGAGAGCCCAGGGAAGAGTACTGATCCTGCTCAGACCCTTTTACAGTGCCCTCAGTGCTGTTTACCAGGTGAAGCAAGTTCCATTGAACACACTGCCCGGTCCGGCTGGATTCCACATCCACCCGACCTTAGTACCAGAACTAGAGAAAGGAAGCCTAACACTGCTTGCTGTGAACCTCCAGAAGTGCCGACTTCACTATCCCGGTCCGAGTGTACCTGATTACCACCCAGTAAAGGTACCTAAAAGAGACTTTGTGTGGTTGTGCGTTACTCCTGGATTCAGCGCGCAGCACCCCGCAGCTGCCTCACAACATCTTGCGCAGCTCCCGGCTCCGGGGACTCCCGCCCGTCCTGTGGGGAGCGTTCCATCTCGCTGTATAACATCCCCCGGAGACCCGAACAGCGCTGGTAAAGTTACCAGAACACCCGCAGGTGGCGTCACGAAGACAAATCACCCCTACTGTTCCGCCATTCCCCTATTGATCTGGACCACCGGGCCTACACCACCGCAGGCGCGGTTCCGTGACTGGAGGAGAAACAACGCCCGCTACGTGTACCCCCGGCTACGGTGAGTCACTTGCACGACATCTGTAGCTTCCCCGGCATGGGTAATCAGCTTTTCGTCTCAAGGATAGGGGCGCTCCTCCTGTCCTGTAATGGGCCTCAGGTGCACATAAGAATTTCTCTAAACTTGGGGCCTGCATCTTCTGTTATGTCGCAAACCTGGAGGATCCCTTCAGGGGTTCCAGCATTGATGTTGTGCCCATACAGGCACCTTCATGCACAGTCTCTCTGAGGGCTGGGTCCTGCGGGCAGACCTTGCTGGCCTTTGTTTCCCACAGGTATCTCCCTGTACAGCCCGTTTTTCTGAGCCCTTTCATTTCCTGCAAGCATTTCCCTGGATGGCTCATTTTTCTGGGTCCTTCCTGCAGGACCCAGGAAGCAAGATGGTACTGCCGGGAACATGTGCTGCTGCAGAGCACCGCTCTCAGTGGGGGGATTACCAGATCGTTGCTTTGATGATCTCCCAGCCGAACGCCGGGTCTTTCCTGTGGGCCTCCAGCTGGATAATGCTGCCAGATAGGACATGCTGTTGCAAAAACTGCTGCCACCCAGAATGCTGTCTATCGTCTCTTCCAGCCAGTCTGGGGGATGAGAGCTGGCTTATGCCTACAGTCGCTGCATTAGGGCATTCACACTGGCAAGAATAAGCTGCAGGGGTCTTAAGTGGCTGGCCCTCAGGTCACTCCATGCTGTTGACTACATACATGTGTGGTGAAAATTGTTGGTATAAGTAAGGAAAGAGGGGGAGGTATGGTGCCTCACCAGCGTATTACTCCTGAGATGTGTGCCTGGGTCTGATGGGAGGTACCACCTGGAAATCATCAAGCAAAATGAAGATCCGCCTAGGCAGATGGTCTGCATACCTCCATTCATAGCACTGGAACCTAAGAAAGAAAAATTAAAATTAAAAAATGTATAGAGAAAAAAATATGGTGCCGGATCTTCATTTTGCTTGAAAATTGTTGGTACCCCATGTTTAATGAAAGTAAAACCCACAATGGTCATAGAAATAACTTGAATCTGACAAAAGAAATAAGAAATAAAACTTCTATGAAAATGAACAAATGAAAGTCAGACATTGCTTTTCAAGCCTGCTTCCACAGAATTTTTAAAAAAATTAAACTCATGAAATAGGCTATGGACAGAAATAATGGTACCCTTAACTTAATATTTTGTTGCACAACCTTTTGAGGCAATTAGTGCAATCAAGCGATTCCTGTACCTGTCAATGAGACTTCTGCACCTCTCAACAGGTGTTTTGCCCACTCCTCAAAAGCAAACTGCTCCAGTTGTCTCGTGTTTGAAGGTAGCCTTCTCCAGACGGCATGTTTCAGCTCTTTCCAAAGATGCTCAATAGGAACAACTATTTTAGCCTAAATAAAAGGATTAGCAGGGAATAAAACAGACATTTTGTGGTGAATTGACAGAGTGATGGTGACCCGCCCCAGGGCTGTGGGGTACTCTATTTCGGGCGTTGATTCGCAGGGGATGACTTTGGGGTCTCTGTGCCTGATTCTGTGGCCCCTGGTGGTCGCTAGAAGTCAGTAAAAATAATAAAAATAAAAGTAGTTTGTGATGCCAGCTTCGCTTCCGGTATGGTTACCGGAGCTGCGGGTCAGACCTCCGGGGTGATGGTAGGGCAGCCAGATGGTTACGCTCCCCATAGGTGGAGCGGGATCCCTGGAGTAATGGTAATAGTTTTTTCACAGGGAGGCAGCTTACCACACGGGTTTGTCACTTGTTCCTTCAATGCAGCAGTGTGCGGCTCCTCAGGCGACGGAAATAAAGTTTGTCACACCAGTCATTAACTCTTTACTTGCAAGTTCTTAAAGCAGATAGACAGATGATACAGTCCTTCGGGTCTTTCTGGCCTGGGTAGTCACCTGGAAACCCGGATGATTAACTCAGGACTCTCAGTGGTATGCCTGCTGTTCAATGCCATTCCATTCACTGCGCTCAACTTGTCACAACCATGCAGCGCCTCCGTGCGCAGAGCCTCGAGCCAGCTCCCACAGGTCTTTGGTGGGTGACTCCACTTCAGCTCCCCATGACCCTAGTTCGGTGTGCCTTTTCAAGGTATACGCCAGGTCTTTCGGCCACAGCTTCCTGAAGAAGCTCGGGGCCTCCAGTTTAACGGCTTGGGGCTAGACTCCCGCACCGTGTTCAGAGACGGTTCTCTGCCCGGGACTAGACCCTTCTGATGTCATCACTGGGTCCAGATACGGGCACACCATAGTTCCTGATGCCCCTAGGGTCTCATTCCTGTCACGACAACCTTACTATACGTCGTCCTCCACTCGATTCTCTCTCCAACTAACTAACTCTCAATCCACCCATACACTTTTTCTACCCACCTGACTCCTCCCACAGGACTGGGTCTTCCCTACAGCGAGACTTCTGACTCGGCCTCGGTCATCTCCCTTCCTTCAGGGTCTAGCTGGTCTGTCGGTTGGTCAATCCTGGGAACCTCGGCTCACCCTAAGGTTGATCTCTCGCCCTCAGCTCCAGGATAGGATTTTCTGCTAGCCCCATGTCATTGGGCTCTGGCTTCACAGCTCGCTGGGCAAGGGCATGGTGGGTGTCAGCCCTCCAGCTCCGGAAGGCCCAACTCAGCGATTCATTCAGCTGGGTTCTCAGGTCTCTTAAGGCTGCCTCCCAGAATTCAGCGTCGCCGCTTCCAGCCTGGAGCAAAGTGGCACCCTTCTCTGCGGCTTCAGGGATGCCGACTTCCTCCACCCCACGGCCCAGGCACTGCAGATTCCCAGACGCCATTGCTGAACCGTCGACCACACCTGTCTCCTCGCTGCTGTTCTCGCCTCACTTTGCTTCGCCCTTCCTGCCGCCATTTATAGTCTCTGGCAGGGACAGTTCAGACTCAGACACACCCCCTTTGTTTTTCCTTGGCAATTGGGGCGGGTCTGGGGTTTTGCACCTCTTGTAGGGCACTCTCATGACGGGGGGGGCTGAGGTACGACCCTGGGCCTGCACATAGCATCAAGTCTCTGACTACGCCATTTTGGAGTACATCAATAAAACTCTTTAAAACACAGTCTAAGGTGCACAATACCCGTCAGTAACAGGCACGGGATCCTGTTCATGATGCCAGAAGCTGACCCGCCCCAGGGCCGTGGGGTACTCGATTCTGGGCATTGACTCATGGGGGATGTCATGGGGGCCTGTGCCTGGTCCCATGGCCCTGGTGGTCAGTAAAAATGATACAAATAAAAGTAGTTTGTGATGCTACCTACGGTTCCGGTATGGTTACCAGAGCTGTGGGTCAGACCTCCGGCAGGATGGTAGGACAGCCAGATGATTATGCTCCCCGTAGGTGGAGCGAGATTCCCTTGGGCAGTGGTAATAGTTTTTACACAGGGAGGAAGCTTACCACACGGGTTTGTCATTTGTCCCTTCAATGCAGCAGTGTGAGGCTCCTCAGGCGAGGAAAATAAAGTATGTCACACCAGTTATTAACTCTGATCGGGTTTACTTCCAAGTTCTTAAAGCAGATAGACAGATGATACAGTCCTTCTGGTCTTTCTGGCCTGGGTAGTCACCAGGGAACTGGGATGATTCACTCAGGACTCTCAGTGGTATGAGTGCCGTTCCCTGGTCCCATCACTGCGCTGAACTTCTCATCACAACCGTGCAGCGCCTCCGCACGCAGAGCCTCAAGCCAGCTCCCACGTGTCATTAGTGGGCGACTCACCTTCAGGTCCCCCTGACCCTAGTTCTGTGTGCCTTTTTGAGATATACGCTGGGTCTTTCGGCCACAGGTCTCCAGTTTAACAGCTCGGGGCTAGACTCCCGCACCATGTTCAGAGCCGGTCCTCTGCCCGGGACCAGAACTTTCTGGTCAGCACACCGGGTCCAGATTCGGGCACCTCACAGTTCCTGGTGCCCCTAGGAACTCTCTCCTGTCACGACGACCTTCCTATACGTCGTCCTGCACTCGACTCTCTCTCCGACTAACTAACTCTCAATCCACCCATACACTTTTTCTACTCACCTGACTCCTCCCACAGGACTGGGTCTTCCCTACAGCGGGATCACCCACGGTCCTTTACGCTAGGGTGTGTATGAATTGGTGTTGTGTGGGTCCTTTGTTTACCATCCCAGTTCCCTTAGTCACAGGAACACAAACACACTCTTGTTTGGGTGCAGTACCCCTCCATGGCGTCCCGACCAGTGAGGCGCCACAATAGTTATTTATTATTATTATTATTTATTTATATAGCGCCATTAGGTTCCATGGCGCTTTACAGGACAATAAGGGAGACAAGAACAAGTACACTAAATCTAGGCGATTAGGACATACAGGTACAGGAGGGGCAGGGACCCTGTCCACGAGGGCTCACAGTCTATGAGGGCGGGTTAGGATACAGTAGGATGGGGGAATGTCAGGAATGGGGCGGTCGCCTGGGTCTCATGGCAGGTTGACAGCTTGTTCAGCTACTGACAGTAGGGCAAGCAGTAGTTAAGGTGTGGGATCTGCCCACTGGGGATGGATGTCTTTAGGCTTACAGGGAGGATTCCATTTTGTTTTAGTGTGTAGTGAGTAGTCAATGTGAGTATAGAGGAGCTGATTCTGAACTGTCCAAGCCCATGAGATACATTTATATCGCAGTAAGTGGAGACTTATAGCACTAGTTGCCCTACCATCGGAGGACAGTGGGAACAGAACTCTTAGGCAGGACTCAGGCATGAGGATGTATGGAGAACAAGCTCTGTCCTACAACAGGGTACTCCAAGCCCTGGACTCTGCAAAGACTCCCTGTTAGTGGACTAACTCCAGCAGTACTAGTCCTCAGATGGAGACTTGGCACAGACCTGGGCAAAGAGGTCTGCATGGAAGGAAACATTAGATGAGGCTAGTCAAACGGCGGTCCCTGTGGGTGGGACAAGACCCTGACCAGGATAGACTGTATGACTTCAATATTCAGGACTGTGGTGTCAAGTAGTGAGGAGGAGAACGAACGAATAACGGCAGCCAAAAGCAAAAAAGTTGAACCTGCTGTAAAGACCTTGTTTATTTACTGCGCACACTATATTAACATGTTCATGATACTGTCCTGAATGGCAAGGCCGGCGTCACACCTCAGTTTTCTGCTGTCAGGCTGTGTCCGGTGTTTTGCTGGATGCACTGGACACAGCCTGACAGCTCCAGAGAAAACAGAACCGGAGGGTAATATGACCTCCAATTCTGTTTTCTGACTGAATCATCAGTGTGCGCTAATAACGCCTCAAAAGTGGCAAAGGGAAAAAGTGGATCCAGTAATGCGTCCAGTTACTGTATGCAGGCTCCCAAGTGTGGCTCTAGCCTGAGGCTAAAGGATGAAAAACAAGATCCAGTAGCAGGATTGCAAACGCAATTGTGCTCCTGGCCTAACACAGCTAAGGCTGGTTTCACATTGCGCTTCTTTGCAATCCGTGGCTGTCTGTTGTAAAACGGACAGCCACAGATCCGATTTTGTCCCCATGTATCCCTATGAGCACGGATTGGTGCTCTATTCCCATCCGATTTGTCACTGATCCGATTCTGTCTGATTTTTTGCTGTACCCAAAATCAGAGACTGCTCCAATTTTGGGCACAGCAAACCAAATAGGACAGAATCGGATCCGACCCGGTTCACGGCAGTTATCATGGGGGGCCTATAGTCCGGGAAAACATCGGATCGTTTCCCATACCCAATTTTAGTGTACTGAGCATGCTCAGTACACTAAAACTACTCTTTACCATGTATATACATACATTGCAGAAGTGAAATTAACTAAAGCAAGTGTTAAAAATAAAGAAAAAGATCCTCACTAGAGATGAGTGATGTTCGATTCGAAATGTTCGCAAATCTCAAATTCGAGCTGTTTTGGGCGGTGTTCGAGTCATTCGAGGAATGCGAACAATTTGCTTAAAATTCGGCAGTTTGAGGTCATGTTTGATAATGCTTCGATCACCAAAAGCTTAACCCTAACCCTAATACTGTTAATAAATGTTAATATCCAACAGGTCCAATAGGTTAATGGTCTACAACCTGCCATGAGACCCAGGCAACCGCCCCATACCTGACATTCCCCCATCCTACTGTATCCCAACCCGCCCGTCGTAGACTGTGAGCCCTCGTGGTCAGGGCCCCTGCCCCTCCTGTACCTGTACGTCCCGATCGCCTAGATTTAGTGTACTTGTTCTTGTCTCCCTTATCCTCATGTAAAGCGCCATGGAACCTAATGGCGCTATATAAATAAATAATAATAATAATAAATATCCAGGGAAGCGATAACAAGATCACCAAGGTCCTCAAGGTCAGCAGCACCAAGAAGGCAGGCATGGGAGGGTGGGGGAGATGGATTAACGAGGGTGCAGGTAGCAGATAATGAGGAGGGCAGGAGCCAGAGATGGGGAGACTGGATGGGTGGTGCGATGAGGGAGATGATGACATCGGCATTGGAACCAGAGAGTGCTGATTGACTGGCTGTTCCTGCCTCGGCCGCTGTGAGGCGCCGGATTCCTTCGGCTGATGGTGCCGGTGATAGGAGTGCCTTGTCCTCATATGGACCTGCTCCTTCGATGTCTGCTCTGTGCTAACTGTCGCAACGCCGCCGTGTTTCTCCTTTGGGTGATGTTGGTCACACAGGAGCGGGCCCTGCAGAGGTGTCTGTTAAGCGCAGCCTTCGTTCTTCTGTCAGAAGTAGGGTGGGTGGAGCCAGTCGTGCATCACCATCTGGCCTGGTTCTAGGGGCGGTCCGGATGAGATCATCAGGCTGTGAGCTCCAGCCTATGGGAGGTAACCGCGCCCTTCAAATACATTGGAGGCTGTCTTGCAGGCCGCCAGATATAGTTTTGGTTCCCCAGTGATAGTGTGTGTTTAGTTTTGTCTCTGACCTTGACCTGGATTTCTAACTCTGCTACAGCCTGTTGATTTTGTACCTCAGCTGCCCTCTTGGTTTTTGCCCTTGACCCTTGCCTGGATTTTCGACTCTGCTACAGCCTGATGATTTTGTACCTTAGCTGCCTTCTTGGTTTTGACTCGGACTCCTGACTACGTTTTTCGAATCCTGATTTTTCCCCTGGCGACCTTCCTGCTCTGCTGCTCATAATAGGCAGCTACCCACTGGGCTCCGCTGTAATTCCAGATCCCTGTATAGGGGGTTAAAGGTCTCAGGGTTTCTCAGCCTCACAGCGGATGGTCGTTACATTATATCTGGCCATACCATTTTTTATATATATAGATCGACTACATATAAAGGCATTCCCTTACCTTTTTTTTTTTTTCTTTCTTTTCCCAATGGTTTTCCCTGTTTTTTTTTTCTTTACTCTGAGCCGTGTCTCTGCTGATTGCTTCCCTCAAAGCTCCTGTGTTCTGCTTCTCAGTCCTGTGGAGGAACACTCCCATCATCTTATACCAACATGATGTACAAGCCACAATCTGGAGTCCTCTGCATGAACACTGGAGATCAGAAGGCCTCGTTCCCTGGATGTCAGCACGTGGGTGGCTTTGGCTCTCCCTGCCCAGGTGCCCAGGTATTGCCCGCGGATGCGGCCAAAGTCTTGTTACCTATTTCTTTGACTTATCTTAAGAAATCTGTGTGTTTGGAGGCATATGTAGACAGTGGCTCAGAGGGGAATTTCATAGATCCCCAGGTAGCAAGAAATCTAGGTGTACCACTACTAAGGCTTAATGCCCTCATTAGAACCACTGCAGTTAATGGCACTCCCCTCATCCACAGTGGAGTGGAATTTGTCACTGAGGAAGTGTCAATGCTGGTGGGGTCTTTACATGCTGATAATGTGTCATTTTTCGCTATCTGTAATTTATCATCTGCAGTAATCCTGAGCATACCATGGTTACGTAAACATAACCCAGTCATAGACTGGCACTTGGGTGACATCGTGCGCTGGAGCCCAAAATGTCAGGATAACTACCTCGCTATCTGTAAACCAAGAGATTTTGAGGATGCATTTTCTATTCAGGAATCAGAGAAATTACCCCCTCACAGAGAGTATGATTGCACCATAGATTTGATACCTGCTTCTCGTCTCCCAAAGGGGAGAATATTTAATTTCTCTGGTCCAGAACGTCAGGCCATGAAAGAGTACATAGCAGACAGGCTGCGAAAGGGGTATATTAGACCGTCCACCTCACCAGTAGGGGCCGGTTTCTTTTTTGTGGGAAAGAAAGATGGCGGCCTCAGACCTTGCATTGATTACCGCAAATTAAATGCGATCACTGTGAAAAACCAATATCCTCTTCCACTCATCCCTGATCTTTATAATCAGCTGTTGGGAGCCTGGTATTTCACCAAACTATACCTCAGGGGAGCATATAACCTTGTCCGTATAAAAGAAGGCGATGAGTGGAAGACCGCGTTTAACACGCCTCTCGTCCATTTTGAGTATCTCGTAATGCCGTTCAGGTTAAGTAACGCACCTGCAGTTTTTCAGAATTTTGTCAACGATATTTTCAGAGATATCATTCTGTTTTTTTCTCCTGGTCTTTAGTCGCACGTCCGACATGTCCATACTGTACTCCAGAGACTCAAGGAGCATTCTTTATTTGCCAAATTAGAGAAATGTGTCTTCATGGAGGAGGAGATAAATTTTTTGGGGTATATTATATCGGCTAAAGGTTTTCGCATGGATCCTTCAAAAATTAAACCCATTAAGGAATGGGTACAACCCAAGTCTCTAAAGGCACTGCAGCGATTCTTGGGTTTCGCTAAGTATTATCGTAAATTTATTAAAGGGTATTCAGAGATAGCCAAACCCTCACTGATTTGACACGTAAAGGGGCTGATGTGGTTAATTGGAAGCCTGAAGCAATGTATGCATTTTCTAAGTTAAAAGAATGTTTCTCCTCTGACCCAATATTGGTGCAGCCTGATTTGGACCGCCTCTTCATTGTAGAGGTAGATACCTCTGAAGTTGGAGTGGGAGCAGTGCTATCACAAGGCACTGCATCCCTCACTCAGCTTCGTCCGTGTGCCTTATTTTCCCGAAAATTTTCATCTACAGAGATGGCAAAGGGCTATACTACAATACACCCACTTCCTTACAATGGGCACTTCAGGTTTACAGGCCCTCATGCACGTCTCTATCCAGGGATAATGTGGAGCCTCCCAATTTTTGGCTGCCCTGGCAAAGGGCTATACTACAATACACCCACTTCCTTACAATGGGCACTTCAGGTTTACAGGCCCTCATACACGTCTCTATCCAGGGACAATGTGGAGCCTCCCAATTTTTGGCTGCCCTGGCAAAGGGCTATACTACAATACACCCACTTCCTTACAATGGGCACTTTAGGTTTACAGGCCCTCATGCACGTCTCTATCCAGGGACAATGTGGAGCCTCACAATTTTTGGCTGCCCTGGCAAAGGGCTATACTACTATACACCCACTTTCTTAAATTGGGCACTTCAAGTTTACAGGCCCTCATGCACGTCTCTATCCAGGGGCATTGGTGAACCTCCCAATTTTGGACTGCCCTGGCAAAGGAAAATACTACAATAGACCCACTTCCTCAAAATGGGCACATTATGTCAAGAGGCCTTCATGTACGTCTCTTCTCAGGGACATCGGAGTGCCACACAATATTTTAACGTAAAATCTTTCATGTAATCACAAAAAGTAACATACACCAGCTGTATCTCACTATTGGGTATGTGCCCTTAACATTTCCGCCATGAAAATTCTTTTTGGTATCATTTTGGAAGGTTTTCTGGTGAGTCCGTAAAAATGGCGTAAAACTCGAACAACATTGTTCACAGCTGTGACTTTTGAGTGAGAAATGCTTACAGGCGTCTTCCCCATGGTGTTGCCATGTAATTTGAGCACTCTTCTGAGACTTTTGTGACATTTTTAGGGGTTTTCTACATGCTGCCGGCGGTCATTTCATAAAAATACTCGGGTCTCCCATAGGATAACATTAGGCTTGGTGCTCGGCCCGAGTACACGAGTATCTTTGGATGCTCGGCTCGAGCATCGAGCACCCGAGCATTTTGGTACTCGCTCATTACTACTGCTGACATGTTCCCTTTAACAAAGTGTGCTTGTTACAAATTTGACATTGTGCAACAAATATGTGTGATATCAAGAACAATTCCATATGTAAATCATCAATACATCCAAACATTTTAGGGAAGAGTACCAAGGCTTTTCTGAGTATTTTAGCCCTATAGTCATAGAAAAGATATATAAATCAACCAGGAGTGGCAATTGGTGACAGCAATACCTTAATACTGAGGCACAATCTATCTATGTACAGACACCACATTTACAAAACAATTATATCTATTTGCCCCACATAAATTATCATTTTGAAATATTATTTTTTTCAATCTGTTAATCCAGCATAATACTAGAGTATATGGCACTGAATTACAAGGTGAATCCCAGTGTAATGAATGTAACATTTGTATGACACTTTCAATGTCAGAATGCTGAATATCTTGTTTGCATGCAGCAGCTGTAATTTACAAATGTATTATATACAGGTGACATATGGGTAATGTTTATGTGGTAGGATATCAATTTATCTTTTTTGAGTAACTGAAATATTTAATAGTAAACATTGTGTAACAGATGCGACATTAAATGAAGGCATGATTATTTCCTACGTAATGATTGCACAAATTCCTATGAATCTAAATAGTATTTTTTCAGTCTTATTTGGCTACATCATCCAAAAATGTTAATAAAAACGTAGCTATTTATTCAAAGGTATATGTTCACTTCATTAATGAAAAAAAAAGTATATATTTATGTAACAGATTTAACACAGTTGACAAAACTGATGTTAACACCAGGGTATCTGTGTATGCGAAGGCCATCAAATGTCCAGACAGTGGGAATAATGAAAGCTAAACACGCCTTTTTAGCAGGCACTGGCAGGTTCACCTTGTGGATTACATCTGTTGCAGGGTACCACATTTCATCCTTTGTGTGAGACCAGATCCATCCTTTTTTCTCTTCTGTATGGCATTAACCATTACTTCCCCATTATCAGAAATGCTGGTTACAATGCCATAGTACTCTTTAGTATCGTAGCATACAATAGCAAAGTCCCCATCCTTCACAAAACCAACAGAAACTGATGCCTCTGTGGAGGCTCCAGACATCTTCTTTTTATGGCATTTTGAGAAAAGTTTAAATACATGTTCACATGGTAATATTACAGTGCACATATTACATTCCTTGTCTTCTGGTGGAGCACATTATTGATTTTTTTAATTATATACATAAATAATGAAAAAAAAAAAGTGTGGGCTCCGCCTTATTTTTGATTGCTATCCAAAGTAAAACCAAGCAACTAGGGGATGATATACTCAGCATGTTGAGGCCCATAGTTATTGGGCCCCCCATGCTGTAGAGTAGTAACCCACAACTACCCCAGAAATAGGCACATTCATTAGAATCGCCATTTCCTGGCATTTTACCCGTCATTTTTCGATGCCTTGGTGCGGTGGCAATCAGGTTAATGACAGCTGAGTATTGACGGCTGTTATCAAACCCTAGATTGGTAATGTTCATGTCTCTATGAGACCCCCACATTACCAATCCTATGAGTAAATAGTTAAAAAACATACATAGAGGGAAAAATCCTTGGGGCCTCTGTGCAAGACATTGGGTCTAAGCCTCCCTTCTTTCTTGGGGACAGAGCTACAAATATAGATATATATTAAGAAACAGATCCCAAGGAAACCTAATGGACATTTTGGTAAGGTAAGACTCTTCATTAGTATAACAAAACTGAGCGAAATAGAGGTCTAATAATACCCATGATGTGCATCAGCCTGGAACAAGTAACAATGCTCACACATATATAATTTTAAAAAAGTGAACATTTTATTCAGGTGAACATATAAACATAGTCAGGTGTTTACAAAAATGTAAAAAGTTACTTACCAGGATATAATAAGGAGTAAAGCGAAAGAAGGATACTATCGAGGTGTATATTGAATAAAAAAAAAACTGCACTCACCGGTTTTCAGTGCTCGCTGTATTTATTCAGAACAGGGTTACATTGGTGCGGGGAGGGGGTGCGGATTCTTGACTATAGCTTGCCGTTTCGTACAAACTTATACTTACACAGGTCCTGAATGGAGTGTGAGCTCAGAGACTGTCTTTATAACGGGTCATGTGCGACATATGATCCATTCCTCTGGAAATAAACTATTGAAACAGATCAAATCTTATTTTAGATATGTCGACGACATCCTTATTGTTTTGGCCGGAAATGAAATTGAATTCAATAATTTCTTTGCATATCTAAATAATGATAATACTTTTAACATGGTATTCACAGCAGTTTTTAGAGGTGACCATCTTGAATTTCTGGATCTTAATATTGATATAGTTGATGGAAAATTAATCAGATCAGTTTTTAGAAAAGAAACAGCCACCAATTCATATCTCCATTATGCTAGTGCACACCACATGCACACTAAGCATGCACTTCCATTTAGCCAGTTTCTGAGGTGTAAACGTATTAACGACAGCAGTGAAAAATTTGAACAGCAAATGTGGCACCCTGCAGTATAGGTAGCCACAGAACCATATGGTGCACAGAGGGATTTCCACATCAGGTACCCTACACATGCAACACCTTCCACCCCAGTCCTCAAGCGAGAGCTCTATTTGCCGCCTTCAGGCAAGGTCCCCTATAAATTCAGGCCCGGGGAAGGAGTTAGGCAGTTCAGTAGGGAGCAGTACTGATGAAGACACCTGATGAACAGAGCCTCGCTAGGCCCGTGCCAGAGGAAAGCCTAGCCAGTGCAGGGCCCAAGAGTGAGGGTCGGAGGCAAGGCAAGGAGCAGAGTGGGGGCAGAGGAATCATACCGGTTCACCCCAGGAACCAACCTGGACATCGGAGTCCGAGTCTGCAAGGGTCAGTCAGCCCAGCAGAGAAAGCACCGGAGAACCAGGAGATTTTAGTCTTCTGGGGACACTAGTGGCACAGCACGGAAGAGAGCCAGGAGCTGCAGGAGAGAAAACCGGTACCCAACAAAAGGTTTTCAATGCCTGCCATACAAGTGAAGAGCACAGGAGAGGTCAGGTCAGGGTTTCAGACAGGTCAGGACCTAGAGACACAAACATCGACAAGGAGGCCTCACAACTCATCGGGTGTGGAAATCCTGAAGTGCTTCCCGACCACCTGAAGTGTACCCTGGACAGTGCCTGATTTGTCACCAGTAAAAGGAAGGGAAACAGAACCCAGCGTGTGTGTGTGTCAATTCTTCCAGCCCCTGACCCAACCCAGAGACTATACCTGCAAAGCGACCTTCCTGTGCGAAGTCCCAATCCTACCTCACTGCCCCGGGGACCCCGCTCCACCTAGGGGGAGCGTTATCATCTGGCTGCCCATTCATCATTCATCATCCCTGGAGGTCTGCAGCAGTGCCGATGCCATCACCGGACACCGTAAGCGGCGTCACAAGACTTTATTAATCCTTTCCCCTTTTTATTTTTACACCTTTTTCAGCGACCACCAGGGTCACGGGCTTGGGCAAGCCACCCATGACATTCCCGTTTGCTATAACACCCGAGACTGGGTACCCAAGGCCTTGGGGTGGGTAACAAGCAGAAAAGCTTGAACAATAATTCATTTGTAGAGGCTACCCTAAAACAATCTTGGCAGAAGCCCGTGAAAAATCCTTCTTATAACCCGCAGAAAACCTAAAAATTTCTTGGCCAAATTTTCATCAGCCTCCAACACCAAGCATTTTTATTTTAATTTTAACTTAGTCCCATGTTTAATGCAATCAAAAGAGCTATAATAAAATATTGGCATGTTGTGGAGGTCGACCGAGAACTACAGGGGTTAAATTTAGGCCCACCGTGTATTACATGTAAACACTGTACGAATTTGGGAGATATTTTAGTAAAAAAAAGTTTAAAACCAAAATCCACAGATAAAACTTGGCTAAATCCATCTATGGTGAAAGGTAATTTTCAATGCAAAAACTGCCCCTTTTGCCAATATCATTATACAGGTAAAACAATACATATTGAACATGCAAAACTTTTAAAGTTTATGGAGTTTTATGCCCTTGTAAACGTTTTTAAATTGGTAAAACTATTCGCCCCCCTATATGTCAGGTTCAGGGAACTTTATAATTCTGTTTCGTCTGGTAAAGGCTATCCCTGTCTAATTAATCATGTGAGAGATGCACACGGAGGTGACCCAAGGGTGCTATGTTTTGTAGGTTTGGAGCAAGCTTTACCCTCAGAATGAGGAGGGGATTTTAACAAAATCCTTTTACAAAAAGAAGCCAGCTGGATAATTGAGCTGAATGTTCAGGTTCTGGCGGGCTTAAATGACAAGCTGGATTTAGCTGGATTCTTGTAAGCTTTCAGTGTTGCCTTTTCTAACCTCATAGGCTTTATAATATTGGTAATTGGGCATATAATGTACGTTTTTTAGGAGGTTTTTTTCTGCAAATGTATGTGTTCTGTTTAGTAATAACTAATTCTTGATTTGGTCATGAATATCAGTATTCATTTTCATTAGTTTTATTATGTATTTCTTGGTATGCCATATTCTGTACAGTTTCATTTCATCTACTGTAGACTTGGTGTAACTGTTAATTTATAGTCCTCTTGTTTAATCTTTCTGTGTTTGTACTGTGTTTTTAATCATAGCACTATTTAGTAAAAATGGGCCGAGTCTCAGTCACATGACATGGTATAAAGACAAAAGAAGAGGGGGGGGGGGACAAGAGGCGCAATAGTGCCCTTATCACTAGACACTAGCTTGTGTTAAGGTGAGAAAAGTGAAACACTCACCTGTTCCAGTTGTGAGACCCACAACTGGTTTGTAGACCTGTTTGGATAAATATCCTGATGGCTGCTGCTGGACTCCCACCGGTCTCACAAACGTGAAGACGAAACCAGAAGCTTAGGGAAGAGAGGTGCACCACAGTCCGCGCTGCCAAGTTCACTCACATCAAAGAAAACGAGTGGACGATGTCCAGTTCAATCCTTCTTTATTCTCCTACGCGTTTCGGCGCCTAGCCTATCCCTGATGAAGGTGCCAGGCTAGGCGTCGAAACGCGTAGGAGAATAAAGAAGGATTGAACTGGACAGATAGAGGCTGTGACTGAAGTGTAGAGACCCAGTATTAGAGACATGCCTCAATGTGGCTACTGGGCGGTTATCAATATAACCATAGTTTTAAGCTTAGTGTCTCAATTTTTCATTTTTTTTAAGCTATAATATTG
This sequence comes from Allobates femoralis, assembly GCA_033576535.1. Lineage (NCBI taxonomy): Eukaryota > Metazoa > Chordata > Amphibia > Anura > Aromobatidae > Allobates > Allobates femoralis. Next base: position 316,950,978 of record JARQOC010000003.1, read on the forward strand.
TTACATTTTCAATTACATGTCTTAGCAGAGTGCCGCTGTTTTTTGTTACAATGTATCGTGTTCAGAGTTGCACCTGTGCACACTATAGTATTGAGTGATGCAGCCTATTTCTTGTTAGACTTCCTTCAAAGGACACATACTAATGGAGATAGTCCACTTACAAGGGGAACCTATTTTGAGTCCCAGCCTGGAGCTCATAATAGAGAGACGGAGCTAGTTATATTTACCTTCTTCAGTCCTTCCCGGGAGCCTTGTTCCCTCTGTCCACTGAAGTAAGGGTGACAGTTGCCACTAACACCCGATAGCTACATCTTAAGGTATTTACATGGCTTACACATGACTTGTCACTACTGTGCACACTACACTAACTAAGCTAAGATAGAGTCTTCTCTCTAAGCCTAGAGACTACCTCTACTCCCAATGGGATGATCACACCACTTACCCTACACTCAGCGCTGAACAATCTAACTTACTACACCTATCTTATAAATAAATAATTCCTATCCTAAGTATTATGTCAAATATTATTTTATACTCTGTGGCTAAACACATTATGTACATGTGGCGCCCCAAGGGTCCAGGTGCCAGAGTGACGTTGCCTCCTTCTCCGGGGGTAATGTCATGCCTGGGAGCAGAAGGAGACCCCACGTGACATACCCCACACACACATACACCTTTCTCAACTCCAGGCCAGAAGGAGGAGCTCTGAACACGAGTTCAGGGGAGTTGCTCTGATTCTGGCAAGGCAGAGGGGTTAGTGGTAGAAAAGTGTGGGGAGGGAGGAACAAGTGGGGAGTCTAGACTGTGCATATGTGCATGGGTATGTGTCCCTGTCACGTCACGTGCCGCATGTGTGTATATATAGTGTGTATATGTGTGTGCATATACGTGTGTGTGTATATGTAGACCCACTGCATCATGTGATCTGCCATGTGTGTATATGTGTGTCTATATATATATATATACGGTTCAATAAAGTTTCACTGCAACACTTTAGTACCTCCATAGTGGAGAAACTTGGCCCTATACCAAGAATCTCCAAGAGGGGTCTCACGGTGCTTTGGCCCTTTTTAAATAAGGGTTAAGCACTAAATGAGGGGTTAATAATGAATGTATGAAGCGGTTTGCACTGTAAAACACTCCTAATCCCATGGAGGTGCAAATATGGTTATACCCCCCCTTTTTTGAGGCTTTAGTAGGAGAAAAACACATATTTAAGATTGCTAATATAAACACTGGTAGCCAGGCTATTAATAGTGACCCGCCGCTAGTATAAGCGATTTAGTTCGTGGCGGACGCATGCGCAGTAAGTAAAGGAACAGAAATAAGCAACCGCGCAAGCGCGGGATTCACCGAGTCATCGCGGGATGACGCTACAAGCTTGTAGCTATGGTGAAGCAAAAACAAAAGTGAGACATGCGCATAAGATACTTCCGCAACGCTGAAGGCACAGCACGAGGAAGGAGGACAATGGCGCGGCACTGTAAGTGCAGGATGAGCGTTTTAAATACATAATACAGTAATTATTTATAAACAAAGCAATGGGGTGTACCTATAATGAGGTTTTAGGTGTATGAGAGACAGAGAAAAGGAGTAAATAGTAAAGTATTAACACATAGAAGTATAAAGCGACTCAGACTAATCACTAATTATGTATTTCACTAGTGTTTATGTTAAATTAAATATCATTATCACTGTATAATCAATTAAGTAGACTGTATAAAAGGCTGAGGAGGTTAGCATGTGATTGCTTGACAAAGGGCGTGTGTGCCTGATACGTGGCCATCTCCTGTCTGACAGCTTTACCAGAAGCCAGAAATGAAGGACTACTGATTTACACCAAGGAGTGCTGCAGTGAAACTTTAGTAAACCGTATGTATAAGGCTGTGAAGTAAGCCGAACTGCTCTGCACCCTGAAAGCAAGTTTGCTGCTTGAAAAGTTTTTTTGACTTTATATCTATTTGTTTTGAGCTTTGCAAGCAAGTGAGATAATATGGAGGCAGGAGGTAATCTATACACCATTGAAGATGAAGAGAGAATCTTGCAGGGTATAGAAGATAATGTTGATTTTTTAAGTATACCTTCTATCAATAACTTGAAAAGAAAATATGAAAATGGCAGAAAGAAAGTGGTATCAATGGAAATGTATTTGATAATGCTAGGACAATACTATAAAAATAAGCGTGTTCCAAGGGGATTAAGATCCACTATTAGACCTACGTTGTTTATGGACAATGCACAATTTTGTGAGAAGTTTAAAACTGTGTCAGATAAATATGCCATGGATCTCATGTTAGTTAATATGGAATACCTGCAGGAAGAGTTGGCAAAAACAGCAAAGGAGAACATAGAAATGGGGACAGAGATCAAAAGTTTGCTGAAATTGGAAGAGTTTTCTAAATTTAAAGAGACAGTACATATAAAATTGGAAAAAATGAAAAAAGATCTGGAGGAAACTAAACGACAGAAATGGGCGAGAGACATGGAGGATTATAAAAGTGGTTTTGTATACAATTGGCAGAATATTAAACAGGCCAAATGGGACAAAAAAGGTGGTTATGGACATAAGGAACTGAAATTAAGCAAATGTAATACTGTATATAAACCATATTTTTTCAACAGACAAAGGCAACCCAGCAGGAGAAGAAGAGGAGGCAGCCGCTGGAACAGAACCAAGAAAACAAAGGAACAAAAAACAGAACCAGAAACAGTTCAAAAGGAGAGATCAAGTTTAGTGGTGAATATTTCTAAGAAAAATTTAACTGTTGCACAAAATGAATTATTGAACAAGGGTTTGAATTATAATATAGCTTGTCATGTTAATTGGTTTAATATTGACGTAGATATGTTCCGTTTTTTTAGGAATATTAAACTAAAAAATTGGTTCAGTAAAAAAACAAGTGGTTTGAAAATTAAAACTAGTGAGATAACACTTAATGATTTAAATTTAAGAAAAAAAAGCGATTTTATACCAAAAGAATCAAGCTCAGTCATAGAGACGTTTATTACATCCATTAAAAGAGAAATAGAAGAGTTAAAATTAAATACATCTACTCAGCTGAAAAAACCTAATATAACTACACAAGAGTGTAAAGCATTGAAGGAGCTGGTCCATGACGACGACCTGGTTATTAAACCAGCCGATAAGGGTGGAGCGGTCGTCGTCATGGACCGGTCCCAATATGTACAAGAGGCTTAAAGACAATTTAATGACATAGAGGTCTATAAGAAATTAAATAAGGATCCAAAGTTCGATATCCAAAATATGTTTAAAAATATATTGGGTAAAGCGGTGAAAGGGGGAATTATTGATCAGGATACCTTTGATTATCTTATAGTGAAACATCCTAAAACACCCGTTCTTTATTTAGTCCCGAAAATTCATAAATCAATAGAATTACCTCCAGGGTGACCTATTGTCCCAGGAATAGACTCGGTTTTCAATAATGTAGGGATTTTTTTAGAACATATATTAGCCCCGCTAGCTATCAAAGCTCAATCATATGTGAGAGATACTAGACATTTTTTTGAAAAAATAGCAGATCTTAAATTACAAAAAAATGACATACTAGTGTCGTTTGATGTAACGGCCCTATACACTTCCATACAACATGGAATAGGAATAGCAGCGGTCAAGGAAAAATTGAAAACAACAAATTTTACAGCTGAGTGTAAAGAATTAATAATTAACCTATTAGAGATTTGTTTACGTGAAAATTATTTTTTATTTGAAGATACATTTTATAAACAACAAGTGGGGACTGCCATGGGTGCGCACATGGCGTGTTCTTACGCAAATATAACGATGATGGTGATTGAAGAAAAATATATTTACACGTCTGTATATTATGAGAAGGTTATTAAATGGAGTCGATATATCGACGACACGTTTTTGATTTGGAGGGGTCCTTTAGATCAACTAGAGGATTTTCACAATTATTTAAATGGAGTAGATCGCACAATAAAATTTACGAAAATGTACTCACTAAAAGAGATGCAATTTTTGGACGTACATATTGAAAAAAAAGGGAACAAGTTAGTAACTAAATTACATGTTAAACCAACGGATCGTAATAAATTATTACATTTTAAAAGCAATCATCCATTTCAGAACATAAAAGCTATCCCCTTGGGACAAATGACTAGGGTGCAGAGAATTGTCAGTGAGGAAGAAGAAAAAGATAAAACCATTGATGAATTAATAGTCAAATTTGAACAGAGAGGTTACCCAAAAAATATTCTACTACAACAGAAAAAAAGAGCTCAAAAAGTAGAAAAATAAAACATAGAGATAAAATAATGGATAGAGTATCCTTAATAATGGAGTACGGAGAGGAATCAATTGAAATCGAAAAAATTGTTAAAAAACACTGGATAAAATTAAAAAATGCCCACCCAGAGGTGAAAGAGTTCCAACTACCTCCCTTTATAGCTTACAGGAAAGGAAATACGTTAAAAAAGCAATTAACAAGGGCTGATATAGGGAGTGCGAAAAAAACAATACAATCAACCATAACTGGGAAAAAGAGAGTTGGTTGCTTCCCATGTATAGGCTGTTTAGCGTGCCAACAAATTTTGAAAGGAGACCATTTTATACACCATGCCACTGGAGTTAGATATGAGATAAAACAGTTCGTAACATGTTTATCCAGTTATGTAATATACTTACTCGAATGTCCCTGCAAGTTATACTATGTTGGTCAAACAACGTTAGAATTAAAAATACGACTCACACAACATAGATATAGTATCCGGCAGCAAATAAAAGGATTACCAGTCTCCAAACATTGGATGGATAAAGAGCATGAGGAAGGTGATCTAAAATGGAGAATAATAGATGCAGTTCCAAATATACGTAGAGGAGGTGATAGGGAAAAATTACTAAAGGAAAAAGAACTAAAATGGATTAAAGAGTTGAACACACTGAGACCATTCGGTTTAAATGTTGATTATAAAATGAAATTTTTGTTGTAATAGAAGTCTATTATCCACAAGTTATGTCTATCCCTGTTTATGATTTTACTTTGTAATCTTATATGGTGTATATTTTTAATCACATCCTATCACGTAATTCACTTTATTTGAAAACACAGTAAAAAAGCACAATTTTTATAATTAGTAATTTTTCTCTTTTTTTCTCCGGTTTCTCTCATAGGAAACAGAGTGAAAAAAATATATACAAAACCAAATATTTGTGGTGCACTCCTAGCTTTATTGTTTAATTTTTTATTAATTTTTCATTATTTGTTTGTAATTTTTGTTTTTTTTAAAAAAATATAAAGTTTTTTCGATTTGGCTAAACCATCCCCACTTAAAGTGCAAAGCCATTTCCTCAAATTGAAAATATTATTTTTCTGGCCACTAGAGGCGCTAGTTGAAACTATATGAACAAAATAAATCATTCAGTTGAAACTCTGAATTTTGTTTTTGTGCTCCGCGGTGAGAATGAAATAATTATACCCTTTAGTACCTCCATAGTGGAGAAACTTGGCCCTATACCAAGAATCTCCAAGAGGGGTCTCACGGTGCTTTGGCCCTTTCAAATAAGGGTTAAGCACTAAGTGAGGGGTTAATAATGAATGTATGAAGCGGTTTGCACTGTAAAACACTCCTAATCCCATGGAGGTGCAAATATGGTTATACCCCCCTTTTTTGAGGCTTTAATAGGAGAAAAACACATATTTAAGATCGCTAATATAAACACTGGTAGCCAGGCTATTAATAGTGACCTGCCGCTAGTATAAGTGATTTAGTTCGCGGCGGACGCATGCGCAGTAAGTAAAGGAACAGAAATAAGCAACCGCGCAAGCGCGGGATTCACCGAGTCATCGCGGGATGATGCTACAAGCTTGTAGCTATGGTGAAGCAAAAACAAAAGTGAGACATGCGCATAAGATACTTCCGCAACGCTGAAGGCACAGCACGAGGAAGGAGGACAATGGCGCGGCACTGTAAGTGCAGGATGAGCGTTTTAAATACATAATACAGTAATTATTTATAAACAAAGCAATGGGGTGTACCTATAATGAGGTTTTAGGTGTATGAGAGACAGAGAAAAGGAGTAAATAGTAAAGTATTAACACATAGAAGTATAAAGCGACTCAGACTAATCACTAATTATGTATTTCACTAGTGTTTATGTTAAATTAAATATCATTATCACTGTATAATCAATTAAGTAGACTGTATAAAAGGCTGAGGAGGTTAGCATATGATTGCTTGACAAAGGGCGTGTGTGCCCGATACGTGGCCATCTCCTGTCTGACAGCTTTACCAGAAGCCAGAAATAAAGGACTACTGATTTAACACCAAGGAGAGCTGCAGTGAAACTTTATTGAACCGTATGTATAAGGCTGTGAAGTAAGCCGAACTGCTCTGCACCCTGAAAGCAAGTTTGCTGCTTGAAAAGTTTTTTTGACTTTATATATATATATATATATATATATATATATATATATATATATAAGAAAGTTTTGCAGATATATACTGGGCACTGCTGTGTTACAGGGACCGGTGCTACTTGCATATGTAAGGGTGTGAGTAAAGCAGGTTCATGTGCCCGGGTGCACGCTTATTAGACAGCAATAGCAGTAAATAAGAAAAAAATGCGGCACTCACCGAGCAGAGCTTTTTCCTTTTTTATTTCAGAGTCCTCTGTACATAGATTCTCTGCGATGGGGGAGGGAGCGGGGAGACACACAGGTGACGGATTCCGTTTCGGAGTGCCTGCCCCTTCTACGGACCTTGTTGTCTCAACAAGGTCCGTAGAAGGGGCAGGTGCTCCGAAACGGAATCCGTCACCTGTGTGTCTCCCCACTCCCTCCCCCATCGCAGAGAATCTATGTACAGAGGACTCTGAAATAAAAAACGAAAAAGCTCTGCTCGGTGAGTGCCGCATTTTTTTCTTATTTACTGATATATATATATATAGTATGTGTGTCTGTATGTATGTAAATGTGTATGTCCCCACCGTGTCACGTGACTCACCACATGTGTATATGTGTGTATATATGTGTTTATAGATATATGTGTATGTGTGTGATGTAACCTGTTGTGTGTATAACGGTATATGTGTGGCGCCCCTGCGACCAGGAGGCCACAAAGGGAACTGCAGCCAGGCAGGTAGGACGACAGTTGAACACCAACACCCTCACATCGCACACAACCCACGTACAGTAGAGGGAAGCACCCAACCCGAAGCCTGGGAACTCTAGGCAGGCAAGGGGTGGTAGGGTTTAGAGACAGTGGGTGAGCAAACACAAAGTCAGGTGACAGAGGGTAGATATCGAGCAGGAGGAGCAGGAAGGAGTCAGTAGGCCGAGGTAGGCTGACCAGTAAAGACTGAGATCACACGTCCTGGCAGAGTAGGGTGTAGGAGTGCAGAATCTGGAAGAGCCAGTGCGAGCCGCAGAGAGAAAGCACGTCCGAAGCCAGCACCCCGGGAGTGTGAGGGAAGAGAGGGACGGTGATACTGGGCCCTAGAACTACGGTCGAGACGGCAGACTGCAGGCGGAGTAGCCCTCCTATGATACCCAAAGACACAGTAGAGAGAGCCTGGTAGAGCCTCACATGGGAGGACTGCTGGAGGCTAGGCTGAAGTAGAGTGTCGGCTCTAGAGGGGACCGCAGATTTACCCGGCATCCTCAGACAACCGACGGGGGACCTCAGCTACACGTTAGGGTCCCTACCCCAAAGGACAGACAGCTCAGTGGCAACCCGGAGGACTCACAGGGGTCCGAGCCACCGCCATACTGTCCGGAGTCACGCACACCAAGTGAGTCACAGAGAACGCAGTAACAGCCTGAAAGGACAGAGAGACAGAGTGAGGGGTCACAGATGAAGTAACCTGGCTGCAGAAAGTAAAGGGAACCCGGAGGGGAAAGTGTGCCCGTGTCACTGAGAAATGTAACTGAACTGTAAACTGTACTTAAGAACTTGGAGAAGTAAACACGGTGAACCCTGAACATGACTCCCTTGTATGACTCTGCCTAAACACGACTCCCCCATACAGGTTTGCAGCAGACCACCACCTGGAGAGCCACAGTTTGCAGGCTCCATCGTTGAAGGAGGATTCCTGCAGCATCTGGACAGTAAGTGTGTTATACTCAGCACCAGGCCTGCACCCTACACAATAGACTTTAATCAACACTGCCCCGGGGAACACAGTTCCATCTACGCTGCCATTACATCATCCCCGGAGGTTCTGCAGTAGTGGTGGCTCCACTACTGGCCACACACTGTGGGTGGCGTCACGACTGACATTTCCCCTGTAAATACACCCTTATTATTGCCAGGGCCCGGGACACGGTCCGGACCAGGACCACCAGTGACTTCCCCAGTAGCAGACCCGGTCCGGTACCGAGTACCCCCGTCCCAGTGGGCTCGACATATGTGTGTATGCATGTGTATATATGTGCACAGTATATGTGTATGTATGTGTGTGAATGTGTATGTCGTGACCTGCCACATGTGTGTATATACCGTATGTGTGTGTATATATATGTGTATATATGTGTGTGTATATATATGTGTGTATATGTGTATGACGTGACCCACAGCATCATGTGAAACGGCAGGTCACGTCATAGACATACACATATACACATATACTGTATATACACATAGATATATACATATACACACATATATACGCACACACATATACAAACATACATATATACACACACATATACAGCATATACAGTTGTGGCCAAAAGTATTAACACCCCTGCAATTCTGTCAGATAATACTCAGTTTCTTCCTGAAAATGATTGCAATCACAAATTCTGTGGTATAATTATCTTCATTTAATTTGTCTTCAATGAAAAAACACAAAAGAGAATGAAGCAAAAAGCAAAACATTGATCATTTCACACAAAACTCCAAAAATGGGCCAGACAAAAGTATTGGCACCATCAGCCTAATAATTGGTTGCACAACCTTTAGCCAAAATAACTGCGATCAACCGCTTCTGGTAACCATCAATGAGTTTCTTACAATGCTCTGCTGGAATTTTAGACCATTCTTCTTTGGAAAACTGCTCCAGGTCCCTGATATTTGAAGGGTGCCTTCTCCAAACTGTTATTTTTAGATCTCTCCACAGTTCTATGGGATTCAGGTCTGGACTCATTGCTGGCCACCTTAGAAGTCTCCAGTTCTTTCTCTCAAACCATTTTCTAGTGCTTTTTAAAGTGTGTTTTGGGTCATTGTCCTGCTGGAAGACCCATGACCTCTGAGGGAGACCCAGCTTTCTCACACTGGGCCCTACATTATGCTGCTAAAAAATTGGTTGGTAGTCTTCAGACTTAATAATGCCATGCACACGGTCAAGCAGTCCAGTGCCAGAGGCAGCAAAGCAACCCCAAAACATCAGAGAACCTCCACCATGTTTGACTGTAGAGACCGTGTTCTTTTCTTTAAATGCCTCTTTTTTTCTCCTGTAAACTCTATGTTGATGCCTTTGCCCAAAAAGCTCTACTTTTGTCTCATCTGACCAGAGAACATTCTTCCAAAACGTTTTAGGCTTTCTCTGGTCAGTTTTGGCAAACTCCAGCCTGGCTTTTTTATGTCTCGGGGTAAGAAGTGAGGTCTTCCTGGGTCTTCTACCATACAGTCCCTTTACATTCAGACGCCGACGGATAGTACTGGTTGACACTGTTGTACCCTCGGACTGTAGGGCAGCTTGAACTTGTTTGGATGTTAGTCGAGGTTCTTTATCCACCATCCGCACAAACTTGCGTTGAAATCTCTAGTCAATTTTTCTTTCTGTCCACATCTAGGGAGGTTAGCCACAGTGCCATGGGCTTTAAACTTCTTGATGACACTGCGCATGGTAGACACAGGAACATTCAGGTCTTTGGAGATGGACTTGTAACATTGAGATTGCTCATACTGCCTCTCAATTTGGTTTCTCAAGTCCTCAGACAGTTCTTTGGTCTTCTTTCTTTTCTCCATGCTCAATGCGGTACACACAAGGACACAGGACAGAGGTTGAGTCAACTTTAATCCATGTCAACTGGCTGCAAGTGTGATTTAGTTATTACAACACCTGTTAAGGTACCTTTACACGCCACCACTGGGTGGTAGCAACTACCTAGCTTTGGGGATTTATGTGTCTGTTGCCATGAAATTGCTATGAAATGGCGGCGTGTAAATTGGGAAGTTGATCGCGTTACCCACTGTTGATTTGGATACCTGTTTCTGAGCCGTGCTCAAAAAACCCAAGGCAACACAAAGGCACAATTGCCATGGTAGTGGCGTCTAAACGGGGCACAGGGATGGAATTTCTGTCGCTTAGTGAATTCCCAGGGGCGTGATACAGCCTCATGGATACCACGCCCCATCAGCTATCATTGGTGGGGGCTACTTTGTTACGATTGGCTGTTCCTGCACAGGGCGCCATATTTAAAGAGCTGTCCATTCACACTCCACAATTGGAATGGCGTCATGTATTAGCCAGCCTTCCTGCGCAGGCTGACCAATCATGCTATAGCGTTGACCAATCAGCATATTAGCGTCACGGAATACACAACTTTGTCACGCCTATGTACTTGCGGCGCGAAAGATGTACGCCCATATTCCTTTATGGTAGCGAAGGTATTCAACAGGAAATTATCCGCAGGATCTATCGGAACTTCCAGGGAGCAAATATACCTTCTGTTGACAACACAATGGCGGCGTGTACATGCGGCATCGGCGATCGGTATCAACCGTCAAAAACATGCGCGTGCACGTGTAGTGGATACCTGTTGCTAGGCACAGTGGCGGCGTGTAAAGGTACCTTTAGGTGCCACAGGCAATTACAGGTGCTGTTAATTACACAAATAAGAGAAGCATCACATGATTTTTCTAACAGTGCCAATACTTTTGTCCACCCCCTTTTTTATGTTTGCTGTGGAATTATATCCAATTTGGCTTTAGGACAATTCTTTTTGTGTTTTTTCATTGAAGACACATTACATGAAGATAATAATACCAAATAATTTGTGATTGCAATCATTTTCAGGAAGAAACTGAGTATTATCTGACAGAATTGCAGGGGTGTCAATACTTTTGGCCACAACTTTATAACACATATATACACACACATATACCAATATATACACAAACACATTTATACACATACACACATACACACACACATATGTACACACACATACATACACACGCTATACACACCAGTCTCCACTCTGCCCGGTTTACCGTTGTGCGCTCCCAGCAAGCCGTTGCCGAAGGATCTGTGTGAGGCGGCGAGGTCACCTGACCCTGCCGCATCACAAGTTCTTTGGCATCAGTGTGCTGGGAGCACGCAGCGGTAACACCAGGCGGAGGGGAGAATGGCAAGAGGGAGAGGGAAAGGCCAGCAGGAGGGGGAGACTCGGTGGACTACTGGGAGTGGGCAGGGGGGAGCATGCACCGGGCTGCAGTGATAAGTTTGTGGGGGGGAGGCTGTGGGAATCAGGCAGGGGTGATTGGGCTGTGGAGGTAGTTGCAATGGGGGTGTCGGGTGTGTTGGCCGTGAGTGCGGCGGTGACATATTGGAAGACCCATAACTTGAGTGTGCCAATATGGTTTCCAGCGTACTTCCGGTCGGCGCGTTGGATTGTGGGATTCGGCTTCATCCAGATGGAAGTGAATGACGGACAACATAAGGCAATTATGTAAGTAGATTTCTGTTATTTGAAATGTAAACATAATCCAAATAGGCTAAATAAGTTGGTTATTATTGTGTATTAATTGACAGGTGTACAAGTAAAGTAAATTGTGAATACAGTTGTCATATTTCTAAATTTTAACTGACTCATTTTTAAAGCATAAAGATACTTTACTCTTATGTAGAATAGTAAAGTTAAAGCTGTAAAAGGAGCACATAGTTAATGTTTCCATTATATTCTAGGTCACATTTTGGGCTTACATAATGGGTAACGACATTGAGTAGATTATAAAGGCATTTGCATAGAAAGTCTTCACAGTTTTACTTTTCTCTCTCCTGTGAATATTTATAAGTGGATTGTTGAGCTGTAAAGCTAGTAGCTGTTAAAGATGAGCATGAATACGTAATGTTTAGTTTCCCTGGTGATCAACAGGATAATGTACAAAAGAGTAATAGGTATCAGCCAACAAATGTATTTCCTTGTGTTGAAATGCTGTATAGTGTCACTTGAGAGATAGATATCGACATATAGGTAAATGGATGCGAGAAACAAATTGCACACATATGGACAGCACACTGACAGCACACGGAGAACAGTTTTAGCATTTTCTTTCCCATGCTGTAAAAAGATAGAATAGACAGATACATAGATAGATACATAGATAGATATAAAGAAAAAAAAAAAGGAAAAGCACAAACTTGAACAAGCTGTGGGTGCAATACTTTCTGAGAAATGCAGTGTCCAACGAAAGATTACATAAAAATACAAAAAAATCAGGCAGCTGTGGTGCGACATTTCTACCTGCACAGAGGTTTTTTTTTAAAAGAGGACCTGTCACCAAGCCTGGCATGGTGATCTAATTACAGCACTGGATGCAGCATGTCTGCTGCATCCAGGCAAGGGTCTCCCAGCCATTGAGCCGCCCTGTACCCCGAGTACATACACTTAGAAAACTTACATGCTACAGCCAGAAAGGAGGTGGCTAGGGCTGCAGCCAAGGGCAGATTCACACCCCCTGCCTGTGTAATCTGCCCACCGCTGCCAATCATTCTCTCCCTCTTCTGCAGGATAACACAGTTTTTTTTTGTTTTTTTTTTACAAAAGTCCGTTTAGCCCCGCCCTCTGCGGTGACATCACCGCTTATACCCGCCCTGCTCTATGGTTAACATAGAGCAGGGCGGGGAAAGGTGGTGATGTCAGACCAGGAGGCGGTGCGGCTGGCCTCTTGCTTCAGAACATCACCATTGGAGTGCTGCAACATTTTGTAGGACTGTTTGGGTCGCTTTGCACCCTGGATAGCCAGCAAGTTGTGCTGCTCTTTTTTTTGGCATATTGTATTATCTATCTATCTATCTATCTATCTATCTATGTACCAAGAACTTCAGAATAAAAAGATATGATTTTGAGTTTTTTGAAAAAACGTAAGTTTTTAACTTTTTTCTCATATATATATAGCTTGTTAGCACATGTACATCTTTGGTAGTAACCGAGTGCTGCAGAGCATTTCTTTCTAGTTATCTATCTATCTATCTACAGAAAAAACTGCACAGCACTCAAAGATATAGTGTGAACTGGTGCCAGCAGGGATGCTGGATCAAACAACCAGAAAAAATTTCTCTGCAGCACTCAGCCACCACCAACAATGCACCCATGCCAACAAGCGGTATATGAGGAAAAATTTTAAAAACGTACGTTTTTTTTCAAAAAACTCAATATTCTTATTTTTTTATTTTGAGGTTCTTGGTACATACATTGACTAATGTCTGTTTGCTCATCAACCACGAGACGGTGACCTCAGGTCTGATGAGTCCTATGCTGACATCCCTGTCCGCCTTGTCCTCCCTATCCCACTTTTTTTAAAAAACCGTAAGTTTTAAAATTTTTTCCTCATATATCGCTTGTTGGCATTTGTGCATTGTTGGTGGTGGCTGAGTGCTGCAGAGAAATTTTTTCTGGTTGTTTTATCCAGCGTCCCTGCTGGCACCAGTTCACACTATGTCTTTGAGTGCTGTGCAGTTTTTTTCTGTTTTTTGTCTAATATGTGGAGTTGCTGGCTCCATGACTGCACTTAGCACCCTCATCGCCCACAGGTGGTCTGGGGTTGAGATGGTGTCCACCCACTTAGAAGTGGGACAAGGAGGACAAGGGGGACAGGGATGTTAGCATAGGACTCATCAGACCTGAGGTCACCGTGTTGTGGTTGATTAGCAATCAATCTTCTGGACAAAGTACCTTAGGTCCGCGCTGCTGCCAGATGGATATGAAAAAACACCAGAGACACCGGGATGTCTGGATCAAAGTGATGACTTGCTTTATTTTCCGACGCGTTTCAGAGCCACATACCGAGCTCCTTCCTCAGGGAACATCCTATTTTTAGATAGTGGTTGATTAGCAAACAGACATTTGGCCAATGTATGTACCAAGAACGTCAGAAAATAAAAAAATAAGAATATTGAGTTTTTTGAAAAAACATAAGTTTTTAAATTTTTTCCTCATATACCACTTTTTGGCATATGTGCATTGTTGGTGGTTGAGTGCTGCAGATAAATTTTTTCTGGTTATCTATCTACTGTACAGTCATATGAAAAAGTTTGGGCACCCTTCTTAATCTTACTCATTTTTATTTGTTTAAAATTGTTTTTTTTGCAACAGCTATTTCAGTGTGATATATGTAATAACTGAAGGACACAGTAATATTTCAGGATTGAAATGAGGTTGATTGCACTTACCAAAAATGTGAAATATGCATTATTTAAAAATTTGACAGGTGCAAAAGTATGGGCACCTCAACAGAAAAGTGACATTAATATTTAGTAGATCCACCTTTTGCAAAAATAACAGCCTCTAGTCGCTTCCTGTAGCTGTTAATGAGTTCCTGGATCCTGGATGAAGGTATTTTTGACCATTCCTCTTTACAAAACAATTCCAGTTCAGTTAAGTTTGATGGTCGCCGAGCATGGACAGCCCGCTTCAAAACGATATTCAGGTCTGGGGACTGGGATGGCCATTCCAGAACATTGTAATTGTTCCTCTACATGAATGCCTAAGTAGATATGGAGCGGTGTTTTGGATAATTGTCTTGCTGAAAGATCCATCCCTGGCGTAACTTCAACTTTGACACTGATTCTTGAACATTATTCTCAAGAATCTGCTGATACTGAGTGGAATCCATGTGACCCTCAACTTTAACAAGATTCCCGGGGCCGTCATTGGCCACACAGCCCCAAAGCATGATGGACCCTCCCCCAAATTTCACAGTGGGTAGCAAGTGTTTTTCTTGGAATGCTGTGTTTTTGTGGCGCCATGCATAATGCCTTGTTGTTTGACCAAACAACTCAATCTTTGTTTCATCAGTCCACAGGACCTTCTTCCAAAATGAAACTGGCTTGTCCAAATGTGCTTTTGCATACCTCAGGCGACACTGTTTGTGGCGTGCATACAGAAACGGCTTCTTTCGCACCACTCTCCCATACATCTTCTCCTTGTGCAGTGTGTGCTGTATTGTTGACCGATGCACAGTGACACCATCTGCAGCAAGATGATGCTGCAGGTCTTTGGAGGTGGTCTGTGGATTGTTCTTGACTGTTCTCACCATTCTTCTTCTCTGCCTTTCTGATTTTTTTGTTGGCCTGCCACTTTTGGCCTTTACAAGAACTGTCCCTGTGGTCTTCCATTTCCTTACTATGTTCTTCACAGTGGAAACTGACAGGTTAAATCTCTGAGACAACTTTTTGTATCCTTCCCCTGAACAACTATGTTGAACAATCTTTTTTTAAAGATCATTTGAGAGCTGTTTTGAGGATCCCATGATGCCACTCCTCAGAGAAGATGCAACTAGGAGAACAACTTGCAAGTGGACACCGGAAATAGCTTTTCTCATGATTGGATACACTGGGCTATGAAGTACAAAGCTCAATGAGGTTACCAAACCAATTTAGTGCTTCAGCAAGTCAGTAAAAAGTAGTTAGGAGTATTCAAATCATGAAAATCAGAAGGGTGCCAATACTTTTGCACCTGTCAGATTTTGAAATAATGCATATTTCACATTTTTGGTTAGTGCAATAAACCTCACTTCAATCCTGAAATATTACTGTGTCCATCAGTTATTACATATATCACACTGAAACAGCTGATGCAAAAACCCAATTTTAAACAAAAAAAAATGAGTAAGATTAAGAGGGGTGCCCTTTTTCACGTGACTCTATCTATCTATCTATCTATCTATCTATCTATCTATCTATCTATCTATCTATCTATCTACCTACCGTATATACTCGTGTATAAGCTGACCCGTGTATAAGCCGACCCCCCTACTTTTGCCCCCAAAACCTGGGAAAACCTATTGACTCATGTATAAGCCGAAGGTGGACCCCAGCACAGGTATACAGCCCCCAGCAGTGTGGTATACAGGCCCCCCCAGTGGTATACAGGCCTCCCCAGTGGTAGTATACAGCAGCCTCCCCAGTGGTAGTATACAGCAGCCTCCCCAGTGGTAGTATACAGCAGCCTCCCCAGTGGTGTATACAGGCCCCAGCAGTATATACAGCAGCCCCAGTGGTATACAGCAGCCTCCCCAGTCATATATACAGGCCCCAGCAGTATTACAGCAGCCTCCCCAGTCATATATACAGGCCCCAGCCGTTTTACAGCAGCCTCCCCAGTGGTATATACAGGCCCCAGCAGTATTACAGCAGCTTCCCCAGTGGTATATACAGGCCCCAGCAGTATATACAGCAGCCCCAGTGGTATACAGCAGCCTCCCCAGTGGTATATACAGGCCCCAGCAGTATTACAGCAGCCTCCCCAGTGGTATATACAGGCCCCAACAGTATTACAGTGTGGCGCCCCGCAACGAGTGCGTCACAAGGGAGTATTGCAGCCGCAATATTCTCTGACACAGCAGTGAAATAGTTAACTTTGAGATCCAACCCAACATGCAACACCTAGAACAGGGGACCAATCATAGGTCCTGGGGGGTGGAGTGTTAGGGTAGTGTAGTAGAACACACAATAGTCTAGACCAGAGAGCAGTGAGAGCCTGGAATCTAGAGCAGAGCCTAGAACACAGAACTTGGAGAGGAGCGGGGGCTCCGCACCCCGTGCGGGCCCCTGGGCCGTCACCGGTCGGGTGTCAGCACCTGAGGCCTTAACTACCGGGATTGGGCATTTCTACACGGGTTCCCAAAAGACTCCCGTGCCCACAACTCACAGCCGATTCACTGGTACCGAAGCTGGCAGCAGTTCACCTCTGCCACGCGAACCAGAAGAGTGGAGGAGCAGCTTCACAGGAGCACCCCACCACCAGTCAGTTTCCAGTCGTCTAACCAGCGGTGTACCCACTGAGGGATCCAAGGCTCCCCAAAGCATCCAGAACGTACATCATGGATAGGGCATTGAAGCAGCCTCCCCGTACCCGACCTGGTATTCCTGGGCGACACTGGCAAACAAGTTAGGTAGAATGGAGGAACACTTGCGGATCTCTGAGGAACACTATCACTGCTGAGTCCACCCGGTCTACTACTCAACCATTGTATACCATGTACTGCCTGCTGGTTACAGTAAAGACCCGTTGCAGAGACTACCTGTGTCCGTGCTTCCTTATGAACTGTCTGTCCGCACAACAAGGTAACCACAGCTGCCGCACAACATCTTGAGCAGCTCCAGCCTCCGGGGATCACCGCTCAGCCTGTGGGGAGCGTAACATCTAGCTGCTGTCCATCCCCCGGAGGTTCCACAGCGTCGGTAGTCCTTACCGAATCTACTCATAGGTGGCGTCACGAATAAATTAAAACCCCTTTAATCTGTTCCACCAAGACGTCTTCACTTTTGATCTGCACTACACCGGGCCCCACTACCGGCAGGCGCGGTCCACCCGTGACAAGGAGGAAGGAAGCATCGCCTGTATAAACCGGAGTCAGCCGGCCACGGTGAGTCAACAGCAGCCTCCCTAGTGGTATATATAGGCCCCAGTGGTATATACAGGCCCCAGTGGTATACAGCCCCAGTGGTATATACAGGCCCCAGTGGTATATACATACCCCAATGGTATATACAGGGCCCCAGTGGTATATACAGGTCCCAGTGGTATATACAGGCCCCAGTGGTATACAGGGCCCCCCTGGCTGCCGCACACCTGTAAAGTAATAGATCATTATACTTATCCCTGTCGCTGTCGCCGCTCTGACACCGCGCTCCTCCAGTTCTTCATGCTTCCTCCTCCGGCGCACAGGCAATGACGTCATTGCCTACGCCCGCCGGTCACAAGGAGGAAGAAGCATGAAGACCCGGAGGAGCGCGGTGTCAGAGCGGCGACAGCGACATGGATAAGTATAATGATCTATTACTTTTCAGGTGTGCGGCAGCAAGGGGGGGCCCTGTATATGACTCGTGCATAAGCCGAGGGGGGACTTTTCAGCACATTTTTTGTGCTGAAAAACTCGGCTTATACACGAGTTTATACGGTATCTATCTATCTATCTATCTATCTATCTACCGTGTTTCCCCGAAAGTAAGACCCTGTCTTACATTTTTTTGGGGGCCAAAAGTGGCCCCCGGTCTTACTTTCAGGATGGTCTTACATTGGGTGCCCCAGCAGTGTGGCCTACAGGCCCCCTCCTGCTGGGACACTGCGGGAGCGGGTCGCACGTCACGTGCGCCCGCTCATTACATATGCACTGCATCCCCCTGTCAATCAGCGACAGGGGGAGCAGTGCGTTATACGGTATATATGGGCCCCCTCCTGCTGGCACACTACCCCCCTGTTCTGAGGCCCCCACCGCTGCTGCTGCTGCAGACATCTTACCCTCCAGGGTCTTCTTGCAGCAGCCAGCGCGTCCGTCCTCTGTCCTCGGCTGTCTCCCGGATCATGTGACCTGTCGCAGCGCATGACGTCATCGCGACTGCGACCGGCCGGTCACATGATCCGGGAGACAGCCGAGGACAGAGGACGGACGCGCTGGCTGCTGCAAGAAGACCCTGGAGGGTAAGATGTCTGCAGCAGCAGCAGCGGTGGGGGCCTCAGAACAGGGGGGTAGTGTGCCAGCAGGAGGGGGCCCATATATACCGTATAATGCACTGCTCCCCCTGTCGCTGATGCAGTGCATATGTAATGAGCGGGCGCACGTGACGTGCGACCCGCTCCCGCTCCCCGTCCCCTCCGCTAGGGGCCTTACATTGGCCCCCCCGGTTGTAAGGCCTTATAATCGGGGGAGGCCTTACATTAGCAGGCCCCCCCTTTACCCCTAGGCGGCCTTACAATCGGGGGGGCCTTACTTTCGGGGAAACACGGTATCTATCTATCTATCTATCTATCTATCCAACCATCCATCCATCCATTTGATCATCTGAAAACTTGAGTAATCTTAAAAATTTTAAAATCTTAAAATATTTTAAAATCTTAAAAAAAATGAGCAGGCCACAGTAGCCCCAGGAGTGGCACCTCCATCACAAGTGCTCTCTCACTGCCTTGGTGCATTTTTAGATCAGGATAATGGTATTTAGAGTTGATGCCAGCAGGTTATAATGTCCACTGACATTAAGCCCAGAGGTTAGTAATGCCGAGGATACCCGATATTACAAACCAAATCAGTAAAGACACAAATAACCACACCAATAAATATTTTATTTAAAAATTAACCCCAATACATTCCACTTTTACTATTTTTTTTAAATGAAAATTCATTTTTCTAAAGTCTCCCATTCTACCACAACCCCATCAATAAAGCATGTAAAATATTTAGAAAAATCAAAACAATAAAATCGAAATACCGTATATACTTGTGTATAAGCCGAGTTTTTCAGCACAAAAAATGTGCTGAAACGTCCCCCCTCGGCTTATACACGAGTCATACAGGTACCCAGTGGTATACAGCCCCCGTGGAATACAGGGCCCCCCCTTGCTTGTGGCAGACCTGTAAAAGAAGACATCATTATACTTATTGTGTCGCTGCTGCCGCCGCCGCTCTGTCACCGTCACCGTGCTCCTCCGGGTCTTCATGCTTCCTTCTCCGGCGCACAGGAAATGACATCATTGTCTGTGCGCCGGATAAGGAAGCATGAAGACCCGGAGGAGCGCGGTGACGGTGACAGAGCGGCGGCGGCGGCAGCAACACGATAAGTATAATGATGTCTTCCTTTACAGGTCTACCACAAGCAAGGGGGGGCCCTGTATTCCACGGGGGGGAGGCTGTATACCATTGGGTACCGCTGTATACAGCTGGGGCTGCTGTATACACAGCTGAGGCCCTTTATACTACTGGGGCTTCTGTATACAGCTGGGGCTGCTGTATACACAGCTGGGGCCCTTTATACCACTGGGGCTTCTGTATACAGCTGGGGCCCTGTATACCACTGGGTACTGCTGTATACATCTGGTGCTGCTGTATACACAGCTGGGGGCTATATACCACTGTGGCTGCTGTATATGCTTCTGGGGCCTGTATATACCACTGGGGAGGCTGATTTATACCACTGGGGCTGCTGTATATACTGCTGGGGCCTGTATATACCACTGGGGAGGCTGCTGTAATACTGCTGGGGCCTGTATATACCACTGGGGAGGCTGCTGTATATACTGCTGGGGCCTGTATATACCACTGGGGTGGCTGCTGTATACTACCACTGGGGAGGCTGCTGTATACTACTACTGGGGAGGCCTGTATACCACACTGCTGGGGGCTGTATACCTGTGCTGGGGTCCACCTTCGGCTTATACACGAGTCAATAGGTTTTCCCAGGTTTTGGGGGCAAAAGTAGGGGGGTCGGCTTATACACGGGTCGGCTTATACACGAGTATATACGGTAAATCTTGAAGTAGTCCCAGCATATTAGGGGCAAGATCATTGTCTGCATCTGTGGCACCCCTACGGTTTGGTTGCCACAGGAGCACCTGGTGCGGGGAGATATTTTCACATCAGGTAAGCTTAAACTCAACACTTTCCATCCCAAACCTGAAGGGAGAGCTCAACTTGCTGACTTCAGGCAAGGTCCCCTATAAATTTAGGTCCGGGGGCGGAGTTAGACAGTTCAGTACGGAACAGTACTGAGGAAGATACCTGGTTAACGGAGCCGCGCTAGGCCCATGCCAGAGGGAAAGTCTAGCCAGTGTGAGGGACCCAAGAGTGAGGGTCGGAGGCAAGGCGAACCAGAGAGGGGGAAGAGAAAGTAGGCTGGTTCACCCCAGAGGAGCAACAGAAGCAACCTGGATGCCGGAGTCCGAGTCTGCTCGGGTCCAGTAAACCCAGCAGAGAAGACCGGAGGGCCAGGGAGACTTCAGTCTCCTGGCACAGGAACACTTGTAGCACAGTCACCAACAGAGCCAGGGGCCACAGAGGAGCTAGTGGTGCCCAGCAGTAAGACAGGCCAGGACTAGAGCACACGCAAACACTGTAACAAGGAGACCTCACAACTCATCGGGTGTGGAAATCCTGAACTGCCACCTGACCACCTGGACTTTAACCTGGACGTTACCTTGCAACATTAAAGGTAAAAGGTACGGAAACAAACTGCAGCGTGTGTGTGTCTGTCATTATGGCCCCTGATCCAGCCCTCATCATAGACTTTGCCAGCACCTTTAACTGTAGAACCGCCTCCCTGTGTGAATGCCTATTCTCCACCACTGCCCGGGGACCCCGCTCCACCTACGGGGAGCGTTACCAAGTAGCTGTATCATCATCACCCCGGAGATCTGCAAGCATCGCTGGTATTATTACTGGGAACTGTAAGTGGCATCACTAGACATTATCCCTTGTAAATAACTCACTTTTTAAAAACGGCCTCAGGGGATGGAACCGGCCATTGGCTGCCTGTGACACAACAGACCCCCCAATCCCTGAACGGAAGGCCTGGGACCGGGTACCCCAGGCCCTGGGGTGGGACAGCTTTTCCTGGCATCACGAACATGATCCCGTGCCTGGTAAAACCGGGTACTGTGTGCCATGTATTGACTTTATTGAAATGTTAAAATTTGGCTGCCATAACTGTGCCGCAGAGTGGGAAGAAGGGGCGCATAATAGCTAAAAGGGTGCAAAGACAAGCCCTTCCTTGCGCTTTGCCGAGAGCTGACAAAGCACAGTGGCCCAATCCAGAAATACCTGAAGCTCTCAACTCCCCGTATGAGGAGCCACCAAGTGCTTTTTTCATTTGTGAGAGACTG
This sequence comes from Allobates femoralis, assembly GCA_033576535.1. Classification (NCBI taxonomy): domain Eukaryota; kingdom Metazoa; phylum Chordata; class Amphibia; order Anura; family Aromobatidae; genus Allobates; species Allobates femoralis. The sequence continues at coordinate 316,972,784 of JARQOC010000003.1, forward strand.
GCTAAAGTTAACTAGGGGGGAGCAAGGATGGATGCGCAGGGGGACGCTGATGCAATGGTTCCTAACCCAAATCTACCCCATAATGAAACACCAGCTGGGACCTCAGCTGGCGAAGGGGCCGCAGCACCTGGAGCTGTGGAACTGACCATGCCGATCTCCCTGCTGTATGTCCCGGGAGTGGCGTGGTTACCGCAGTACAATGGCAAACCAGATACCCTGGCTGGGTTCAAGAAAAAGACTTGTAATGTACTGGACATGCATGCAATGACTGGCAAGCAAAGAGCGTCTGTTATACTAGGACAGTTAACGGGTGCAGCAGAGCTTGAGGTTGAGTCCTGGTCGGATGCAGATGGAGAATCGGTGGCTAAAATCTTTGATAATCTGACAACTGCCTTTGAGACCTGCTCTGAGGCTGAACTGAGAATGAGGTTTAACCACTGCAGACAAAGGCCACAGGACAGTATAAGAGACTATGCCTTACACCTCCAGGAGACACTGCGGGCCCTAAAGCAGTTAGACCCTGCCAATGTGCAGGAGGAGGATAAAATGCTGACTGAACAGTTCATTCAGGGGTTACAATCATCCACTGATAGTAAGCAATTGTGCCTGTGGGCCCTAGAACATCCAGATGCAGACTTTGTAGTCCTGAAGGACCGGGCCATTAAAGCACTGCAAACCTATGTGACCGCAGACCCTGCACCCCAGTCGTAGCAAGTCAGCACCTCCCCTATGAAAGTGGCGCCCTCTTCTTTGACTGCAGTAAATGCTAATGGACAGGCTGTGACACCTGGTGCCCCTGATGACCTATGCTCCCAGGTGCAGCAGTTAAGTAATGATGTGGCCATGATCTTAAAGGCCATGCAGCTCAAGCCAGAGCCCAAGTTGTCAGAGAAGATCCAGCTGGTCGACGGCCCCGAGGACGTCTCATGGATGCGTTGAAGGAGGACCCATCATTCCGAGGGAGGACCAACGACTGCTATGAGTCATCAGGAGGACAACCCATCTGCCACCGCTACAACAAGGCGGGCCATTTTGCCAGGTTGTGTACTTTAAACCAGCAACCCCTGGGGCTAAGGGCCAACCCCCCCGGAATAAGACGACCAGGCCCGTCTAACTGGCGTGATAGATATGTGGGAGGATGGCTAATCCTGTCTATCACGCTGGATGGTATGCCCACATCTGCACTCTTGGACACCGGCTCACAGGTGACAACGACACCACATATCCTTTATAAGAGGTTCTGGGCCAACACTGAGCTCACCCATCCAGATCCTGACCTCACTATATATGGCTGTAAATGGGTTACCAGTTAACCAAGTCGGGTTTAAAGAGGTAACAATAAAAGTGGGGAGGGTGGAGCTAAAGGGCCAAGGACTTATTGTGGTTGAAACTGATCCTAATGAGAAAAATCCACATATGATACTAGGCACTAATGTGATTGAAAATTGTCTAGGGAAAGAGCTGTTTTTACTCAAGCAGATCACTGAAACCGCCGTCATCAGGCAGCAGAGGGTCCTACAGAAGGAGATCAGAGCCCTCCTCCAGAGACAATAGGTAAATCTGTCCGGTGGAGAAATTGGCAGTGTACAGGTGACAGACCCGATCCCCATTGCGTTGCCCCCAATGAGTGAAATGATTATATGGTGTCGGGCAGCAATAGGCCTCAGAGGGCATGATTACCAGGCAGTGGTCGAGCTCGTGTACTCAGAGAGAATGCCCACAATCTTGACAGCCAGGGAGGTAGTTGATGTACGCAAGGGGAGGATACCAGTACGAGTATTAAACTATGGAGAGGAGGAAGTCAAATTGCCCAGTTATGCTACTGACCCACCCCAGGGCCCTTGGGGTACCTGGTTCCCGGCCGTTGATTAAGGGTGCAGTTACTGGTGGCTGGTGCCCGGGCCCGTGGCCCTGGTGGTCACTGAAAAATGTGTAAAATAAAAGAAATAAAATAAAGTAAAGTTTGTGACGCCACCTACGGTACCTAGTAATGTTACCAGCGCTGCTTTCAGACCTCCAGGGATGATGGTAGGCAGCTGGATGGTGTTGCTCCCCACAGGAAGGCAGCTCTGCAGGTGAATGCTGGATGCAGTCTGCCTGAGGAGACTGGAATGTGACTTTTCCCGGCAGGATGAAATAAGACACCACACACTGCTTAGGCTCTGCACGGGTTTTACTGGTAACTTTCAGGCAGCTTTCAAATGGTGCACAGTCACGGGTAGCTGGCCTGGGTAGTCACCAGGGGATAAGATGTCTCCTTGAGGCCCTCAGTGGTGTTCCTGCCAGTTTCTCCCTCTGTCCTCCCACTGCGCTGTTTCTCCTTTCCTTCCTAGCGTGGCCCTGCACAGAGCCCTTCGCCGGTCCCCACGGGTCTCTGTAGAGGTAGTCCTTTACTAAGGAGCTCACGATCCTATATGGGGCCCTTTGTGGGAAATATGCCAGGGCTTGGTCGCAACTCTCTGAGTAGCTCGCGTCCCTCCGGTTTGGCGGCTGTCCTGCACCGCTCTCAGAGCCGGTCCTCTGTTGGTGGACTGGGTCCCTCCAGGCCAGGTGTGCCACCGGACCACATTAGGGTGTTAATTTACACCCAAGGATCCCCCTTCAGTGTGAGTCACTGTCCTTTCAGATGCCCTCCTCTGCGTCACTCGCAGGGTCTCCTCTTCTTCTCTCTCCACAGACGTTCTGCTCTAGCTCTTTCCCGCTCTTCACTACACACCTAAAACTCCGCCCACCTGGATCAGTTCCCTTGCAACGGGTTAACCAATTGATCCTCTGGCTCTAGGTATGTGAATGCGTGTGGTGAGGGCTCCAGATTAACATCCAATCCCCTGGTCACAGGGATACTACACACTCTGGTCTGGGTGCAGTACCCCTCCATGGTGCACCGACCAGTGGAGCGCCACACTACCATTGCCAAGCTATTCACTGTCAGCAACAACTCAATCCAAGCAGTGGAACCCTTGACTCTGCCAACCCCAGTGGAGAACAACAGCTCCAAGGGACAGCTGGAGGACTTGTGTCAGCAGCTGCATGTAGGCACTGATTCCACCCCTTCTCAACAGAGTTCATTGGGTAGTACAAGAGTATGAACAGGTCTTTAGTAAGCATCCACTAGATTTTGAGTGGTACACCATCACATACCCATGGGAAACCATCCACCCATGAAAGAGAGATATAGGCATGTACCACCAGCTCACCATCAGCGTGCCAAGTACTGTAAATGTTGCAAGACTTGAAGGAGGCTGGGGTTATCAGAGATAGTTGTAGCCCCTGGGCAGCTCCACTGGTCCTAGTTGGAAAGAAAGATGGAATAATGAGGATGTGTGTTGATTACAGACAAATAAATTGCATAACACATAAAGATGGATGCTTACCCGTTACCCCGCATTGAAGAGTCACTTGCTGCACTGAAAGCTGCTAATTGCTTTTCCACCTTAGATCTTACTCGTGGATATTGGCAGGTCTCCGATGCAGAAGAAGACCGGGAGAAGACCGCGTTCACAACACCAATGGGCCTGTGTGAATTTAACAGCATGCCATTCGGACTCTGCAATGCACCCGGAACGTTCCAAAGACTGATGGAGTGTTGCCTGGGGCACCGAAACTTTGAGACCGTGCTACTCTACTGTATATGGATGACGTCATTGTGTATTCTAAAACATATTAAGAACATCTGGAGCACCTGGCTATTTGAAGCATTGTTAAAGTTTGGTATGAAATTGAAGCCATCAAAGTGCCACTTGCTGAAGCCGAAGGTTCAGTATTTTGGACATGTGGTCAGCGCAGAAGGTGTGGCACCAGACCCAGAAAAGGTCACCGTCATTAAGGACTGGCCAAGACATCAGTTCGAATGGAGTGGGCAAGAAGAAAACTCCTTCAGGCAGATGATGTGGCCCTGACTGGTGAAGAAATCCTAGCCTATCCCGATTACCAGTGGCGTAACTTCAGGCCCAGGGGCCCCGATGCGAAAGCTCCAATGGGGCCCCCAATTATTGCAAATCTTTAATAGTATTGGTCTTTTTCTATGGGCCAAATGGACTTCTGGGGCCTCCTAGGCTGCAGGGCCCAGGTGCGATCGCAACCCCTGCACCTATTGTAGTTACGCCCCTGCCGATTACAACCTACCGTTAATACTGCACACAGATGCCAGCAAAGTGGGATTGGGAGCTGTGTTCTCGCAGGTGCAGAAGAGCAAAGAACGTGTAACTGCCTATGCAAGAAGGAAGCTCTGTCCTACCGAGAGGAACCCAGAGAACTACAGCTCGTTCAAGCTGGAATTCCTGGCCCTGGTCTGGCCTATCACCAAACAGTTCAAGCACTACCTGGCGGCTGCAAAGTTCACTGTTTTCATGAACAACAATCCACTTACACACCTGGATTCCGCGAAGTTAGGTGCACTAGAGCAACGCTGGATAGCCCATGACTATGACTTCACCATCAAATACCAGGCTGGCCATAAGAAAGCCAATGCAGATGCACTGTCAAGGATGCCTCGCTTACCAGATGCGGGAGAAGACGTGGAAGAGCTAGAAGAGATAGAGCTGCCAGCCTTTCACCACCAGAATGCATCCCAGTGTCAGCAAACTTGTAACAAACGTCAAGAAATCACACTGAACCTGTTACCTCACCATTGGTGGAAAGAGATGCAAGATAATGACCCAGCTGATAGCTTACTCAAGGAACTAATAACCCAAACAGACTCACGTCTTAGCCCAGATGCTCCTTCTGAGGCACTACACCTGTGCAAAGAGAAGAGCAGGTTGTTTATCTATCAGGGTAAGCTGTGTCGACGTTTCATCAATCCTAGAACCCACGAGATGGTGCGGCAGATAGTGGTGCCAAAGAGAGATGTCCCGATGGTGTTGAAAGCATACCACAATGGAGCAGGACACTTCAGATGGAAGAAGCTCGAAGTACTGTTACGTAAGAGATTCTATTGGGTTGGCATGAGGAGCACCATAGAGAGTTGGTGTAGAAACTGTTGCCCATCCAACTTAAGAACTGTGACAGCCAGAGAGCACCACTACAGCCAATTTTCACCAAACAGCCATTAGAACTTGTAGCCCTGGATCATGTGAAACTGACACCCAGCAGATCAGGTTATACGTATGCCCCCACAATGGTGGACCACTTTTCCAGGTTCCTAGTGGTAACCCCGGTAAAAAACTTAACAGCAAAAACTACAACGAGAATCTTCCAATCTTACTTCTGTAGACCACATAGGTATCCAGAACAGGTGTCGACAGACCAAGGTCCTGCGTTTGAAGCTGAAGTGTTCCTGGAATTTAGCAACTTATATGGATGCAAGAAAATCCATACCACGCCTTATCATTCACAAATCAATGTCATGTGTGAGAAGATGAATCAGGTAGTTATAGACCTGTTGAAAACCTTACCTTTAGAAGAAAGAAACATGTGGCCGGAAAAGTTACCCGACATAGTGGACATATACAACAAAATCCCTATAAGTTCCACCAAATGCACACCAGCATACTTAATGAGAGCAAGACCCGGAAAATTACCAGTTGATCTTGAGATGGGAATTGTAGTTCCTAATAGTGACTCTCCTAATGCTGATTGCGACTCTAAATGCCAAAAACAGTACAAGAATGTACAAGAGTGCGTAGAAAGAAGTTTAAATCAGATCAGAGAAAAACAAGAGAAAGACTACAACAAAAATGCACAAGCTGTTCCCTTAACACCTGAGAAAAAGAAGAGTCCACAAATTTGATGACCAGTGGGAAGCAGAACCTTACACCGTACTAGCCTCTAACTTTGATAACAGAAAGACTTGTTTAATCAGTAAAGATGAAGGAAGAACATCAACAGCGGTTTCCAGAGACCATCTGAAGAATTGCCCTGAACAATTGAAACCAAGAGAAGTCAGCCTTTGTATATCCCAACCAGAGGAAGAAAAGGAGAAGGTGATACACACAGTACTTGGAGATTTTCCTGAAAATTGGCCTAAGTACAATGGAGCCATAATAGTGCCATTGATCACTTTCCCGCAGCCAGTAAAAGTCCCGGCAAGACTGGAAGTACCCGTCGAAGTTCCAGAAGAACCACCTGTCGAATTGGAACCAGAGAATCCTGCATCAGTGAACCTGCCAGTCCTGTAGTAAGGCTGCCTTCACACTTGTGTTCCCCTCCGCAGCGTCCTGCAGAGGGGAACTGCAAGCTGAGCACATACACCGCAAGTCCCTATGTTTAACATGGGGACGCAGGTGTATGCACTCGGTGCGGATGGCTGTGCGCACCACGTCCGCACCCATTGCCTGCCATGTATGATCAAATCATACATTCTCGTCCACACCAGGAACTCGACATGTCTCTTTCAGGGTGCGAATGAGAGTGTCTGATTTGTACGCAAGCATCCGCATGCGTACAAATCACTCATGGTAGTGAATGGGTGCGCACGCCAATCTGCACCCGAGTGCATACACCCGCGTCTCCATGTTAAACATTGGGACTTGCGGTGTATGCGCTCAGCTTGCGGTTCCCCTCCGCTGGACGCTGCAGAGGGGAACGCAAGTGTGAAGCCAGCCAAAGTCTAAGAAGATGCTCAGGCATACCAGTGTTACGCAGATCCACATACAGACTAGTGGATAGTGTAAATACAATACTAGCAGTAGACATTAGAACACCACCTGTTGAGACACCAGTGCTACGTATATCAACCCGTAGTAACTTTGGACAGCTACCACTCAGGTACAGAGAGTAGGTGCAACATGAAAAGTGTATATATGGGACTTGCATGTAAATAGACAGTAAATAGTAGTGTACAGAAGAGCGAAGGAACTGGACTCACACCCATGCATATTAAGGTAGGAAAAGCAAGTTCCTGGGGGTGGAAGTTTGAAACCAGGACTCCTAAGCAGTGACGCCCATAGGTAAATGTAAATGTATTTTTGTATTTTATTGATTGCAAGAACTTTTCAGTTCTCTCAAACATGGACCATTAGCCACTGGACTGGTTGTGGCAAAAACCTTCTTTAACAGACTGTGGTTGATGGACTAGCACCGTATGGACTGCACCTTTTTCCAGTTTTTTCCCATTTTATTTGTTTTTGTAAATTTTTGAATTTTGAGACTCTGTTATAATTGTTAATGTTTATATTTGAAAAATGTTTCTCAGTCCAGGAGTACTGAATTTAACTAGGGGGGAATGTGGCACTCCTATGGTTCGGTTGCCACAGGAACACCTGGTGCTGGGAGGGATTTCCACATCAGGTAAACTTACACTCAACACCTTCCACCCCAGACCTGAAGGGGGAGCTCAACTTGCCGGCTTCAGGCAAGGTCCCCCATAAATTCAG
>JARQOC010000003.1:316980199-316991058 GCA_033576535.1 Allobates femoralis
GGTTGAATAGTCACTGAATATTAGGACTTTGTGGCCTCTGATAAATAGTGGCTGTCGTCTGTTTCTGTAAAGACATAGCAAGTTTTCCTTGTCTTTATAATCCAAGAATTTCATGATGACCTGGCGATGTTTTTGACTATTTGGACGCTGACCCCTCCTGTCCTCTGGGTCTCTCTTGGACTGTCACCCGGGGGGCCCACTCTGTGCGCTCTTTCAACCCTGCATTTTGATTGTAATCCCAAGGCTTTAGGTAATTCTAATTCACAGATGTTATTAGGATGTTGGTGAGTAATGGACTCTGGTAGCCCCACAATCCTTATATTTTTTCTTCGGGATCTGTTCTCAAGATCATCTAATTTATCACACAGCCATCTGGATTGTTTGTGTGACTCTGCCAGCTCCTGCTCCATGACAAGAATATATATATATATATAATATTTATTTCTGGTGATCCCCTTGTATACCGAGTTGTTACTCTTTCCCTGCAGCCCTGGGATCATTAGGTCTCTCTGCCCTGGCCATTCCTGGGCTTCTCCCCGCCTCTTTCAATTGTGCCTGCTCCTTCCTCCTGCTCCCCTGCATCGCCACCATCTTACATTGTACTGGGGCCGTGGCGTCAATCCTCGGCGCTCTCTGGGGGTGCTTTGTTGCGCTCCGCAGCCACCTCTCCATATGCTGCACGCTTTCCCTCGGTGTCAGCGGTGATTTTCGGCACCCCTACGGCCGCCACCATTCTGTATGTAGCGATTTGTGGCCGCCGGCTCTGGGAGCTTCTCCTCTACACCACCATCACGCTGGCGCAGGAACCGGAAGTGGGTTCCACATTTTAAAAAAGACATCAACAAACTGGAGCAAGTTCAGAAAAGAGTGACCAGAATGGTGAACGATCTGCAAACCATGTCCTCTGAGGAATGGTTAGGTTGCAAAAAACTGAATTAGTCCTTACCGGTAATTCCTTTTCTTGGAGCCTTCCACGACAGCATTGGAGGATGTCGTCCACGCCCTATTGGGGGACAGGAACACAGAGAGGTTAAAAGCCCCTCCCCTTCCTCAGTACTCCAGTGTTTACCAAGATCACCCTTAGCCATGGATTACCTGATACAAACCGGAATCAAACACCAACAAGGGGGGGAACTGATGCTGTCGTGGAAGGCTCCAAGAAAAGGAATTACCGGTAAGGACTAATTCAGTTTTCTCTATTCGCCTTCCACGACAGCATTGGAGGAATACCACCGATACTCCTCAGGGTGGGACTATTGCCTGTAGGACTTTCCTACCAAAGGACAGATCCCGACTGAAGGACAGATCTAACCTACAGTGGCGAGAAAAAGTGAGGAGAGACTACAACGTAGCCGCTCTGCAAATCAGCTCTGATGAAGCTCCAGCCTGCTCCACCCAGGACGTAGAAGCAGCCCGAGTTGAAGGAGGCTCCAACCCCACCGGAGGAGCAAGGACCGGAGCGACGTAGGCCTCACAGATCACCTTCGTGATCCAGGAAGCGATGGTAGCCTAGGAAGTCTTCTTCCCTGTATTTTTCCCAAATTGCTGAACAAAACAGGTTCTGACCTAACCTCCAGGAAGCGGTCTCTCGGAGGTAGTGGAGGACAGTCCGACGAACATCGAAGGAGTGAAACACGGCCCCAGCCGCATTAGCAGGAGATTGACCAAAGGAAGGTAGAACCACAACCTGGGACCGATGGAAAGCTGACAACTGTCGCAAGAATAGATTAATGCAACCGAAGCGTAATGCGAACAACGGATACCACTAGGCACGGAGCCTGGACAGAGAATGCAGTTCTCCAACTCTGGAGCAGAAGTGATGGCCACCAAAAACGCCACCTTGCGAGAGAGACGTAAGGGATGCAGCAGACAAGGGTGCAAAGGGACTTTGAGAAATCCCGTGGAGAACAATCTTCAAATCCCAGGGAGGGACAGAAGGCCCAACCGGGGACGCCGCCCCCAAGCAGAAGTAAATAAATGCTTGAGCCATCAATGGAAAGCAAGATCCTACGCAAAAACTGCCCCAAGGGCCGACAACTGGACTTAAAGGGTGCTTGGCCGAAGCCCGAATCAAAGCCACGCTGCAAAAATCCAAGAGTTGGGCCACATTAGGATGATGCACGGCCGGGATGGAAGGAGCACACCAGGCCAGGAACCGATTCCAGCCCTCCCGGAAATAGCGTGCGACACAGGCTGCCTGCCCTGTCGAAGCGTGCGGATCACTGCCTGGGAGAGACCCTTGGTCCTCAGGATCCCGGCCGCAACAGCCAGGCCGCCAGATAGAGCTACTGAAGGCCCGGGTGAAAGAGGACCCTGGGACAGTAGGTTGAGACAGTGGGGCAACCTAATCAGTCCCTCCAGGCACAGGTCTCGGATGGCGTCGTACCACGCCCGTTTGGGCCACAGGGGAGCCACCAGGGATGGACAAAGGCATCCAGCCCCCGAGGATGGTCTGACCGCGTCAGGGAGAAAAAAGGGGCGGCACCTTTGTATTCGAGCCCGAAGCGAACAGGTCGATCGAAGGGACACCCCACCTGTCCGTAAGAGAGCGAAATACATCCGGATGGAGGCACCATTCTCCTGGGTGGACCTCCGTGCGGCTCAAGAAATCTGCCTGTACATTGGCCATTCTCTTCAGATGTACAGCCGAGGAGGAGAGAAGATGGCGTACTGCCCACGAAAAGATCAGTCTTGCTAGCCCCTGCAAGTGTAAGCGTCGAGTACCGCCTTGGTGCCGCAAGAAGGCAACTGTAGTCACGTTGTCCGACAGGATCTTGACATGATGACCCCGGAGAACGTGAGCTGCGCATGAAGCGCTTCTTCCACTGCTAGAAGTTCCTGGAAGTTTGAAGACTGGCGACTGACCGAGCGACTCAGAATCCACTGGAACAGTGTGCGATCCACCATCGCGCCCCAACCGGAACCGCTGGCAGCAGTGGGAACGGAGGTCACAGGAGCCTGCCGCCAGGCCACCCTCGTCCGAAGGCGTCTAGGATTCATCCAGGAAGCGAGGTGACCATCCGCCCCGGGTTCCGGACCCGCAAGTTTAAGGAATCCTGACATCTGACCCAGGAACTCAGTTTGTGTTCCCGGAGCAGACGGGAAGGAGCCTGAGCCCATGCTACCGACTGAATGCAGGCCGTCATGGCCTCTAACAGGGATATTGCTTCCAGCAAGGAGGGCGACCTACCTGCCCGGTAGCAGGTCAGATGCACGCAGCGCAGAAGCTGATGTGCCGCAGGAAGGAACGAGGCCTGTCTGGAGGAGGGCAGCAAGACTCCCAAAATTTGACGACGGGTTGCCGGCACCCGTTCCAATTCCCAAAGATTGGGCACCCACCCCAGGGAATGAAGAATCTCCAACGTTTTGCAGACCAGTGTGCGCAGAACCACTGCCGAAGGAGCCACCACAAACATGTCGTCTAAATAGGGAAGCACACATATCCCCTGGGTCTGGGTGAATGCGATCAGTTCCCCCATGAGTTTGGTAAACTCTGGGGGCCTACGAAAACCCGAAGGGCAGCACATTAAACCGATAATGGACCGTCCCGCCTGCCCCGGAGATCGCGAATCGCAGAAAGCGCTTGTGGGACGGGTGAATGGGGACATGATAATACGCGTTCTGGAGGTCCACAAACAACCTGGAGTAACGCCCCTGGCCCTCCTCTCCAGGAGGAACCGGGGACCCCACACCCGAATCCAACAGGTCTCGCAGATTCTACTAGAAAAATTATGCAAGAGTCCCCCTGAGGAAGCGAGGGGACTCGAAGACACAGAGGGCCAGCTCTTGAATTCCAAGTGCAGACCCTCCTAAATGGTCGAGAGGATCCAAGGGCACGAGGAGATTGCTTGCCACTGTGGCAGAAACCGCAGGAGCTGCCCTGCAATGGGGAAGGCGGCATTGTTTAGGGGCGGCTGTTGATGCCGCTGCTGGGGGAGCAAGATATTAAGGGTCTTGGCCCCTTTCTGGAATGCCCAGCGACCAGACTTACTCTTCCCTTTAGACTGGGAGGGTTGGCTGCGCTCAGGCCGAAAGGACTGCCTCCGAAAGGGCTTCTGTTCCGGGAGACACATTTTCCAGTCTGACACCTTTCCCAGGATGTGATCCAATGCCGGACCAAAGACAAAAGACCTTTGAAAGGGAAGGCCACACAGCAGGAGCTTAGACGTGATCTACCCATTCCACAAGGTAAGCCACACTGCGCTGTGAGCTGTGTTAGCCAACACTGCGCACCTGAAGCCAATGCGGATCGAATCAGCAGAGGCATCGGTCAGGAAGCCCGTAGCACGTCTCAGAAGTGGAATGGAGTCCAAAGCTCCTGTGGGAGTACCCTGCAGGAGGAACTCTTCCAGCTGGGTGATCCACTTAAAGAGATACTTGGTTAAAGCCTCGCCCAACAGCTAGTGGCCCACAGTCGCCAGAGCACGGGGCCTGCCAGGGGGCTAGCCTGCAGCCATCATGCGTCACCTATACATAATGCCTTGGATGATGTACAGCTTAGGATTGAACTCACAGCCACGGCTGGGTACATGAGGCATGGTGCAGGTGAGTAACTGCTACATGGTTGCTGCCAGAGCAGCCCCACACATGTAGAGGAAATGTTCACCTTTAAAGACATAGCTGCCGCCGCCCAGGAGTTTTTTGAGGACACCCTCCATCTTACGATCGAGGGGGTCCTTCTACTGGGAGGAATCTTCAAAAGGCAACGTGATCTTATATGCTACCTTGGCCACCTGGATGTCCACCTTCGGGACCTACCAGACAAAGTCATCACCCTCCAGTCCACTCGGATGGGGTGAGCAGCCGATGTTTTGGAGACTCCCACTCCCGGTGGATGAGAACCGGATGACCTCATGGACAGGGAAGCCCAACTGCCGCTTAGCCTTCAGGCCTCTGAACATTTAGTCCTGCACAGAAGAAGGGGGTTCCACCACCTCTACTCCCATGGTATTATGGACAGTGTCCAGCAATTCACCCATGGACTCCCTGGAAAAATAGTAGTGTCCAGATTCTCGTGTCTGGACAGAGACAACAGAGGCAATATCCTCGCCGTCCTCTGATGCGGAGCTCTGGCCAGCCTCCATGAGATCCACAGAGTCACAATCCTGGAGCTTCCTCTCTATCGGAGGGGAAGGCCTGGAAGCTGCAGCAAAAGCCGGCAGTGCCGAGATGGAAGCCTGCACCTCTTCCCTAATGGATTGGAGCTCCTCCAGCAGGGATGGGGAGTCCATCCTGACAACACTGTCAGTCATGGCCGACACCTTTGTGTAGGAAGAGGGAAGTTCGTGCCGCAGCCACATTTCCTGGACGGGTTTTTGCTCCCTTTCACAGGTAGCCCTTGTCTCCCTATAGAAAAAAAGGGAAGAGAAGGGGGTCCAGTGGAAGTGCAGGGCCTAAACAACTCTACCCCTTGTGACCACCCCCAGAAACACTTACATGAGCTGGGGGAACGCTGGGCTCTGCAGAAGCAGAGGTGGAAGTCTATCACCCTCCATGTTTCAGGGATCAGCCTTACCTGGGTGTAGCTTCCTGCAGGTACTTGTCCAGAAGTACCGTGCCCCCAACGAGGAACACCTGTTCCCTCCCTCCTCCTGGTCACCGGCCGCAGGCAGTAGCACGCGATAAGCCTGCTGGGTTCCCTGGAGCCGCGCCCAGTCTGTACAGGAGCCACCGCCCAAAACAGGAAGTGCCCCGCCCGAAACAGGAAATGCCATCCAGGAACATCTGATGCATGCCCCAGGGACAGCAGCTGGAGGAGGGAGATGCCGGAGAGCTGAACAGGCCTCCGGCGCTGCAATACACGGCCTGCTTTGCCCCGTAGGACTCAGGAAGGCCGGATGGTCCCACCACGGGAGCCCTGAGAAGGAGGAGGCCGCCCCCGACGTCCATCCCTGGCCCGGCTGTAAGTACACCCCAATGCTGCCTCTGCCGGCTTGACAGCACTGGAACCTCTCCATGCCCCAAGGGGGACAGGAAGACACTGGAGTACTGAGGAAGGGGAGGGGCTTTTAACCTCTCTGTGTTCCTGTCCCCCAATAGGGCATGGACGACATCCTCCAATGCTGTCGTGGAAGGCGAATAGAGAAAAAAAAGACTGTCTACAAATATCTCAAGGGCTGTCACACTGCAGAGGGATCAGCTTTATTCTCATTTACACAAGGAAAGACTAGAAGCAATGGGATGAAACTAAATGGGAGGAGATACAGATTAAATATTAGAAAAAAACCTTTTTGATAGGGTGATCAACGAGTGGAACAGCTACCACAAGAAGTGGCGAGATCCCCTTCAATAGAAGTCTTCATACAGAGGCTGGACAGACTTTTGTCTGGGATAATTTAGTGAACCATCCTTTGGACCAGATGACCCAGGAGGTCCCTTCCAACTATATCACTCTATGATTCTATGTAGGCGTTTTTCATTCCAATCCTGACTAACTCTGCGAATTATGGTAGAATGTTAGTAAAACTTGGATGGGCTGGCACATGGTGAAACTCATCCAGCAAACTCATCACCGACAGCACATAGCTATTGTAAGATGCTCTTCTTAATGAATTAGGGACATCTTAGGCTGGAATCACACTGTCCGTGTGATATGTAACTAAGTTGGATGGATGATTAACTTAGACTGGTTCCCCCCCTCTCTGGACGGGAATGTCAGCTGCTTATGTTTATAAGCAGCTCCCCACTCCTGTCCTGACAGGAGGAAGGCCATTCCAAGTTTATCATCCATGACACGTCCGTCCGACTTAGTTGCATATCACATGGACAGTGCGATTCCAGTCTTACTATAGCACTGACTCCAAAACTAGTGTGCAATTGTAAGGAAAAAAAATGTTTTCAGGTTCTTTTGACAAGTTTAATAACCCTTTTCATAAGCAAATAAAGTACAGATGTGAAATAATCCAACCTCTCTATCTACATAAATGTAGACTTGCAGCTCATAATAAATACTCATAAATAATGGAAATGAGGGAATCCACTTGTTTATTACTAATATGACATGTGATGTGTGAGGTCATTGTGTGGAAGGAAGGTTAAGCTGATGAAATGATGATATGAGCTGGAATTTCGACTTCTCTTCATCTGTCAGTGCAGCATTGCCGGGCCTTACAGCTATAGCCACATGGACACCTGCTTCCCTTGCAGCCTCTGCTTCTATATAAAGTAAAGAAGAATATAAGCAATGTTAACATTATTAAATTGATTCAAGCATGGATGGCATCAGTATGTTCATAATATCTCCAATAGGAGCAAAACCAAAACCAACCCATCAAATATTGCCATATCCAATATAAAAAATTATTTATGATATTAAAGGGGTTTTACAGTTGTGGAAAAGCCCTGTCCAACCATCTGAAATTTGTTTCAACAATAAACTGAGCTATTTAAAATAATAGTAGGCAGCACTGTTGTGGACCTGTTGAAGCTTATTTAAGTGAAACATGTGTAATCCCTAGACGCACCCCGCATTTCACCCCCACGCCGGCATGTCACCCGTGTGCAACTAGAAATAAAGAAATAAAAAAATCCCAATGCAACAGAATAGTGAGTGCTGCCTACTATTATTTCAAATGAACTTTGGGACTTTGTAAACAAAGGCACAGCACCACAATTCATCAGCGGGAGAGGTTCTGTATTTCCTCCATAGCCAAATAGTGGCACAACCAGAGCTCCACATCTACAGGCAGTAGTGTGGGTCACTTCTATTAATTCCTTTATTAAACTGAGCTATATTCACCCTCCCCGGGTGCAGCACTTAATTTTACATATTGCCTAAGATAAGGCATAATCTTCTATTTATGGTTCTCAATGTCCAGAATATTTAAATAGTTTTTTTAAGGTAATCTAATACATACATATCTAGTGGCGTCTGTTCAACTTCCGTCAATATAAGACCCAAAACTCCCTGTGCTGCCGGAAGCCAAATTGGGACACCCAAGTGATGGATGTCCCAATATGGCACCCGCTGGTTGTATCACCAGTGGGGCACAGACACTCAAACCCCGCCGGCCGCCTGTCCGCCGCCCCTGACATCCCCACTGTTGCCCACCGCCGCTAAGGAACTCCGAAGGCTCTGTCTGCGACCTGTGGAGGAGATGGGGTGTGAGTGCCCTCTGGTGGCTACAGAGGGTGCCGCACCCCATCTGCTTCTGCACATACCACACACAGAGTCTCAGAGTTTCCTAGCGACAGTGGTGGGTGGAGACACACATACCTGCACATACATACATGCAAACATACAAACACAAACATGCACAGGAATACACACACACGTGTGCATGCATGCGCATACATATGTAAACATGTGCAGACATGCACAAGCACACATACATACATACATGGCCGCTATTTTTTGACACTTGGGTACACATACATACACATGCGCACACACACACATACACAGACACATACATACATGGCCGCCATCTTTTGACACTCGGGTATACAAAAATGGCGGCGGCGTGACGCATCACACCACCCCACCACAAGATTACAGTAATTACAGGATTACATCAGAGGGGAACTGGTGGGAGCTAATAAAGTGTATACCGAGGTGTCTCTGTCTATTTTGTACGTAATAAAGGATTTCTCTACAGTATGTGTGTTTGTCATCTTTACTGAAAGACTTACTAATGGACGGTTCTCAAAGTGACGGCTGACAATAGCAATAGGGTTTGACGTCAGCTGGCAAAATAAACTGACATCACTCCCTTTATTACGCAGTCTGTCACTGCTAAACGTCAGCTGGAAGAGCGGGGTAACCTCCAGTTTTGACATCTCTCATGGAGGTGCCAATTCTGGGGCAGCTGCAGGCTGCAATTTTCAGTGGGGGGGCCCAGAACACTTGGGCCTTACCATACTGAGAGTTAGAGCCCCTAGCTGCCTGGGTTACCATGGCTGGCAATAGAAAATATGAAGCAGCCTATGCCAATTTTTTTTGTTGTTTATTTAAATAACTCGAAAAAAATTGTTTTGTTTTCATTGCCACCGAAGGTAACACCAGGCAGCAGGGGTTGTCAGACAGTAGCTGCTTGGCTTACCTGTGCTGGCAAGAGAAAATACAGTGAAGCCCTACACATTTTTTTACCAGGAAATTAAACACTTTATTACTAAAAACAAACATTTTTTTTAACTAAAATCACATTTATTTGCATACACTGGGAGAGAGCACGGGGGTGGGAGGAGAAACAGCGGACTAAGGGGAGACAGCCACAGCCCCCAGTGCCACAGAGCCCGCCCCCATCATGTCACCTCCCTCCCCCACATCTAATTCTCTGTAACGCTGAGGGGTCAATACATTACGCTCATGACTTCACTAAGTAAGCAGGCAACCACATCACCTACCCTTGATTATGTCCGTGAGGAAAAGAATATTCTCAGGGGAGCATCCAATTTGATCAGCAATTCTTCTATAGCTTTCACTTTCCATTTTGGATCCAACAGTAGTATCAAAATGGCCATGAAATAACTGAAGAAAATAAATATTTGTTATTAACTGAAAATAGTTGTAAATAATAGAGTTAGTAGATTTCACTGTATTCTGAAGGTTATGGCATATTTAGATGAGCCAATAATCGTTGAAGTCGAGCTAATCTACTGAGGCCAGTTATTACCTGGCAAATGATCAAAATACTTGTTTGCTGGGTGCCATGATGCCATGACAGAAATTTATTACCAGGTTTTTGCTACCCCATCTGTTAGCAGCATGAGGTAAGGAGAGCCCAATTCCTATGATAGGTCACTTACTGGGCTGCTTGCTGCAGATTTGATAAAATCAGTGTTTATCTGCTACAGATCTACCAGTTCTCTGAATATGCAGCTTTGTAAAATTCTGCCCACATCACTGATTGGCAGCTTTCTAAAAAACAGCCAATCAGTGGTGGGGGATGGGTTATACAGAGCTCATGGATGTGAAGGACTACATGACAGCAGGTTTTCTAGTCCTCCAGTGTTAATTTGCAATTTTATAAAAAGCTACAACAAGCAGTTAAGTAAAGCCCACGATACACATTAGATGGCTATCGGTCAAATATTCCGCCAACAGCCTTCTCAGGTGTCTCCAAGAAGTTCGGACAATAGCCATCTTGGCTGTCTCTTCTGTAAACAGAGTTTGACAGAGCACTTCTGTGTTCCCTGAGTAAAGCCCCAGTCACACATAAAGAGATCGTTAGCGAGATCGTTGTAACTGTGACGTTACAACGATCTCTCCAGCGATGATGCAGTGTGTAACATCTAGCAGCGATCAGGCCCCTGCTGTGAGGTCGCTGATCGCTGCAAAGGGCTCAGGACCATTTTTTGGTCGTTGGTCTCCCACTGGTCAGCACTCATCGCTGCGTGTGACAGCAAGAGACCAGCGATCAGTGACCTCACAGGCCTGGTTACTATGGTAAATACCGGGTATCCAGGCAGCGCTCCCTGTAAACAGGGATGACACTGGTAACTATGATAAACACCGGGTATCTAGGCAGAGCGCGCTGCCTAGATACCAGGTGTTTATCATAGTTACCAGCTTCTTCCCTGCTTACAGGCCGAGCTAAGCAGGGAGGACGCTGGTAACATTACTGGAAGCGATGTCGAGGTGGCTCCCAGGTCCCTGATCGCTGAGGAGATCTGCCTGTTTGACAGCTCCCCAGCGACCAGGTAACGACGCTCCAGCGATCCTGGCAGGTCGTTATCGCTGTCGGGATCGCTGGAGCGTCGTTGTGTGTGACGGGACCTTAAGCTGTTGGCAAACTTGCCTGGGGGTGGTTTATCTACAGGAGAACACCGCTATCGGTCCTATACTGGGATCTCCCCCGTCAAGCAATTGGCCAGCGCCTCAATACATCTTAGCGTTGACAAAACACTCTGTTATTGTA